>JACEVL010000495.1:1081027-1471027 GCA_020284085.1 Aporrectodea caliginosa | reverse complement strand
AGCCATGGTGCAGTGAGTTCAGTATTGGTACACCTACTGAGTGGTTTTTGTTATGGTTGCTGCTACTTGCCAGAGAAGTTTGAACCATGTGTAGGCTAAGCTTTGTTTGTGAAAATCTCTTTGAGCAATTCCAATTAGAAGTGAGTTGCAGAATTGTCTTGACTTCACGACTACTGCTGTACTAGTAGTAGTCGTGAAGTCAAGACAGTGCAAGTGAGACGTAGAAAGTTTGAGGCATGTAAGATCTGATTCTACGAATATCCCCAACGTAAAAATTTCCATATTTCCAAATGGTTATGACGTGGGACAGAGAAACACGTGACTGAGTCAAAGATATGCCAAAATTATATTTAAGCATTTCGAATGATAATGATAATGCCCAAATTGCGTAGACCCCTGTACGTTTGGAATGATAATGACATGCGTCACTAAATGGGACACTGAAGCAGACAAAGTAGAGACAATTAATGGACGAGAATCGGAAACTCTCAATGTGGCTGAGACTTAGACAGCAATTCAGAAAGACTGAGACTGCTGGATAGACTTAGACCGAGACAGATATAGGTCTACTTATAGTTTCAAGCCGGGAGACTTCTACAAAGCGTGGTTTTGATAAATGTTTTATTTACTTCGATAGACATCCATAAAGCATCTCTTCTAAACTGTAAACCGGTGTGGTTGCATGATAACATTCCTTTTCCATGAATTCTTAAGACTGTAAATACATGTCATCGATTTTTTAAATCAAACTCTGGCAACTGAAATGACGACGTCTTACAACTGACATTGCCGACGAAAGCACAAACGTGTAAATAGAAACTTGGTAGACATACCTATAGCAGCAGGTATAAAAGCAGCCATATAAGCCAGTAAGCCAGGTATAAAAGTAAGCCTATACTATCGAGCGATATCAATCCGTTTAGCCTTTAGACTTTATAATCCTCTTGTCCAGGTTTCAGGCTATAAGAACATCCATAAAACCTGACGACTTTCAATCGGAAGTTTTTAAATACGATGAAATCGGTGTTATTCGAACAGTCGCCTTTCAGTATACGACTGGCAAACATGGCAATCGATTAGCGTACATATTATAATCTGGCATAGAAAACGGCGTCCTATCTATCTACACAGTAGGCCCTATGTGCAGTCTGAAGTACAAGTATGCATTGTAGCCTACTTCCTGACGACGTATTCATACTGATTAGCCGGTGCCTAGCTACGCAAAATAAGAACCTCCCATGGCTGCTTCTCGAATCGTATCGTAAGCAGTTCGATTAGTCTGATTATCATCAGGGACAGTATACCACTTGAGTCGCTCGCCGACTTGAACACTTAATCTTTGGACGGATTTATTAATTAATTAGGAAGATATATGAATAAGACACTAGATGGCACTCGATTTCCTGGACTCTGCAGTATGAATCAGTCTCAAACTTAGGCCTAATCAAACTAGTTGTTGGCCTATACATATAGATAGAGTTGCGTAAATAGTCTGTTTCAATGTAGGTATTTTGAACAAGTGTTTTCTAATGTAGGCTTGTGTACATTTATCAAGACATGTTAGCAACTTAGCATCGCACAAAGCAATACGTGCCAACGTTATCCTAAACTGTGTTAAAGTCATTAAAAACAAAAAGTTCATCATTAAGGATTAAGCATCATTTCTGACAGTTGGAATACTCACATCTCCGATAAACACCTCTCGACACGGTTTCCTCACCGTCCATCAACCCCCCCCCTGGGGTCCCCATTCATAGATAACAGACACCAAAGCGTCTGGGTATCACTTGAGACAAGAGGTCTTTGCAGGACAGGCATTCGAAGGCAGCCTGCCGACTGGATTTAGAACCTCTCTGTGAGTGATGGTAACCTTCTCACATGTGCTCTGAATAGGTGAACAATGACCTTTGGACAACCAGGCTTCGATCACATGTGACTAAACACAGTTTCTGTAAAATCTCGATCCTGAGTTTAGCGTTACTTAAGCGTTATCCACAGAAGTCTCATCTCTTCAGAAATTCCTACACCGACTCATTTGATATTCCACGTTCCAATTCTCGACCTAAACGACACCCACCTTAACAGCTACTCTTCCTCTGACCCTCCAACTGGCAACTGGTGGTCAGAGGGAGTCAGAGTGTCGGACCTCTCTCTGACTACCCTTTGGACATCCCTTCTGACTAGACTCAGCATTCGTGAATAAGCTGGTGCCCTGCGCTTGGATTTCAATTGGCGCTTTAGAAGTTTGGAGATTATGATTACGATTACGGCTACTGACCTGGACTGGCGGCTTTGGACCCTTCGTTGCTTCCGCAGTCGCCATCTTGCAGTCCTGTAGTCTTTGTATTAGATCCGATCTGGTTCGAAGACTTCTCCGGATGTTTATTGTTTTCGAACAGCCTGATCTTACTGAAAATGTTGGGACTTTGCGTTCTACTTGTGTCCGTCTTCGACTGTCCCGAAGCACAGGTGGTGTCATTTGATTGATGGGAAATTCGTTCAAGCTCTTCCAAGTTCCTCCCATGCAAATCTGTTTTCTTGGCACCGAGGGAGGCAAACATAACAGCTCGTTCTTTGGCACTAACAGTCGGCTTCTCTGAACAATCGACGACGCTAGGCTTTGTAATAGAGGTGGCATCGGGTTTTGTTGTCGAACTGGTGATACTTGGTTTTGTTGTCGAACTGGTGATACTTGGTTTTGTTGTCGAACTGGTGATACTTGGTTTTGTTGTCGAACTGGTGATACTTGGTTTTGTTGTCGAACTGGTGATACTTGGTTTTGTTGTCGAACTGGTGATACTTGGTTTTGTTGTCGAACTGGTGAAACTCAGTTTCGTTGTGGCGCATGTGACACTTGGCTCTGTGAGAACGGTGACACTTGGCTTTGTTGTGGCACAGATAACGCTTGGCTTTGTTGTGACAGAGGTGACACATGGCTTTGTCAGACGGGTGACACTTGGTGGTGTGGAACAATTAACGCTTGGCTTTGTTGTGGCATATGTGACACTTGGCTTTGTTGTGGCATATGTGACACCTGGCTTTGTTGTGGCATATGTGACATTTGGCTTTGTTGTGGCATATGTGACACTTGGCCTTGTTGTGGCATATGTGACACTTGGCTTTGTGAAAACGGAAACACCTGGCTTTGTCAGACCGGTGACATTTGCTTGCGTTGTAGAACAAGTGACGCTTGGCTTTGGTGTGGTAGAGGTGACACTTGGTTTTGTGATACAAGTGATGCTTGGTTTTGTGGCATTTATAGCACTTGGTCTCGTCACACAGATGACATTTGGTTTCGCGACACTAATTTCGCTTGATTGTGTGACAGAGGTGAGACTTGGTCTTCTGACACTTGTAACTGTTGGGTCTGTCACATATGAGACACTTTGCATTTTGTCACTTGTCGCACTAGGTTTTGTAACACATATGGTATTTGGTTTTGGGAGGTATGTTAAACTTGGATTTACGACACCTGGCTTGGTGACACAGGCATCGGTTGGTTTTGAAGGAATCAATTTATGGTTAATCTTTTCAGAATTGAGGCAACCATAAGACCGTCGACCATCTATTGGTTCCTGCTTCTCCAACCGATTCATCCGACTGTAATCAGTTCGTTCCCCATTTGTTAGGACAGATCTGACACCGTTTTTGTTGAACTCCGCTCTCGTTAGTCTAGAGCTGTTAATCCCAGCATTGGCGCTGTTATCTTCGGTCTTATTAAAATTTCTAAGCAGAGCGTTGAATTTAACGGAACAGGAATTATCACTTTCGTGTTTCGTCGTTGTGTCGTCTAGTGTAGTCTTGTCGGCATCTTTAGAATCTGAATTGACCAAATCGTTCTCTTTAGTCTGAGAAAGGTCCACGCATTCAGACTTCAGATCGAAATTGTCAACAATGTTGTCGTCATTATCAGTTTGCTTTTTGTCGTCGATTTTGCCATCTGAGATCATGTAATCTCTGAAGTCAAGGAACTCGTACACTACTTGGCTGTCTTCTACCAGATGGCGTTCATTCGGCGATTGAGTGGAGTGGGTCGTGACCTGGTCCAATTCTGCGTCCAGTGGAGACAATGGAGTAAACACTTCAGTCGTTTGAACTTGAGTCGCTTGAGTAGATATTTGAGTCGACTGACTAGTAACTTGAATCGGCTGAGTCTGTCTAACTTCCTCTTCTTCCATTTCATCGTTTTGTTTGTTCTCTACTTCGCCGAAATCGTCTACGTTCGCGTAAAAGTCATCCTGTGAACGACAGAACATTGAACTGCATGATCGTACCGTATTTATACTGAGATCGTTATAAATCGTTCACGTAATGGTTCCCAATTGTCTTAAACAGGACCACTTTCACAGCGAAGAGCTCTTGTGCATATGTTTATAATGTAAGAAATATGGCTTAAAACTTGCAAGATAATGTTAGACAATTCATGTGATGAACTGAGAGAACACATACATCGGTGAACCAGGCGAAGTTCAGTCCGTAACTGTCTCTTGGGGAACTTGTACACGGCCTATGACCACCTTAAACTTTCAACTTAATTACAAACAACAAGTTCTCTTGTAAAATATTCATAATGACAACGATGGTTGGAACGATAGTGATGGTGTTAATGATAACGGTAATGCAAAACCAATTATGCTAATACTGCTACTAGCGAAAACAACAGGGCAGAGTAACTAATAGAGTAACATTGTTGAATTTTTTTTTGGGGGGGGGGGACATTATCGCTTGCATGTTTCGCCGTTTTGTCGCTCACGTGCATTTTTGTCAATGTCTTTAGAATCTAATATGCATCATAGTACGAAGATACGGTTCGTGAATAATATTTAATAACCGACGTCGTCGAATTCGTTGTCGCTCCACATCATCTCATCGGAATCTACTTCCTCTTCTTCTTCCTCATCGTCATTTGCGAGGTTCCGCTGCTGCTGGTGGTCACCTTCACAAAACAGCGCATCATGAGTTTATTGGCAAACCCTATAATCACACGCGTTGAATCTACCCTTGTTTCATTTAACCGCTTCAGTGTGAAAGGACTACAGTAGCCTTATATAGCAATTTTAGGACATCTTTCGTCTCATTGCAATGTAAACCAAAAGCAATTAACCCACTGTTGCATGAATAATAGCCTACTTTCCTCTCGGTTCATCTCTGATAAGCTGATAAAACAAATATTTAATTAATCTCTGGACTTCCCAGGGATCTGTATAAGCTCTAAACTCTAAAGGGTACTGCATTGTTGATGGGATTATATCTGTCAATGGGGGATGGTTATAATAGTCCAGCTATCATAATTGAGAATGCAAATTAACGCTTCCTGATTAATTAATTAATTTAATTAAATATGCGAATAAGATAGGCTATGTAGATTATACCTGAGTAACGACTAAAATATATAAGCTTAATTGTGATGTAACATAATAGGTGAAAATAACTGATATTCAAAGTTAAAGTTCTAAATTGTAAACATTCTAAATTCAAAACGTAAACATTTCCTAACATTGCAAGTTACAATTAAATTCCTTGAAAAAACTTGGACGGGTGAAACGCACTGGGTTCCGTAAGCAAATGAGTGCTTTGTGTAAGGTTCCATCACTACAGAAAGGTTGAAACTACTGCTCTACGAGACTACGCCAATCATGGTTCGTTGGTTTTGCCCAGGGACGTGGATGTCTTCGGCATCATCTTGACACTGCGATCCTGCATGTTCTGCAATCCACCAACGAGGAATAGCAGGCGGCGGGTACAAGAAAATCAGAGTTGAAGTCGTCACAGTTATGATATGCGTGAGTCACTAGAATTCGATTTATAGAGGTTGGTGTTGTATTTACTTATGATGCCAGCTTTGGACGAGCATGATAAGTCACTGTGGATCATAATCTTTTCTAGAAGTGCCTTCCTACTCATTCCTCTGTAGTTCGTGCAAAACTCCAGGGAAAGATAAAAGATACAAGACATGGAGGATGAAGAGGAACAGCAGAGGGAAGCAATTGAATGCAGTGTGATTGGCAAAGCAGGAAGTACATATAGAAATTGAAACAATAGAAACGAGATGGACGGAACTTACTCTGCATGTTGTCGTCAGTGGTTGAGTTGGAATCGAAACCATTGGCAGTCTCCGGATATTTCTCTTTCTCGTCGTATGTAGAAGATCTTCCGAAAAACCTATCAAATAAATAAATTAGCGTCATGCGCCATTCACATCACATAGCCTACAGTACCCATTAATGCATTCTGCTGCGTTCAGGATTAAAAAAGACATATATACACACATTTCTTTAAATATTTGTTTAATAGTTTCTGTTAAGATTGTTAACTGAAGAAGAAGAAACAGAACAAGAAACAGTGGATGACGATGACGATGATGATGAAAAAGAAGATTACGACGATGAAGAAGAAAGAAGAAGAAGCAGAAGAAGAAAAATATGATGATGATGATGATGATGATGATGATGATGATGATGATGATGATGATGATGAAGTAGAGGAACAGAAAAAAGAACAGGAAGAACAAAAGCAAAAACAAGAACAAGAAGAAAGAGATGAAAAGTGAAGAAGGCGAAGTAAAACTATATATAGAGCAATGACAACAAGAAGAAAAACAAGAACAAGGGCTAGAGGAACAAGAAGAACAGAAACAAGAACAAGAATACGAACAAGAACAAGAATAAGAACAATAACAAGAACAAATACCAGAAGAAGTTGAAGAACAAGAACAAGAAGCAGGATGAGAAAAAGGAGGAGGAGAAGAAGAAGGAGGAGAAGAAGAAGGAGAAGGTGATGATGAAGATAAAGGTGAGGATGAAGAAGGTGTTAAACGAGGAGAAACAGAAGAAGAGAAAGACGAAGATGCAGGAGGATGAGAAGAGGAAGAGCGAAGAGAAGATTAAGAAGGGGAGAGGAAGAGGAAGGGAGAAGAAGAGGTGGAGGAAGAAGAAGAAGTAATAGTATTAAGAATGAGAATAAGTAGGATTAAGAATAAGAAGAATGAGAAGGACGAGAGGGAGAAGATGAAGAAGCGTAGTCACTTAAATCTAATTCTATGAGGCATTCATTCATTTCATTCATTTCGAACACTTGCTATAGCGCCACTTCAAGATTTCTACTCAGAGGCGCTCCCGACTACAGCGCGGACACTGAATCGGAGTTTCACGCCGAAGCGCATGAGCAATTGCGAGTGAAGGACTTGCCCAGGGTCCCTACGCGGTGGCTTGAGGTGGATTCAACTAGAGGTCTGCGGGTAGAGCATTTTTGCTACCGGCTGCCCGTAGGTACTGCGACCTGTACCCCTACCCGACCGTACTCCACATTACTACCCAACCCGACCCGTACCCGCGGGTATATACCCGTACTGTACCCGCCACGTTTAATAGGACTTCTCATAATTCCAGTCTAACCAGTCCAATGGTCTTACAAAGCATGTGGTAGTAATAATAATAGTCTGACGATCATGGTGATGATCACAGTAATAGTAATAGTAATAGTAATAATAATAATAATAATAATAATAAACCTAATAATAATAATAATAACTTGTTTCGGGGAGACCCGCAGGAGACAGCACGCCTCTTTCAGCGTCTTTCAATTTGCACATTACGATTCAGCTTTTCGTTGCACTGCTTTACACATTTGACCGGTGAAGATGACCTTTAACTCCAGAACGACAAAACATTTCCGATAGTTTCTTAGAGCCTGAAGGATTACACTTGCGTAGGGCGATTAAAAGAAAATAAAAATAACTTTTATTCAGCCAGCCATAACACGGGAGTTTGGAACAAAATACCGCTATTTGAATAGTTTATTTCTAAGAGGGAAAGGGGTGACAGACTTGTTCTTTCAACTATTCCTAGCCTCAACTACTGTAACTGCATCAACCTGTTTTAAAGAAAATACGGCTGCTGAACTGCCAGGGTCGGTGTCAGCGACCTCTGTCCCCGATTGTCGGGCCTGAAACTCGGATGAGATGATATATAAAACACTACGATTGGATTGTGCTAATTGAAAAAGCCATTTTGTAACTTTAAATTGAGCATCTATAATTGAATGTCAAGCTCACTAAGGCGCACGGACATAGGTCAAAACAAGATTATGGTACTTAGACTGATACCGTCATTATGATAAGTCTTTGAAGGTGCAAGACTCACAATTACATGTAACGTCAAAACTTCAGTTCGGTACGGGTAAAACCGGGTATACCCTTACCCGTAATGCTCCTACCTTCACCCGGTGGCGACCCGTAAAATGTCTTCCATTTCGTACCCGACCCGCGGGTACGGGTCGGCTCGTCTGTTGGGTCCTACGAGCGGATGGTTCGAACCCGCAACCCTCCGGCTGCAAGGTACCGAATATACCCCTACACCACCGCGCCCCACAAATCGGTGAGGCAGCCATGTGTATGAGTGGGGTGAGTGGACAGTTCGTTTCTCTTTCCGTCTAATCGTCCCAGTTTCAGTGTACAGTCGATGCGCTCAGTTTACAACCGATTTCACTAGAGAAAGCTAGCCAGGCAGAAACCTTGGATTGTCTTTCTGGCCCGCATGGCAGGAGTTCCAGCCCCAGACCTTTGAACATTACGTGCTGCACACTGCTATCCCACGAAACGCTGTGGACAATTACGCAACTATTATTTCTAGCACCCCAGTGTATACTATCGTAGCCTAAGCCAATAGTTCTCTTTCGGAAGATAATGATCAGGGTTAGAATATGAAAGTGAAACAGTTTAGCCAAGCCAGACCAGGTGAAACTATATGTAGGCCTATGAGTCAATATAAATAGGGAAGCGGACAGAATCTACATGTAGGTGTAAACACAAATAGGGAAGTGGACACAAAACAGTCGAATAATTGTTTGATGCAAAGTGTTTAAATGTGGGCCTACATAAGTGACAGCCGGTAGCTATTAGATCTTCAACACAGTGCAAATGAGACCAGCATTCAATGATTCGCGGCTATTACTTTTGAATGGATCCGGATATGACGTCAGCAAAGGACTTCCTGCTGTCGTCCGTCTGCTCTTTCTTTCGTCCTTTCTTCACCAGGTGGCGCCGTAGCACGTCGTTCCATTTCTTGGGACCCTTGCTCTTTGTCGGCTCGTCTGTTGGTCCTTCGACTGGATCGTTCTGTTTCGACAACACGCAGAAAGCCTCGTACTCCGCCCCCTGCTCTGTAGCGTCATCTGTCGAATGATGGTTGCAGTATGGATTTGTGGCGCCATCTGGCGAATGAGAGTATATCTCCGACGATTGATAATGTGCAACGTATTCTTCTGGTTCTTCGACGTCGACGGTTTCTTGGTTGACATCGTCATCCATCGCAGGATCTGATTAACCTGGTGAAGACTGGGATCACGAAACGGTTGTACTTCTCCAACCTAAACAGACAAATTCAGATAAAATAGCTGAAATAAGTTCAAGTAGACTTAGAATATCGCACCAGTGTTTATTTGTGGTACGTCTGCATGAACAGACCGAAGGGGCATGAGGATCCTAGTAGCGTTGCTGCCTAGGCCTACAAAGGTCAAACGTTGCTAGACAGTTCTTACACTGGAAATACCATACGTTGTATATTTGGTGAGAGTTAATTAGTAGAACTACATGTAGGCGTCAACACAGATAGGGAAGCGGACACAAAACAGTGGCATAATTAACATAACACTCCACTTGTCCTTCTTGCCATTCTCATTCTTTTTATTCTTCATCTTTTACTTCCTCTTCTCCTCCACTTCCTCTTCTTCTTCCCTTCTTTATCTTCTCCGTGCTTTCTTCTTCTTCTTCTTCCTCTTCTTCTCCCATTCTTTGTCTTCTCAATGCTCTTCCTCCTCTTTCTTCTTCATTTCTTCTTCCTTCTCCTTCTCCTCCGCCTTCATCGTCCTATAGCAAATACATATGCGATATGTTTGCATATGAGTATGGGCTCATTCTTGGGGCCCACAACTAACGCAGTGAACTGAAATGCTTGACTACTTTGCAAATTACCTTTTTTTATATGGTTGATGACGAGGTTTTGACTGATAGGGAGGATGATGGGCCAAACAGGGGCTCTTCTCTCATGATCAGATCAATATTGTTATGGGTCCACCTAGCTATTTTGATGGGGTTTTCATCACGGGAAATAGTGACAACGATCCCGATCTAAACCTAATTAATCCTATCACCAGATCCCTATCAAATAATTATACTGAAGATAGCTTTAATAAATTAATTTTGGATAGTCACCTTCCAGTCCAATATTAATATCCTAGGATAGTATTTGGCGCATTGTAAAGACCTCCAGGTACAAATATAGTTAAATTAAATTCGGATATGGTTACTTTGACCACTCACTTAACGAATCATAGAAGTGATTGTTATAGTTGTGGATACTTCAATATCAGCTTAATTAATTATAATTTTTGCGATTTCATTAACACTATGTCCTCTGTCTGCTTTCGTCCCCTTATCAATATACCGACTTGAACAACAACTAGCCATTCTTCTACTCTAATTGATAACATCTTCTCGAATAGGTTAAAATATGATGAATGACCGGGTGTGTTTTATGCAGACATAAGTGATCATTTACCTATCTTTGTTATTCTAGTAAAGTGGACCACATTCCTAAAAGTAGGCCTAATTTATGCATCATATCGCCCAAGTAATGAACAGGCATAGAATGACTTTCAGTCACTTCTCCGGGAGGAAACCTGAGATGACCTATGTGCACTTAGTGACCCAGATGATATTATCTCGAACCTCTTAAACGATCAATTGAATGGTTTGCATGATTTCTGCTTCCCACTCCGATTACGGAAGACTAGATTATATAGAACCAAAAAGTCCAAAACCAAGCCATGGATAACCAATACCTTGTTGAAATCCTGTAAAAAGAAAAATATGTCATTATGGGAAATGTTTAAAATTCAAAACCAATGATGCACTTTTAAAGAGGCCCTGCACCAAAATGGTCCACAACAAAGCAACCCATCTCTGCCAATGAATCGTCCAATTGAAACGGATCCAGCCATAATTGCGGAATATTTTAAGAACTAGGTCTACTTTGTAACTGTAGGACCTACGTTGGCATCCAAAATTCCACCAACCACTAGCACTGTCTTTAAGTACTTAAATGAACCTAACACTAATTCAATACTCTTAAGTCTTAACCCCATACAACATATGAGCTGGAGATACAGACTATTATCATGAATTTAAAGAATACTAAAGAAACTAGTTCCCTTATAGTTTCGGTGGAAATAACTAAACGATGGGTCATCACCTACTTTAGGACAAGGTGTCAAACCGTTTTCAATGGCGGGCCAGTGGCAATATTTTCGAGCAATTGGCGGGCCATGCAGAGTGCCGAAGGCGCCTGTCAGCAAAATGGGGGTCAGGATTTGGGCGTGGAAATTTTTTGGCCAAACTAAATCTTAAATGGTGCATTTTTAGCATACAAACAGTCAACTTGGCTTTTAAACTGTTAATTTTGATCTTCATTGTCCGTCACGAACATCACATAAAACTCATTAAGCCTTAAACATGACAAATTATAACTTTTCTCTCAAATTGTGTAGTCTATAGGCAAGGCTCTGAGGGCCGGAAAAACATCGTCGGCGGGCCAGAAATGGCCCGCGGGTCGGCTCTTTGATATCCCTGCCACATAGTATAGGTGCAAGGCCCTAAAACACCCAGCAAAGTAGACCTTTTGATGCCTATCAGACATGTAAGACCGAAACTTTAGGTCTGACCTGTCTGATAGGCATCAACAGGTCTACGTTGCTGGTTTTTTTTCGGGCCTTGCACCTATACAATGTTGTGTTCCTCAAGGGTCCAAATTAGGCTCATTACTATTCATCGTCTATATTAATTATGTTATCAATTGTTCATCCAAACTGAATCTAATTTTGTCCGCTGATGACACTTTTGCATTTCTAGGTGGAAGAAACTGTAGGCCTACGGACTTATTTCACTGTATGGATCAAGAACTTGAGCATTTGTCTATGCGGTTCCATGTAAATTTGTTATCTCTGAATGAGAAGAAATCCAATTAGTTTCTATTTAAAACTCGTGGGAAAGAGGTATTAGATTCCTCTGATCCTACGATCAGGATTGATAACACTGAATCATGTTGTGCAACCAATGTCAAATTTCTGGGTGTTATTACTATTAAGAATCTTTCCTGGTCTATGCTTATTGAGCATGTTACCAACAAGGTATCCAAAGTTATTAATATTGTAATCTCAAAGAAATGCCTGTCTGTCTATCGTGAAGTCAACGTTCCTGTTACGCGAGTCCGCCGTAGGAGTGGATATAGGACAAAACTTAAACCTCTGCTATTATTACAAAATGGGCGGTTGGATTGATTTGTGGATTCCATTATCATATGGAGAGCACGAGTTTATTTAATTCACTAAAATTGTTGACTAAAATGACATGTATAAACTCAGGCTTGGAATTCGTATGTCCCAATACCATGTCGGGACACTTCCACCATTATTCACCAATTCTTTAACTGAGAATGCTACTGCACATGATTATAATACTAGATATATCGGTCTAAGATTTGTAGGTCTAAAATATCAGACAATCCACTATAATAGAATTAAAGGTTCCCAATTCTGGAATTCCATTATATGCTAGGATTCGTCATTTGCTGACCTATAATGTAGGCCTACTTAAGTCTGCATTCAAATCATTTTTTATTGATCAATGCTGCTAAATACGATCACCAGGATTGATGCTATCTGAGTATCTGAGTACCGTATGACACTATAGTTATAGCCTAGCTTTCGCCCAAGAACTCACGATTTCATATTACCAGCTATAAGGATTATAAGAACTACATACCTAGGGTTCTCTATGTAGGATCTTGCTCAAAAAATAACCCGTGAACGAACAATTAACCTACAAAATACCGCATCATTAATTTCATTTCACTTTACCTTGTAACCCTGTTGCGGCTTGTCAACCTGATTTACATTAAACGAATAATTATATATATAATTAATGAGCTGTTATGTTAACTGTCATTATATTTAATTCATTGGTTAATTGCTTTGATAACCTAACGGCATTGGTTAAATTGCTCAACCCTGCAGAGATGCCGGGTCTCCAAAATTTTGCAATGCTAAATAAAAAGTTTTCAGGATAATCTATAACTGATCTCGCTATTTAGAGATAACTAAAAAGTGTGAAACGATGTGTATCATGGATTTTTGCATCCAAACATTAGGGATGAGCTGATTGGCATATTTTTTTGCCGATTTTCATTATTCCGAAACTTACACTTTAGCCTGCTTTTTTCGCCGATTCCGATTCCGATTAGTTGACCTGCTTTTTTCGCCGATTCCGATAATAAGCAATAAGCTTATTAACTTTTATTTGGTTATTGGCGCTGTTTGGTACTAAAAAGCCCGACTGTCCGCCATTTTTATGATGTTTCGACTCACAATTTTATTATTTGACACGGACTTTCAATATTTAAGATTAAATATTACCCTAGGAGCTCGCAAAAACAGGTTACTAATTTGTACTAATGAAAAAAGGAATTGTTTTTGGTCAAAAATATTACTTTTTTGTTATTCGGATATTAAGACCTCGGATCGCCGATTCCGATTAATACCGATTAGTGCAAAATTCGGCCAGAACCGATTACCGAACGAATAATCTGCTCATCCCTACCAAACATACATTTATGTGGCGGATCTCATTTGTCAGGTTTCGGAATCTAATTCAGGTGGTGGATCTAGATTCAATTCACGTGGTTGATCTCCTAGTTCAAGTGGTGGATCTCAAATCAGAGGTGCCGGATCTCAGATCGGGTGGGATCCGGCTGAATTTAATTGCCTAACGAGGATGGCTTGATAAGCTGATTCAGCCTCTGCTCCTCGTGTTTCGTTTGTGGTACAGCTACAGTTTATACTAAGAAATTTAAAAGCATATTTAAAGTTTGTTTCTTGGGCATGGGGTAGTGAGTGATCTGTTCTCTGTTCTCTATTTCTCTGTTTAATTGATTTTTTGCTAATGCGCATGTACTTCTTACGAAATTAAAATCGTTAAAGTCGTTACATGTGACATGTTACATGTCTTTACATGTCACATGTGCCAGCTGCATGTTACGTCTCTTGACCACGAATTACGACCCACTGTACATGATGGACGGTGATTCGTGCTCTTTACAAATCAAAGGCAACTGCATCAACAGTCGGCCACAGTGCAACTCCACAATACTCAAATAAAACTATAGCAAATCCGAAAACTTCTAACTATGGCATCGCTATAATAAAGTTCAAGGTGTCAAGGGCTTCTATATATACAAGCTCATCAGGAGTAACGTGCTACTTACGATTGCTAAATACTAATGCATATACGATGTCAGTCTGCATACGTATGGAATGTTCAGTCGATACATTTTTGAATAATTCTCCTGCAGAACGGTTGCTAATTTAAACCCGGTTTCAGCCGGTTGACGTCAAAACAGGCTCATTAATTAGTTCGAACAAATGACTATGGAATAGACAACTCAATTCAGCACTCGTATATCACTCTATATCGTCCTCTGTTATAAACAAAGTAACAGGCCACCAATCCCAAGTATTGTTATAATTCGCAACATAGGCCCTGAGGTAACATAGCATATATATATATAATATATATATATATATATATATATATATATATATATATATATATTGCATAGTCTATTATAATATATGTACAACATGCAAAATATCCATCTATATATCTCTGTCTGTCCGTCTGTCTATCTTTGTGTCTATGTCCATGTGTGTGTATATGGGGTCTATAATTATATGGGTTTATTATATACACATGTATTTGCTGTATAGGCATATGCCACATACACAGGATAATATATATATATATATATATATATATATATATATATATATATATGCACGCATAGCCTGGTTTCTGCTATGTTTCAGTGATTGTTCCGCTTGCATGTTAATCATCATGCTGACATGCTAAATTGCAGTAGGTATGGCTAGCCTATTGCGTGTCGGATAAATCTCATTATTTCCGATAGATCGATAAGCTGATAACCGTCAGACTATACTGCATTTTAAAAACACGAAACAATACCATGTAATGGACGTTTCTAATCAAAATTAATTAACCAAGGTTAAATAACGGTTTAACGTATATATATAGGCATCCTGTGATCATGCATACTGTCTTTCTGTCTTTCTGCTCTCTGCTTATCTGTATCTCTGTCTGTTCAATGTCCATGTATGTATGTATGTATGTATGTATGTATGTATGTATGTATGTATGTATGTATGTATGTATGTATGTATGTATGTATGTATGTATGTATGTATGTATGTATGTATGTATGTATGTCTGTGTGTATGTATGTATGTATGCACTAGCATGTATTCATGTATGTAGACCCTATGCATTCATTTCTGGCTATTGATAAAGGTGCGTTTAGGAACTTTCCAATAACGTTAGGCCTAATATGTATGCTTGTGCATTGGCTGGTTTGGCTGATTCACAGGAAACGTTATCAGCGTAACTTAAGACTCAACCTTTCGATCTGTTATCACAGCCATAAATTCCTGGGCTTGTGACAGATTTCTTGGAAGGCGGCATACACATTATTTAAATGCATGCGTGCATACTTCAATGTATGTAACTGTAAGTAAGTATGTATATATGTGTATGTGTATATAGTTTGCATTTGAACATTTATTGTTTATGTAGCGCATATTTATGACCCTCTTAACCGTTTTACGGCACTGAAGCATGGTCATTATAATAATGGATTTAATAGATCAATTAAGATAAACTGATTAAGACAATTTTGTCTCATTTCTTTCCAATTTTCTATTCAGAGCACCTTATAAAGGCGGAGTTATCGACTACGATTTTAAAATTGGCATAAAACTGTCTTGTTAACTACCTGTAGGCCTATATAACCCAGTGACGTAACGAAGGAGCGGCAGAGGAGGCAAACGCCTCCAGGCGCAGCACAAGTGGGCGAAAATTGGCTTTCAGTGATACACAGTGCTATGATATAAACGATTAAAAGTCAACTAGAACATTTTAAAGGAGCTTAGTCATCAACTCTTGCCCCTGGGCGCTGAAACCCTTCGTTGCGCCACTGAATTATAACCGGAACAGTAGACTCTATGTCTACTAATGTCACAGACTATTATAATAGGTGCATTGTATTTTGAATAGACATTATAAGTACCATTCTAAGTAGTTCTGAACCAACAATGAACAATACTTCTGAAAAAAGATATTTTAATAAAAAGAACTGCAGGCAAGTGTAATGTAATATAAATAGGGATTTATATAGCGCCACTTCAGGGACATTATTATTATTATTATTATTATTATTATTATTATTATTATTATTATTATTATTATTATTATTATTATTATTATTATTATTATTATTATTATTATTATTATTATTATTATTATTATTATTATTATTATTATTATTATTATTATTATTATTATCTATTATTATTATTATTATTATTATTATTATTATTATTATTATTATTATTATTATTATTATTATTATTATTATTATTATTATTATTATTATTATTATTATTATTATTAGACTGTCATTTATAGTGCGCCTAAACAAAATAGGAATCTTGCACAAAAGCGCGTAACAGAAAAATCAATCATAGTAAAACCCTCCCGCAAGCCAGCAACACGACTCAATCATCAACAACAAACAACAATGGTTTCAACCTTTGAAGGCCTCTAAGGCCCAAGAATGGCTGTCTTGTTGCTACCACAATGGTATAAGTCTTCAGAGTTGACAGTCCAAACCCTGTAATGCAAGCGTATTACGAAATCAATTGTGATGCTAATTTCAATAAAGGCATAGACCTACTGCGCAAATAGCATATAGCCTATCTAGGGCCTACTAAGTATAGACTATTTGCTCTTTGTAGGCTACTCTATTCAAAGTATATTAGTGTAATAAATCATACTGTTTTATCTATGAGTAGGCCTATAGTATGTGATACAATGCAATTAATCTTACCATCAAGCATATTACATTTCCGTAGTATTTCGTCCTGTGATAAATACCGTAGCTTTTACAAATGAAGCAGAGGCAAGTTATCCTCGCAGTCCTTCTGAACCGTTGTTCACGATCAAACGCTGTAATTTCCTTATCCTATTTGCCTATTAAATCGCTCGTAGTGATGCTGACTGTTACGATCACAGATATCCGGTTTCGCGCCGTGTGCAGCAGGACCTCGCTAGGCCTGGCTTGCGTTAATAAAGACCCTATGCAACAACTCTTATGCTGTGTTCAAGTTTTAAATGCGGAGGCTCTATAGTAGGAGCTCGGCTACAGCTCGTGACTTATCGTTCATCAGATGTTATTGGCAAGTGCGCAGAGTCTGAGGCGGACTCAGGCGGCACAGTCATCGGCGTAGGTGGTGTCGCATAGTTAGTCCAATCGCACACGGACAATAGACCTCTAGGCTACAACCACAGCCTAAGCACTTTAGACTATATAACGCACAGACTGTAAGAGTATATACATACGCCTATCATCGTCGATATGACGGCGTCGTTAAATAAACGATATTAAGTAAGTAAGAGTATATACATGCTGGCAGAAGCCATGGTAGGCCTATAGTCCTTTTGTTAAAATCTGTAGCAAACGAATGTGTCACGTGCTTATAGGCCTAACTCAAAACAATGGCTTGCTTCCGGCAATTCTCAATTTATATATACATATACACGCATAAAAACTGTTATATATATATATATATTTATATTTATGGATATAAATATATAATGGGATATTGTTTCAGGAAAGTATGCAGTTGGCTTATTAATTAGCGTGCTGATTCGTCAAATCGTCATGTTTCTTGCTGCCTTGCATGTCTGACTTCGTGCATGCATGGATGACTAAGAAAGACACCTATATATTGTATATTTATATATAATTATATATATATATTATATAATATCATTGTAAACTTTAATAACTGCGGTTTCAGTGGAGTGATGGCGACGAAATCCAGATTGTGTAGGTGGAAGCAGATGATGTGATTCAACATATCTTTCTGAATAAGCTTGAATCACAACATGCCAGTGATTTCAAAATATGGCCTTCCTAGTCAGCTGGATGGATCGGAGGACAAAATTAATGAAGACATATTACTACAAATGGTGGACGAAAAAGATCCATGATATAGGGATAATAAGAAGCCGACAAAGAAAATGGTTGGGCCACGTCATGCATGAGGGGAGACTCCCTTCTAAGAATTATAATTGAGGGAAGAATGGAGGGGAAGAAGACAAGAGAAAGACCGAGAATGATGTTGTTGGACTGGATGATGGAGGATTACAGCAAACTGAAGGAAAGAGCCAGAAAACGTGATGAATGGCGAAATTGGACGTATGAACCTGCCTAGCAAGGCAGAGAACCAAAAAGAAGAAGAAGATATATTATATATATTGTATTGTATTTTCGTTTATTTCATAACTTGCTGTCAAGCGCAACAAGTAACATCAATGCATGATTACAGTTATAGTAAAGAGAATATAGTACTATTATAGCTTTAGGCCTAGATAATGCACTGTTCAGCACTATAATTATATATATACATATATTATAGGCTTCAGCCTTCGTCATCCACGAAGTCACACAAGGACCTGCTATGGACCTATATGGGTCCTTTCGTCGATTGTTCTTCTGGCGCTGAGTAACAGTTTGGTGGATACTGAGACCATCAACAGCGAAAGCAGACGAGACATTGTATCCTCCTCCTTTAATATTGCATGACAACGGATTGACTTTCATATACAGTAGCCTACCTTTCGTTGATCTCATCGCCCACTTTCGCTGGCTCATCGAGTTCATACTGAATTGCGAATTGTACTGCAGTCGTTGAGTGACTAAATTTGGTTCATGTAGGGCAGGGTGTCAAAGAGCCGGCTAACGGGACAGATGGCCCGCCGACGATGTTTGCCTGACCCACAGAGCCTTACGTATAGACTACACAATTTGAGAATAAAAGTTCCTTTTTTATTTTAAAGGCTTAATGAGTTTTGTGTGATTTTCGTGACTGGTAACGAAGATAAAAATTAAGATTTTTAAAGCCTAATTTGACTGTATGCTAAAAAATGCACCATTGAAGATTTGGTTTTGCAAAAATTTTCCACTCCCAAATCCCTACCCCGATTTTGCTCCGGCGCCTTTATTCGGCACTCTGGCCCTCCACTTGCTCGAAAATATTACCATTGAAAAAGTTTGACATCTTTGATGTAGGCTCATAGCCTAGTGGGCACTTTATATATGCATATACAGTTCATTTACAGGAGAGAGACCCTTAAGGGACCAAAGTTCCGCTGACAGGGTGAGCCATGAACATAGAAATGACAGCAACTGGGCTGTAATAATATACATTTAATATAAGTACCAAGAATAAGAATGGTCTTAAATATAGTTAACTAAAATCGAAACTGAACCACAGTGAGTGTCTGCACCAGGCTTAATTATATGCAAACAGTACATGCACACAAGATTTATATGGAATAAGAAGGGAGATAGGGAGAGAGTCAGTGATACATACATGTAAATACATACATACATACATGATACATGCATACATAAACACACACATGTACAATTGTACATACATGCACACATACATACATACATGCATACATACATACATACATACATACATACATACATACATACATACATACATACATACATACATACATACATACATACATACATACATACATACATACATACATACATACATACATACATACATACATACATACATACATACATACATACATACGTACATACGCTGCATACGTACGTACGTACGTACATAAAGCACTTTAAGACATGCATGCACAATGTATAGTGCGGAAGTTAGCACTTCTGCCTATAGTTTATGTAGGCATAGGCCTATAGCCTAATTTATGTAACCGAAGGCTAGCATGCATGGGAGGCAGACACGTGGCCTGTTATGGGATAGCATCTTTGCGTCTAGCTTCACTGTCCCTTCACAGCTTATAATCATTCTTAGAGCTGCATTGGCCTTTTCTGATATGCACTTTCTTTTGAATGCTTCGCACGATATTTTTGGAGTAGGCCCTAAATTTAATATATTTGTACAGAGGGCCTACTAACAATTACAAGTTGTAGTTAAGTAAGTTTGCGTGCAGGCCATGTACATGAATAGGGGTCTACATTTTCCTCCCCACAATGTCATCTGTAGAGTGTAGACCTAGGCCTAAAATAATAACACTGTTTGCACGTTATTCGGATTTTCTTTGTATTTACTTCACAGTGAACCAGTATTTCAACCACAACAGGCCTACTTAATTCAGTTCAATTGTTGATTCTTCGTTTACAAGGCTCATATTCGTGCAGAGAAACTAAAGCACGTATGTGGACCTGTGGGCCTATATAGTTAGGCCCTACTACTGTGGTTGTAATAGTGTTACATTATGCACGGGTACTCAAATCTAATCGAAGTACTTCGACTAATCTAACCATCTAATATAAGCACCCTTTTATAGTTTACCGTGACTTTCATCGTGTTAGAAATCCTGCCGTAAAATTACGGTCAAATGCCTGGCAGGAATGAACACAGGAAATAACCGTAAAATAACGGGGACCGTAATTTATGTTGGACCGTAATATTAGCATTCATATGACCGTAAAAGTTCACGGTAAATGACCTTATTTTGAATGTATTTCACCGCATTTCTACTGTCATGCATCGTATTTTTAATGGTTTGGAATGTATTTCACCGTAATTTCTACGGTAAATTCTCGTATTTTAAATGTTCTTGAATGTATTTCACCGTCATTTCTGCGGTCATTTCTCGTATTTTAAATGTCTTTGAATGTATTTCACCGTAATTTCTGCGGTCATTTCTCGTATTTTAAATGTCTTTGAATGCAAATCACCGTAATTTCTACGGTCATTTTTCGTATTTTTAATGTATTTCACGGTCATTTCTACGGTCATTTCACGTATTTTAAATGTTTTTGAATGTATTTCACCGTAATTTCTGCAGTCATTTCTCGTATTTTAAATGTCAATGAATGTATTTCACTGTAATTTCTACGGTCATTTCTCGTGTTTTTAATGTTCTGGAATGTGTTTCACCGTAATTTCTATTCTCACATTGGGAAACTTGGTTCAATATTGCAATGGTTGGTTGTTCAAATCTTGCATAAGCTGCCATACATCTCTTCCATGGTCTGACTTGACATTAGAAAAGCATTCAGCTGCAAACTATTCCTCCAATATATATGTTTTGATGTTGGAAAACCTTTTAATTTGTACTGTGATAGTAGTGATTTTGCAGTAGGAGCTGTTTTAACACAGATGGATGATAAGGGAATAGAACGCCCTGTATCATTTATAAGTCAGAAATTGACTGACACTCAGAAGAGATGGGCAACTGTAGAGAAAGAAGCCTATGCTATTGTTTGGGCTCTAAATAAGTTGAAAGAGATAATAATTGGATCTAAAGTTCACATCTTTACCGATCACAATCCTTTAACTTATCTGACTGAATCTATGTCTAAGTCTGCTAAATTGGTGCGTTGGGCTTTAGCACTGCAAACTTTTGATGTAGAAGTTAATTATAAGAAAGGACGATTAAATGTTGTAGCAGATTGTTTATCTAGATTATAAGATTGTTTATTTTAATATATTGTATAGTATTAAGTTTATTGCATAATTTAGTACATGATGATTTCGCAAATTTTTAAGTTTAATTTGCTCAATCCAAAGAAAGGGAAGGAGGTAATGTGAACTAATGTTTTGCATATATAATGAGCACAGGTGTTCCTTAGGTTGATATATATATATATAATGTGTATCGATTGTTAAGCGTTTTAGTCTTAGGCCTTAGTTGCGCTGTCGGCTCGTGGGCGCTTGGCCTAAAGTAGCCTAAACTTTGGCTGACGATAGATTCTCTACACGTGCGGAAACTCATTCGTCATCTTCAGAACTGTCAGAGAAAGCAGAAATAGCCTACAAGTAAATATTAGTGGAGGACGAACAGTAAATTGCAACGATTGCAGAAGTTGTAACATAATGTGGAGCATGTTAGCCTAAATGAAATTATATTATAGGCTACATGAGCGTGAAACAAGTAGACATGCGTTCTTAACCTGAAACGAGAAGGGACTACAATTCTGTCACTATTAAAACAGGAAATATTCACATTTCACAGAAACGGACAGTACCGACATGGGCGTTCTTAATTAGCCCAAATATTAACGAGAAGGGACTACAATATTATCTGTCACTATTAAAACAGGAAATATTCACATTTTATTGTAAACGGAAATCAGTACGCAAATAACCGCCTAGGAAAACAGTAACATATTATCCTAACTACTATTAGCCTACCAAATATTATAAAGCCTTTTTAATGCTAAAAGTTTGTTGTTGGTTTAAATAAAATTAAAAGTTTTCTTTTTCGGGGTTTGAACCCGGATCGTTGGCGAACAGATCAGACGTCTTATCCAATGCACCACGGACAACATCTGTAGGACAAAGGTTATACTGAAACAAATAATTATATAATCCGCAACAGTAATTTTCCACGTTTATTTTAACTTATAGGCCCCTAAAAAATTGATATTAGACAAAAATAATAATGATTATCGAAGTGACTAGCGGACCGTCCGCCAGGCGGCCGCAAGTGTCTAATACTAGCGTGCCCCAGTCACGTGTCGGGTAAAAGTAATTTCTTTAGTTTTAACGAGATAGAAACTTTGAAGAAAGTGTAGGGCCTATGAAACAACTAATTTAAGTAATCTAACAATGCCTGATGCAATGACGTTTGAATATATATGAAAAATATGCGGTGAAGAAGGTTGCACTTGCAGAATTAGATTCAGTATTATTCATTACCATTGTCAGGTGTTCCGTAGTATAGTGGTTAGCGTGATGGAATATCATTTCAACGGTTTGAGGTTCGAAACCCGCCAGGGCAGCTATATTTTGTATATTATGCGTCGTTACGTTTATGGACTTTTGAAATCTTACCTATTTACGAGGGTCTGGAGTTGTGAGTCCTTATGAGAAGTTAGGCCTACTACTCTAGTCACAGCCAATGTTTATTGCATTTAATAGCCTAATTATTTTATATATCTTATAGTTGGTAATTATCATTGTTGTAGGAGAACTACATATTCCATGCATAATTTCAAAACAACGCATAAATAAATAGTGAAGATTAGAGTGCCGTAATTAGTAGGCAGTCGATGACTCGATTCAGAAGTAGGCCTACTTGACCGTTCTGAATAAGCGCCACGCCATTTACGATTCCCTTGCGCCAAGAACGCCCGAAATTTAAATCTCTGAAATAAGCCACCTTCGGGAAGCGAACCGCGAACCGCATGCTCTCTCTCACAGAGGCGCATGAGACGCGCCTACGCTCTTGCAATATAGCTAACTGCCACTGGGCCGCATTCTTTCACCTGCTAAACAATCTTGGATTCACCAAAGCGATCACGCAAATTCATCCACTTTTCACTTATAAATCTCATAGAAATTCCGTTTAATAATAACTTCTTAATTTCAACAATTTAAAAAAAATTTCCAGGTTCGGAATCGAACCTGAGTAGCCAAGGTCATGTTTCCCGTCGAATTGCCTAAATACCAAGCACACTAACCACTTGAGCTAAACAGAACAACTTCACAACACGGACATTAACAGTCTAATTAACTGTGTACTTGTCTCAAAGCGGTGCTGCGGTGTCTACCTAGTAGGCCTATATTTTAAGTATTTAATCATGTCTGTTTGATTCTGTCAGATTCTATGCCTGTATTTGTGTTCGTCTCGCCGCATGCTATATATGTCATAACAAAGATTATAAGCGTCGCCCTTTGCCTTTCTCCAGGCTTGGGACTGGCACTACCGATTGCCACCGAAGCACCATGCTGTAATTCTCGGATTGACCTCCACAGATTGTGACCTGGCGGCTATGGCAGACTTTATTTGCTATAGACCCAGTAATAAGCTGGTGCTTGTGTGGCGCTGAGAAATTTCGAAGATTTAGCCTACATTAGGCCTACATTACAAGGGCAATGGCTGAATATAGGTCAGAACTGAAAATCCATCTGTATTAAACAACACTTCCCAAGCTTGCAAAATGCTTAATTACTTTCTGTAGGCCTAATCATCTTTGCAATATTAGGCTATAACAGTTACTGTTGTTTTTATCAATATTAGCAGTTAATGTTACGTTTAAGAAGTCTGTTTAAGAGCAAAGTTTAATAATATCATGCTAATGTCAACAATAATTACATCATTGCTACAAATGTCAGATTTGATAAAAAAAAGTAAACATGATCAGGAATCGAACCTGTGTTACTTGCATTCACGAAATACTTATGCTAACACGCTAACCACTGAGCTAAACGCTACAGCTGTAGCGAATGGTTATTAGCAGTCTAATTAACGCTTTACTTGTCTCAAAACGGCGGTTACCTTGCATTATTAGTTATTACGCATCTAAATGTCTTTCTACCTAAGAGTGATTCTATACTTGTCTCATTATGACTCGTTGCCTGTCTTCGAAACCGGATTCGGACATTCTTTGACTGCCCTTTCGAAAACCCTAAGACTTGAAGCCGCGCTCGTGAATAAGCTGGTGCTTTGCGTTTGGCTTTCGGGTGGCGCTTTAGAAGTTGGGAAATTACGATTAAGATTATGATATCTGAGTGACTGGCATGCTGAAAGACGGCACCGCAATGCTATAGTTCTGCAATTTCAATCAGAGATTTTTACACAATGTAACTTTCACGGTGAAAGACCTTCGGTTTGGCAAACACAGAACGTGAGGGCAAAAACAGCGTTATTCACGGTAAATGACCGTGAAAAACTTCTAAGGGGAAAAACCTTCAAAATCTACGGTCAAAATACATTCAATTTACGGCAATTTCTAACAGTGAAGTTCCGCTGACAGGGTGAGCCATGAACATAGAAATGACAGCAACTGGGCTGTAATAATATACATTTAATATAAGTACCAAGAATAAGAATGGTCTTAAATATAGTTAACTAAAATCGAAACTGAACCACAGTGAGTGTCTGCACCAGGCTTAATTATATGCAAACAGTACATGCACACAAGATTTATATGGAATAAGAAGGGAGATAGGGAGAGAGTCAGTGATACATACATGTAAATACATACATACATACATGATACATGCATACATAAACACACACATGTACAATTGTACATACATGCACACATACATACATACATGCATACATACATACATCCATACATACATACATACATACATACATACATACATACATACATACATACATACATACATACATACATACATACGTACGTACATACGTACATACATACATACATACATACATACGTACACGTACGTACGTACGTACGTACGTACGTACGTACGTACGTATACGTACATAAAGCACTTTAAGACATGCATGCACAATGTATAGTGCGGAAGTTAGCACTTCTGCCTATAGTTTATGTAGGCATAGGCCTATAGCCTAATTTATGTAACCGAAGGCTAGCATGCATGGGAGGCAGACACGTGGCCTGTTATGGGATAGCATCTTTGCGTCTAGCTTCACTGTCCCTTCACAGCTTATAATCATTCTTAGAGCTGCATTGGCCTTTTCTGATATGCACTTTCTTTTGAATGCTTCGCACGATATTTTTGGAGTAGGCCCTAAATTTAATATATTTGTACAGAGGGCCTACTAACAATTACAAGTTGTAGTTAAGTAAGTTTGCGTGCAGGCCATGTACATGAATAGGGGTCTACATTTTCCTCCCCACAATGTCATCTGTAGAGTGTAGACCTAGGCCTAAAATAATAACACTGTTTGCACGTTATTCGAATTTTCTTTGTATTTACTTCACAGTGAACCAGTATTTCAACCACAACAGGCCTACTTAATTCAGTTCAATTGTTGATTCTTCGTTTACAAGGCTCATATTCGTACAGAGAAACTAAAGCACGTATGTGGACCTGTGGGCCTATATAGTTAGGCCCTACTACTGTGGTTGTAATAGTGTTACATTATGCACGGGTACTCAAATCTAATCGAAGTACTTCGACTAATCTAACCATCTAATATAAGCACCCTTTTATAGTTTACCGTGACTTTCATCGGCGTCTGAATCAATTGGCTGTTGATGAAAATATTCTACATTACGCCGACGTAGCCTACATTAGGCTAAGCATAGACATACCAACATAAGCATCAGTCATTCGATAGAAATTTTTAAAATGTATCAGTTGATCAGTTTGATGATACAACTCATTAGTCTTATAGACCTAGAGGCTAGAAGGCATCAATTGCATAATCAAATTTCATGAACTTGACAATCTGTGGCATTCTACGAATTGGTGTAAATGAGAAGGCTTTGGCGATGGTTAACAGGCGGACTTTTGTTTAAGATTCTGCTCTCTTACGTAGGACTTTACACGCAGTAACACAAGTCTAGCAGAAAACCGTTCCGCTGGTTTTGCTATCCGAACAAAGTGCAGTACGTGATATTGTAGTGGTTTTTAAAGCCTGGCCTCTCCTGTACCCCTCTCTGTCTCTGTCTCCCTCTCTCTTTGTCTTCCTCCCTCCCTCCGACAGTATGTCTGTGTGTTTCTCTCTGTCTCTCTCTGTCACTGTCTGTCTGTCTGTCTGTCTATCTGTCTGTCTATCTGTCTGTCTCTGTCTGTGTCTGTCTCTCTCTGTGTCTCTGTGTCTCTGTGTGTCTGTGTCTGTCTGTCTCTTTCTCTCTGTGTGCCTTTGTCTGTCGCTGTCTGCCTCTATCTGTCTGTCTGTGCCTCTGTCTGTCTCTGTCTTTGTCTCTGTCTCTGTCTGTCTGTCTGTGTCTGTCTGTCTGTCTGTCTGTCTCTCTCCCTCTTCGTTCGTTCGTTCTTCGGATCAGCAAAAAGAGGGTGGTTCTCGTCTCACTTCTGTCTGGTACCCGATGAATGGCTGAACTGGATCCCTCCTTTTCGTCCAAACTGTCCGCTTTGGTTCGGCCTTCGTCGACTGTCAGAGAGAGGGCTTGTAGAAGACACCAGTCGACGATGATTTCAACGTTTATTGAAGGTAACAGCACAAGAAAACGACAGCTACACAATTTGCTAACCTAACTACCGCAGTCAGTGTGTTGGCTCTCACTGCTCTCTACGTACACTTACTTATTCCTCTAATTTAGTTCCCATGGGACAGCGGGGGAAGGAGGAGGACATAGAGACTGAAGTCCCGGGGCATGAGCAAGCGACCAAGGCGGGGCGAGGGGATATCGGCTGGCGTCCCGGAGGCTTAGGCAAACGTTCAAGGCTCAATAGCCCTAAGGAGAGTGGGACATCGTAAAGACAGCGTCGTCTCGCCACAAATTATCATTCAACGAAATTAATTGACGATTCTGTGAAGACTTCAGTGGATCTCAATGCAGCTTTAACTCAGTAAAGGCCGTTGTTTGAAAAACAGTCCGATCGATCATCGATCAGTTGTCTACGGTTCCTTAAATGGCGCATATTCAAACTGAAAGCGGTGCATGTTGAAAGATCTCATCTGATAAATTCATTGAAAAATTAACAGGGTCGAGGCCATATAGGCCTATACATACGGTCGCTTTATAGAATCGCGTATACATCTGCATCTACATTTACGTTGTTTATATATATATATATATATATATATATATATATATATATATATATATATATATACATACACACACATACACGGCGATTTTACTCTATTCCAAACTGACTCGTTAGACTCAAGACGCGGTTCTCTTCGAATAGGCCTTGAGCCCTTGACCTAATTTGTAATGATTAATTTAGCTATCGCGCTGAATAATTATTTGTCGATCCTTTAACCAATTCTTTGAGTTAATCGATGTTCGACGAATGGATGGACGTGTGGATCCAAAGGTTAACGACATCTTATGGTAGAAACTGTTTTGGAATAGGGCCTAATATGGGGCCGTCCATAAAGTACGTCACGCTATTTTTGACCATTTTACCCCCTCCCCCCTGTCACAAACTGTCACAAAACTCGGACCCCCCTAAAGTACGTCACACTTTCAACATAGAAATAATAATACTTCCGAAAGCAAGGCTAATACATAAACAAGGCTTCGCAACAGCATTATTACTAGCGCTCCTAGCGAGAGGAATCGTGAAAAACACATTCAGGAGATTATGCATTTCATGCTATTTTGACATAAAACTAATTAAAATGTTTTCAGAAAATTTTTGAAAATTATTTTTAAAGCTATGAAATTCTACTAAAAATAAAAATAAATTATAAATAAAATATAAAAAATAAATGTGTGACGTCACACATGGCCTGACCCCTCCCCCTATGTTAACACTTTCTTAAACCCCAGAAACTGTTTTGGCATAGGGCCTAATATGCAGCTCATAAGTCATAAAGTTCAACAACTAATCCGCAGATTAAACACGTCGTCGACCGCAATCTTATTTTACTCCTTTTATCTTCCTTCTTTTGATTCCATTTCGTTAATAATTAGCCTAGGCCTACAGTTCGCTGTCGGTTACGTTCTTTGATTTAAATCGCTAACGCGTCTTATCACCATGACGACCATCGTCACCAACATTCGTAGGTATTTTAATTAATAGGCCTAGTCTGTATAATTGCCTCCCAACGTTCAGAGTACCCAGAACTGGTTCGCATTTGCCACTGGTTGTCATTGGTTGCAACTTGTTGCCAGCTACGGGTTCTTTGTGGGCCTAGCAGCTGTTTATCGTATAATCGTACTCTCCACATTTCTAAAGCGCAACTCCAAAGCTAAGCGCAGGGCACCAGCTTATTCACGAGTGCTGCGTTGA
Organism: Aporrectodea caliginosa; assembly: GCA_020284085.1. Classification (NCBI taxonomy): domain Eukaryota; kingdom Metazoa; phylum Annelida; class Clitellata; order Crassiclitellata; family Lumbricidae; genus Aporrectodea; species Aporrectodea caliginosa. The sequence goes on along the minus strand of JACEVL010000495.1, from coordinate 1,442,173 downwards.
GTCAAAAGGGTTGTCCAGAGATGTTCAGTGGAGTTCCGAGTCCGGTGACTGCAGATAGATTCCAAGACATAGTCTATAGGCAGAGCAGGTAACCTATAGCCTACTTAAGGCAACTTTCGTTGAGGACGAGACAGCTTGGAAGGCGGAGGATCGGATGGATTCAGGGCTGTTAAAGGCTGGATTTTTTGTATTTGTTTTTAAAAAAACCCAAATAACTAAAAAACCACAAATTTTGGTCTTTGGTTTTTTACAAAATTCAAATGCCAAAAATGTCGTCTCTTCAACTCTCTTGGCAATTGTTGTATGGTCTTTGTTAACTTCGTTTTATGACATTCTACGGTTCTACTGTTCTAGTTAATTTCATTTACATGCATCTGATTAATTTGAACGGTATTATGCCATTTTATGAGTTTTATGATCCGAAATAGGAAAATCTTAAAGACAAAAAAACCCAAAAAACCCAAATAAAACCAACTTTTCATTTTGAAAAAGTTTTTTTTGCATCCCTGGATGGATTAGGGTAGAAATTCTTGAAGAGATAGGACTTCAATTTGTAGTTGAAAGCCTGTGTGTTTTAAAGTAGGCCTATAGGCTTCAGAAACCTGAGCCATATATAACGGTGGGTGAGGCTAATTTAAAGCTTCATCATAGACGTAAAACATGACATGTTTATTTTGAGTTCAACATATATGAGTAGTTAGCATTTGTTAGAACTTAGAAGGCCTAGTCAGGCACGTAACGAGACTTACATTCAGGAGGAGGAGGCAACTTCACAGATCACTGGCAAAATCCTGGCCATTGGGGTCAATGGAAGCATAGGAGCCGACTTTTGGTTTTGTCTCTGGGTGCCACTGCCTGGGTTCTACCTCAGTCCCCGGAAAATCTTTTTATATTCTACATTGCGTAGGTGACATTTACTGCATTTTGGGGAAAGAAAATGTTTCTTGTTAAGGGTTACGTGGTTAGAAAAACGATTTGAAACCATAGGCGTAACTTTCTTTGTGACGGTGGTGTCCGTTCACCACCACTTTTAAAAGTGGTGGTGATAGTCACCACCACTTTTTGTATATTTTTAACATGAAAGCATTTGGCTGTCTACCGTCAATGCTACTCATACTTAACATCGCAATGGCGGCAATGCTGATAGAGGCCTCTACATTGTGTCCACACTACCTTACTTACATATGTTTGGTTTCATAATTTGGTGAGGTTATCAATTTTGTTTCTTTAAAAGGTCAAATTATCAAATTCATAGGGAAAATGGATCGATTCATTGTAAAGAGACCGCGAAAGATTGCAATTGTGCATGCAGTCTAAGATGTTTCGGTGGTAGGCTGTAAACTCTAACTGCAGTCTATGCAGTTTAGCGAGTAAAACCGTAGTTTAGGTTGGTAAATTATTTTATATCGTCAATTTCAAATGGAAGCTGGATCGATGAAAGTAATTGCTATCCTAAATGGAAGTTGGATTGATGAAACTAATTCTTTGTTTAAATAGAAGTTGGATTGATGGAAATAATTGTTTCCGTAAATAGAAGCTGGATTGATTAAGCAGAAGCTAGATAGATGAATTTTTTACGTTAATAGAAAAGTGAGATTGACGAAAATAATTCTTGCCTAAATAGCCTAGAAGTTGGATTGATGAAAATTTCTTGGGTTGAATAGAAGTTGGATTGATGACAATAATTTTTGCTTAAACAGAAATTCGATTGTTTAATTTTGTCTCGTAAATGGAAGCTGGATTGCTGACAATTATCATGGACATTGGTAGACTGCTTACTTACCAGCGTCAAGTAGGGCATTGAATACATTAAACTAATTAACCAACCTAAACTACGGGATAACGATTTAGCGTGATAATGAATTGGTACAATAACGTCGATTATTGGTAGTAGGCTAGGCTACAGTTGTAACATAACGATATTCATTTGAAAGCCGCAGTAGCAGCCGGACAATACGTAGCCTGTCTCTGAGTCTTCGACGCTGTTATAGTCTCTTGTCTCCTTCGCAACTGGACTTGGAAATCATCGAACACTCTCGAGATCTGGACAACCCTCTGACTTAACGCAGCGCTTGTGAGTTAGCTGGTATCCTGCGCTTAGCTTGCTTTCCAGTAGTACGTTAAAAATTAGGAGGAGGATATTGGTCACCACCACTTTCTGGAGCAAAGTTACGCCCTTGTTTGAAACTCACGTGATGGCGACTAACATAATTGTGCAACCCTACTGCTTACAATAGGCCTACATGTTCCGAAATTTGTGTGTATATAATAGCCGTCTTATACAGAACATTTCCAAATTTATTTTACAGTTAACAGGCTGTTGGCTTCTCAAGTTGTGAGATTACAGGAATATAATGTAAAATATTTGAATTTATGGTCTGAATTCTTCTGGGTGCCAGGCACCCAGTGAACTTTCTCTCTGGGTGAATTGGCACCCAAGGCTCCCAAGGAGTCGGCGCCTATGTCTCGAGATAGTGGATTCCGTGATTGTCTAAAATTCTGTGCCTCCGGAGATCGCCCCATAAGCCCACCTATAGCCTATCTATACATGTAGATCCTCAGACTATACTGCTTTACGCACCTTTATGGCAACATCCTAGCTACGCCTTGAATACAAATACTTCATTATACTACATTACCGGTGTTTAAACTTAACTGCATTTTAAGCTTATTATTATATATATATATATACATATATATGTATATACGTATATTCACCACGAAGGTATACAAAGCATACAAAAACAAAAAATAAAAATAAATTAAGGACAGATGCAAAAGCTGGCATACGTGAGATGAACACATCTGTGATCTAACGTATCAATACCATACTCATCACAACTTGCTAGAAAAACGGTACCCCGTCAGAACGGCCCAGGACAAATCGGCCCCGACAAAACGGCCCCGACAAATGGGCCCCGACAAAACGGCCCCGACAAAACGGCCCCCGTCAAAATGGCCTCGACAAAACAGCCCCGTCATTTCGGCCCCCGTCATAACGGCCCCCGTCAAATCGGCCCCAGTCAAATCGGCCCCCGTCAAATCGGCCCCCGTCAAATCGGCCCCAGTCATATCGGCCCCAGTCATATCGGCCCAAGTCACATCGGTCCCTCACAAAATATCCCATGTCCCAAGTACTTTTAAGTTGGATAGATGAAAAGAATTCTTTGCGTAAATAGAACTCGTATTGGTAAAACCGTAGTTTACGTTGCCAAATTATTTTATGTGGTCAGTTTAAAATGGAAGTTGGATTTATGAAACATAATTCGTTGCGTAAATAGAAGTTGGATTTATGACAGTTGTCATTGAAAGCATTAAATAATTAAATACGCCTACCAGTTAGCATTAGACGATGGCAGTGTTATTTAAGTTAACTAAAACTGAAAGTAATATTAGTATTAACTGAAAAGTTCTATTTCAGTTAACTGAAACTAAAACTAAAACTGAAAAGTTATGAAAACTGCAACTAAAACTAAACTGAAAAGTACAAAACTAGAACTAAAACTAAACTTGAAAGTTGAAAACTGAATTAATTTTTTCTGTTTGGTGCACAAACTGAGTGGCGAACATGTCTGAAATAGTTAGCGACGTGTGCTTCAAACTGCAGCTCAATGGCACGAAAGCATGAATTTGATAAGATCTGTGGTTCTTGTTAATTGAAATGAATGTCATTAATAGAAAATGACATTTAATTGCCTCTGTTGAATGTTTACAGAACTAAATTAAAACTGAAAAGTTCTGAAAACTGAAACTAAAACTAAAACTGAAAAGATTTGAAAACTAAAACTAAAACTAAACTTGAAAGTTAAAACACAACTAAAACTGAAAGTGAAACTGAAAAATAAACTGAAACTTAAATAACACTGGACGATGGGCCCCGCAGTCCATTGTCCAGCTGAACCGTCGCTTGAGGCCTCATTTCAACGTAGTGTGTCAGCGTAAGCTTAAAAGTACTTGGAACATTGGATATTTTGTATGGGGCCGATATGGCTGGGGCCGATATGACTGGGGCCGATATGACGGGGGCCGATATGACTGGGGCCGATATGACGGGGCCGATATGACGGGGGCCGATTTGACGGGGCCGATTTGACGGGGCTGTTTTGTCGAGGCCATTTTGACGGGGCTGTTTTGTCGGGGCCGTTTTGTCGAGGCCCATTTGTCGGGGCCGTTTTGTCGGGGCCGATTTGTCCTGGGCCGTTCTGACGGGTCACCTAGAAGAACAGAGGCGATCCCGACCCGCTGGTAAAGAGAGGTTTTCAGGCGCTTGCGGAACTGGTCAAAAGAAATAGAAAAGGTCAGTCCTGAGGGACTGAGGTAACTGGTTCCAGCCAGAGCTGGAACCAACAATAGCGAAACTCCTAGACTGGGCCGTAGAAGTACGCACCCGCGGGACAACCAAGTATATTATAACCACGGGCCGAGGACCGAAGGGAGGAACGACTGTGTAGAGAAGATACTGGGGTCCAAAAGGCCCTAAGATAGTGAGGAGCAGAACCAGCAAGACAGCTTCGCACAGAAGAATTATTATGGGTGTCATGGAAACTGTTGCCATGGAAATTCGTTTGTTAGACTGTATTGTTGTCTGACTGTTGTAATGGCGTCTTAGGACATTTTTATTCCCGGCTAGATCGTTGATCGGTTCGAAAGAGAGTCTTGTTATTGACGAACGCGCATCGATATTTCGAGATGCCTACGAATTTTTGTTGTATGGGCTCGAGAGGCCATAACAAAGTGGCTAAGGTATGAATGGCATAAACAGCGCTTTACCGCGTATGCATGTATGTATTATGTATATAACTATGTATGTGTGTTCTTGTACGTGTCTGTCTGTCCATCCATCCATCTGTTTGCCTGATCTGAGGGAGCTTTGTTGCTCCACCCTGGGCGTGCGGGCCGCTGCTCTCTGCCGCTCTTCTGTGCACGGTGAGCTTCTTGTCCGTATACGCACGTAGGGCCTATACATGTAACTCTATCAGGCAACATTGTGCTTTTTCTGCTGTTAGCCCGTCGACTTGGAATGAGTGCCACTGGCCCTGCACATGCTGCCTGTAGGATATGTTGTACTGCAATCTTAGGACTGTTCTTTTTAGCCGAGACTAGGTGGGGAGCGCCTCTGAGTAGATAACTTGGAGAGCGCGAAAAATAAATTGTCGTAATGAATACATAACATAACATAACAGTCCATTCTTAACGCCTCCGCCCGCCTTATCTGTGGTCTCCCAAAGTACTCTCACATATCTACCTTCATTCGGGAAACTCTTCACTGGCTTCCTGTGCCCCAGCGCATTCAATTCAAATTCTTACACTTATGCGCAACTCTCTGCTCGGGGTAGCTCCTTCATACCTTCAGGCCTTATGCACATCGGTTTCTACACTTCTGGTCGCTCTGCTCTGCGCTCTGCCACCAGAGGCCTTCTGGTTGTCCCCGCATGCGTGGTGCAACAGCTCAATCCAGAAGCTTTGCCTATGTCGGCCCCTCTACTTGGAACCATCTTCCGCATGAATTGCGTCTTGAGCTCCTCAGCCTTTCCCTTCCTCTGTTTCGGGGTCGCCTGAAGACTATCTTATTTGTTAGAGCCCTGGGTCAGGAGCGCCTCTGAATCTCTGAGTGGCGCTATACAAATGTTCAATTACAATTACAATTACAATTACAACATAACATAACAAGGTTTATAGTGGCTCAGAAGACTTTCATCTGTGTCAGAGCCACTCTCAGCCTCATCCACTGCATCTTTACTCAGTAGGCCTATCCAATTTTATTGAGTCTCTTCTTGAACTCCATCACCGAGTCCGCAGTAACAATTTCCTCGTCCAACTTATTCCAATTGTTCACTACTCTTGCACTGAAGAATCTTTGCATTATTGTCCCAGATGATTTTTTTAACAATCTTGTAGCTGTGCCCTCGAGTTCTTTTGTGAATGAATGAATGAATGAATGAATGAATGAATGAATGAATGAATGAATGAATGAATGAATGAATGGCATTTACTCTAACTTATTGGGAAAGTTAAGGAGAGACAACGCAGGTTTCTGCTTTTTCGAATTAAATGTCAGCTGCAGCGATTGAGCGCAGCAACATAAGTCTACAGTGTGAAGACGTTTACGATGCCCAACGCATATCTCCGGGGTCCGGACTTTCGTCTTCTGTTTCTCTGCCTCCTAGGCAGGTTCAAATGTCCGACCGACGTCTCCATTCCACTCGCTGTTGGGCCTCTTCTTTCAGCTTCAGTATCCATCTGTCATCATCCAATCCAACATTATCTGTCTTGGTCTTCATCTTGTTCGCTTCCCCTCCATTTTTCTTTCGATAACCGTTCTTACCGAGTCTCCTCTCAGCGTGTGTCCGATCCATTTCCTGTGTCCCCCTCTTATTGTTGGTATCAGGGCTCTTTATTCTCCAATCGTTCCCACACTTCTTCATTTGTTTTATGTTCCGTCCAGCTGATTTTCTCCATTCTTCTCCATGTCCACATTTCGAAAGCCTCCAGTCTTTTTAGGTCTATATCCTTTTTGCTCATGGTCCATTTCTCTGATCCATACAGCACCACACTCCATGTCAGTGTCTACGGACTTTAGGTTATCTAATTGAAAGTCATTAAAGCTATCTTTACAGTTTTTATCATTTAGGCCTATCTTTCATTGTCCCTTCAAAACCGAACGAGAACTACGGTTTCCTCCTCAGATGCGTGCAATTTTCACTGAAGACCACATCGCGTCTGTCAAGTTTGCTTACAGCCAAAATGCCAAATACACGAGCTACACCCTTAGCGACCTACATGTGCTCGTGGATATACGATTACTTCACGAGTCCTTGGTCTCCAGGTAAAGCATCACAAATTATGGTCCTCTGGTCCCCAGGTAAAGCCTAACAAATTAAGGTCATTTTGTGACAGAGGCGCAGATGTGGACGACGAAGCGTGCAGTCAGACGACGCAGATATGTCGTCATCGACGCGGACGTCAGCGACATCCATGACGTTCAGCGAAGGGCTACAACCGCGCGAAGTCCTTAGCAACCTCAACCAACAGAGAAGTGACGTAGCTTCACACGACGTCATCGTGCGCTCTTCGTCGTCCCTGGCACCAGTCTATGCGCACCGGTGCATTCTGGCGGCCTCCAGCGACTATTTCAAGGCCCTCTTCCGCCACGACCTGACCGATGCCAAGGTTATCGAAAAGGTCATTCCGGGGTCATCACACGATACCATCGAAACGGTCGTTACGTTCATGTACACGGGAGCTATAGAAATCAGCGAGTACACGGTGGAGGAAATCGTGCGACTGGCCGACTATCTCGGAGTCCCAAAGATCCTCGAACTCTGCGGGAGATTTATGGAGGCGAAGCTGGACGATGGTAACTGCCTCGAGTTCAAGGTCCTGTCGGAAATCTATCCACTCGGAACGCTTTCCAACAACGTCCAGGACTATGTTATTCCGCGGATGTCAAAACTTGTACGGCGCAGTGATACCGTCTATCGTCCGTTGGATGTGCTGCGACAGTTGCTGAGTGATAATCGGACGAATTACGCCCGAGAGGTGGACATCCTGAAACTCATCCAGGACGTGATTGCCAATCGAACGGAAATGGATCCGACGGACAGGGATAAGGCCCGTGACCTTCTGGACTGCGTCGAGTTCGAGTATTTACCACTGGAAGTGATCGAGCGTCACTTTCTTTCCAACGCAGACACGCTCGACTGGCTGCGTACGCGACCGGAAATCCTGGAGAGGGTGGTGCGGGGCATAGATAAACGATATCGGGAGCGACGGCGTGAGGTCGTCGAGGCCATCCTCTGCCAAGGCGGAGCTTCGAGGAGGGGAGAAGATCTGCAGGTGATGCTGTACCTGGTCAAGGACCTTGTCTGGAGGGTGCTGAGGCAGCCACGAGACGAGAAGGGAAGGGGCCTGTGGCCGGGACTCGAGGCTATGGCGACGCACGACCGATTCCTCTACGCGTTGAGCTCACGAAGGGACGACGTGAACGGATACAAGGCGACCAAGTACTTCAACCGGCTGAACCTCCAGACTGGCGCATGGTTCGTCCTACAGTCGCCACGTCTCGTCACCCGAGAGACCAAACTCGTCTCTGCTCGACCGGACCTTCTCTTGGCCATCGACGGTGAGGGTCGAGTCGAGCGCTATGTGACCTCCGAGAGGCGATGGATGGATTACTGTTGTACTGGGTTCCCTGGGTCGACCAATGGTTCCCGCTGCTTCCTACCAATGCCGAGTTGTAGTGAACTGTACGTCCTTCGGTCCGACCCCGCCGGATACCCATACTTGTCGCAACGCATTCTGTCCATCTACCGCTTGGACGCCGTTCCGAGCGTCAGCGACAGCGGTGGCCACTCCTGGAACGAGCTTACGCAGATGGATGTCGCCAAACTTTTCGACACTGTCGAGGACGTCAACTTCTTCGGCTACTCCATCGCGCCGGGACTGATCTCGCTCAAGGACGAGCTGGGCCACATCCGGGCCCAGTTTGACACGGCGGCAGCCAAATGGACGAAGCTGCCGATGAGGGTCCCCCGTCCGGGATTCATTTGCGACATCAACGGATCGGCCGAGTGTTCCTCTGGGGTCTATTTCGTCGCCCGTTCTGCCGTCGACTACGACAACATCCTCGTTATGTTCGACACCGCAAGGGGTCGCTTCAAGATGACGGATGCGCCGCCGTACACCGTTTCCGGTCTGCTGTGTCACGTGACGCTGCCGGCGACATCTGTTGAGTCGCTGTGCAGAGAAGACTAGACAAAGTGGCGACGCTCTCAGAAGTAGTGTCTGGGATAAGTAGTATTCACTAATGTGGCCAGAAAACTCTTACGCACATTTGCTGTCTGGTATTGTTCACGAGAGGCAGTCGCGTGATTAAGGCCACATTCAGTTATGCAGTGGGTCTTTAGGGCTGCCTCAAAAACATATGTGGTCCAGTCGTTTATATATTTTATGAAGTTGGAGTTAATTTTCAAATACACAAAACATTACTCATCGTGTCAATTACTTTTACATTAATCTTTATAACTGATTTCCCGTATTTGTATAGCGGTAATACCGAAGGCTTGGTCCAGCTAAAATTATGTTACCTGGGACAGGGACATTTCGGTCCATTCGCTTATTTTAAACAGCAACCATGCAATAGGAATAGGCGTACTCTAAATATCACTTCAGTTGGAAAACTAATGAAAATTAGTTCGGTTATAGGGACTTAGGGCTAAAACATAAAAATTGGGGGAGATTTGGTAGGCCTACTAAAAATTAGGAAAATAAGATTCGTCGTCAAAAAACGATATTCTCTGCTTAGACTACACACAGTAACTACTTCGAGGTTAACGATCTCAATCTCCGTATATTTCGAGTATACGAATACGATATATAATGTAATGTAAATCGTGGAAAATTTCTAATATTGATCCTTCGGTTAGGCTTAAACTTCCGTGTGCTCCGTCATTCCAGCCAGTAGGCCTACACGCATTTAAGGCCATAGCAATGTTGGCCCTATACGGCCTATACTTGTGGGCTGGCTGAAATAATTAGGCCTATAGGCGTACACCTTCTAGTTATGACCTTAAAATTAATAACCTATGGCTAGAAGTTGACATACAAGTCTTCTACTTCAGGACTATTTAAATCAAAACGTCAAATCATGGGCGAATATAATAAGACAATAGAAGTTGAAGTATTTTGATAAATAAATCAGCCTATAGGCTAACAATGGCGTCTGAGACACAATGGATGGAGCATTAGGAACAATTCCATGTAGCCTACTCTGTCGTGGCCAGTTAGTATTCCAATGCTATACGCCCTCCGAATCCCAAAATTTAACTCTTCAACACTTTAAAGAGCCATCGTAGAAAGAGAGAGAGAGAGAGAGAGAGAGAGAGAGAGAGAGACAGACAGAGAGACAGACATAGACAGAGAGAGACAGAGAGATAGACAGAGAGATAGAGACAGAGAGAGAGAGAGAGAGAGAGAGAGAGAGAGAGAGAGAGAGAGAGAGAGAGAGAGAGAGAGAGAGAGAGAGAGAGAGAGAGAGAGAGAGAGAGAGAGAGAGAGAGAGAGAGAGAGAGAGAGAGAGAGAGAGAGAGAGAGAGAGAGAGAGAGAGAGAGAGACCGAGACCGAGAGAGAGAGAGAGAGAGAGAGAGAGAGAGAGAGAGAGAGAGAGAGAGAGAGAGAGAGAGAGAGTTCTTCCTTTCTAGAGAGAGAGAGAGACGCCCACGTAGTCCGTTACTCCGTTCCTCATCCGTGAAGCATGCATAGGACCAGAGGTGCAAAAAACCAAACTTTTTAAAAATGAAAGTTGGTTTTTTGGTATTTTGTTTTTAAGATTTTCCTATTTCGGATCATAAAACTCGTGAAATGGCATAATACCGTTCAAATTAATCAGATGCATCTACAGGGCCTATAAATGAAATTAAATAGAACAGTATAGATCCGTAGAATGTCATGAAACGAAGTTAACAAAGACCATACAACAATTGCCAAGAGAGTTGGAGAGACAACATTTTTGGCATTTATAATTTCTAAATTTGTAAAAAAAACTAAAAACCAAAATTTGCGATTTATTTGGTATTTTGTTTTTTTTAACAAAAAAACAAAAACAAAAAAACCAAGCCTTTAACAGCCCTGCTCTGGATGTTGACCCTCGCCGATCAATTTTTTTATTGAGCGCCTGTAAATAAGCTGGTTCCCGCCACTTCGCTTTTGTGGGCGCTGTAGAAGTTTCGAGTTTACGATTACGATGTAAGACAGCGATCTGGAGTCTGGAAGTTCCAGTATATAAAAAAAGCTCCTCGTGCCTCAATGTAGCTACGCCCATGGGCCTAGTAAATGTGAAACGAAAAGCAATTACCAAATATGAAGACAGTGCTCTCAAAGTTATGTCGCTATATAATTTAGAATAACCATAGTTTAAGTCTTTTGCAGAGAAAGACTTATTTTTGCGAAACAAGAATTATGTTGCATGTGGTCGCCGGTTTCTATTTGTAATAAGCGTATTCTTTTTAGTTTATCCAATTAAAAGAGTATGGCTGAATTATCGGATGTTAATATTCTTTGCAAGTTTGACGAAGGTTCGGCTATTCAATCGTCTGGAGGCTTTACTGACGATTTTGTGATATTCACCTCGAGTCAACGAATTTCTGTTTACAGAGTAAGTATGTGTAAATGGTTGCGTTAAACTTGTTTTCTGACATGACTTTCCGGTTTAACAGGACTAAATTGTAAACCAGCGACACATTTGATAGGTTTTCAGCATTATTCGAAACTCATGCATATTATTTTAATTTTATTGTAATCTTTAATTATTATGGTGAAAGTAATAATGCATGCCAGAGAGAAACCAAGAGTTGTATGAATGCACGGTAATTCTGGAGAACCGGCCCATTACGATTGCGCCGCCAGTATGTGTGGGTAGTCTGTCGTTTTCGAGTCCCAACTTATTCCGCCATTATAACCTATAGTTTCATCGTCCTAAATTTAAAATGCAGACGTAGGCTTATACTTTTACAGGTAAAACCGTAGTTTACGTTGCCAAATTATTTGTCTTCAATGCCGTATTTAACATTGGTAAGTAGGCAGTGCACGGTGTTCTCATGCTTTTTATGAACGTAAGGGACCTTTAGATCTCCCTGAGCACATGATTAGAGCGATCGATGAAGGCTGAAGCCAACGGGGCACTAATCAGCACACAGAACTCTCGTATATATGCTGGGGTTGAGCCGACTGATAAGGCCTGTCCCAGGAGTAGGATGAGGATGTTGATTTGATTCTTTCCTCAATAGGTAGCCAGTGCAGCATATCTCATATGTTAAGACACAAGCCCAAGATGTATAATTTAAAAATTGTCTGGTTTTTCTATTTTTACGTTGTTAAGGTTGACGATCATCAGTTGGTTCATAATTGGTTTGTAAAAAGTGGACAACAGCTGACCAGTCCAACTGTACAACTGTCGGACGGTCTGCATTATTCAGTAATCATCGACAGACAGGTCAGTAAAGAGAATTCTAGCAAAGCTACATCTGTATAAAGTTCTCACTCTTTAAGAAATCAGTTGGTGGATTTGTTAAGATGAAGGTGAAGATGAACTCTTGGTTTATCCTCGCTAAAGTTCTGGGTTGAAATCACACCTAGGAACCGAAATGTTATTGTAGGTATTAAGGTCTTTTCTCACGCTGGCGAATTAGAAGTATGTTGCATTCGAAATTATAAATATCATTTTGTTTTCTGTAGACCAGTATGTAATTTGTAATTTTTCTTTAAATTCTGAAGATATAATTCTGGTGAAGCCAGGTAACCTTTTTTATCTATTACCTAATGTTCTTATTACAGACTATTCAGTCCTGGAGTAAAGATGATCATTCCATCGACCATAAATCACAGAAAATCCAGGTAAAATTTGTTTGCCTATAATATGGTTACATTGCTTGCTGTTTATCCTATACACCATGGGGTACATACAATTACCCTGAATACTTAATGTGCAGGTTCTGGAAACCTGGACCGTGTGTGTTGGTCGTGGTAGGTCCTAGAGCCTACTCTTCCTGTCTGAGATTCTTTGTGCAGATCCTCGTGTTCTGTGTAATGATCTTTTTAAGACTTCTTTTTGCAAATCGTTTTACTATTCCTCGTGACTCTTGTGAAGCATTTTTGAATTGCTTTGCAGTTGAACTGTGATACGCACAAGTAAATTGTCTACTTTGCACTACATAACATTGTCATTTGTTTCATCATGAGATAGCTGTGTTGGTTTCTGCTGTAATCTTTGTGTGCTTCTAAGGTATCCTTGGATGCTTATTTTTCTTATGTGAAGACCCAGTGGTGTGTGGGAGGGCAACATTAAAGTATTTATGATAAGACACAGTGACAGGTAGTTGGGTACATGCTCAATGTTTGCTCAATACATGCCCTGTTATCCGCATTGTATTTTACCAACAATATGATGCCTCTAATGTGAAACAATTTGGTCATTTATTTTGCAGCTTGCAAAACCAGCTCACCAGTTGTTGCCTCTAAACAATGGATCATGTGTGGTACTGTATGAAGATGGGACAGTTGGATTTCCCAGCAACCCAGCAGCATTTTGGGGCGATGCAGCGACTTATCGTTCAGTTGTTTGGTGTCAGCTTCACACATGCAACCAAGGCACAACTATAGTCGCTATATTTGAAACATTTGATGGTAGTCGACTTGTTTTTGGATTCACTTTGACAGTTGGACAAGACTCAGTTCAATCAGTTGACATGTATCAAAAGCTGTTGGCTTCAGGTAAATGATGGGTTTTAATCAAGTTTATTGCAAAATACTGAAAAACATTTTCAGTTAGTATTAAATATTTGTAAGTATTTTTGTATGTCGTTGGTATCAGTTCAATGTAATCTAACTTGTGCTGGTTGAAAATGTTATGTGTTTGCTTCTGCTTCAGTTGCATAAAATTCAGACTGTTACTGAACTGTTTTGTATAATAGACCTTATCATGTTTTATTAAACAAATTTACAACAATTGGAAATAAAACTCTGTGTTAGAAGTTTAACCTGGTCATATAAGGTAGCTGACATGATCAGTTTGAGATTTATGATCAAAATCTGTGAGAAATTCCTGATGTTTGAGATGATCCAGGAGGTGCTGAGACAAAACCGATCACCAGTTAGTATATGTATTATGTTGACCGTGAATGCATGTGGTGATTTTCTGTTGTTTCTATAAACTTTAAAGTTTGTTTAGTATATTGATTTTGATCTATTCCATTGCAGATGCCAAACAGATTGCAGGTTACAGTGTCCAGTCTGATGCAAAGGACATCTTCTTAATTACACTCTGTAAGTGGAAATTTTGTGAGGCTCTGTGTTTTAAATTATGCCAATTGCTGGGATTTAGTGTGCACTGTTAGTAAAGTTATATAAGGGCTTTAATAAGATAAATCTCATAACATGGTTCTCTGTGTGAATTAGCTTGTCACTGGAAAACAGTATACAGCTGTATGAGCATACTTATCGTGCAGGTGAACTATAACTTGTGGTAAATACCTTTGAGAGGTTCTTTAAAATCAAGAGCTTTATTTATGTTGATGATATATTTTTATAAATATTATGTTTTGCTGATTTTCTTTCAGATTACAGTATATTTGGATTTTTCGATCTAATATGCCACCTTTATCATGCAACTATTTTGATGTCTAGTGCTGGGCATATGGCATGTGACCTTAAAGTAGGTTCAATTACAGTTAAATGGTTTTTATGTAGCTGCTGTTTTTCTGTTTATGGTCTTATTTTGAGGAGGACATTTTTTAGTACGTTTTGTATTCGAGATGTTGAAGTTGAGTTTCTTTGCTTATTTCTAGAGCTTTTTGGGAGTGTTTAGTTTTCTTGTTGCAATTTTCAGATGAGACTGGTAGATTGACTAGAACCATGCTGGTTCCTGGTTCTCCATCAAGCCATTCGATCACTGTAGACCTTGACCCTGCAGGTGCCAAACAGCAGTACGTAGATGTCGCTGCACTGAATGACCTTCTGGTGGCAACTGTACGTTATGACCAGAGTCAAAATACTGGTAATGTTTTCCCCAATTATTTGCAAGAAAATATGTTCAATTTATTAGCAGTTATACCTAAGAAAGAAAAAATACTTCAACATCTAGCCTTATATTTTATTCGATAGCAACAGATACTTTCCACAGTTGCCACTGTCACTCTCTACTTCAACTTAGTTACTAATGGTTTGCTGGGACTTAGCTGGAAGTACTTTTGAATAGTCCTTTTGAGGTACTATTTGTAGATTGTTACGTAATTCCAAAATTAACGTACACTCATTGAATGCATTAAATGCTCCAATATGTAAATACTCTTGTGTTTGCAAAGGACTGCAATTGCAGACTTTTTGCAGCTACACAAAATCCATTTGACTGCAGTTGAACTTGCTGTTGTGTTAGGACATTAACAGTTTCTTAGAGGTGGTATGGAGTGCTTTTGAGTAGTTCTTGTAAGGCACTACCAAAATTCCCACATGCGCACATGTGCAAGTTTGAAATGGTTTTATATTTTTTTTGTATCTGACATTGACTTTTCTTGTGTTTCATTTCGTAGCCTTTTTCGAAGTCTGGGATGTTAAATACACCAGAAAGCACAGCGAGGCTAAGGTTGACTTGAGCACTCTTGGTCACATTCAGCATGTAAGAAGCATTTCTATTAACCTATTGTTTATTTATAATGTCTGATTGCTTCATTTATCTTGTCTAAGTAACCTTATAGTTGGCATGTTAAGTATTTCCAGACACTTTGGCCTTAACTTGCAAAGTACAAATATAGTCATACTATGAAGTTGCAGTATATCTTCAACGCTTTAATGACGAGCATGCACTCAAGGGGGCTGGAAAACCAATGCAGCTCATCGTTAACATGTTATAAACTTTGTGCCATAAAAATTGGTCTTGGAATATACATTGATAGTTTTGGCTTCCTGACTTCTTGAACTTGTTTGGTCTGATATCACAACGCTTTAATCTTGCCTTTCCCTTTGCACAAGCCATCAAGTGAGTAGTTGGAAGAAATGGGACATGGCAATAGAGGGTATCACATGTGCAAATAATATTGTGTGATCAGATGTGGTACAACTGGTAAATGTATGTATCACCTTATACAGTTCATTCATTCATTCATTCATTCATTCTGGAAATTTATATAGCGCCCCTTCAAGAAATCTACTCAGAGGCGCTGCCACGGCAAAAGTTCTACTCCTTGATCTTGAGGAGTTAGTCGTAGAAACCTGGGAGGCTGTGACTATGTATGATATGGTTCAGGTGTGGAACCAGACCAGCAGCTTATAAAAGATTTATGATGTCTTTAATTTTATACGTTGCAGCTGAGAAAACTTGCCAGAACTTTGTTGCTGGTTTGTGAACGGGGCATTGCTGTTGTATCGTTTGAGCAGAAGCCTGGTGATATAATTTGGGCAGCGTCTGGTAGTCACCAATTATCTAAAGACATTCAGGTAATTGCTTTCAGCCTAAAACATATCACTGATTTCTGTTTCTGGCAAAATGCACGGTTTGACTTAAGACTCGTGTTGTGAGAGCGGGTCAGCATTTGAATCTATTTTTATTCCAGTAGTTTTCAGTTTTCATAAGATTTATAAGCTGTTGTCTTAAGCTCCTTTCAGCAAATATTTTTAAACTGTCATAAAACTATTGTGTTTAAGACTATAAATCAGTTAGATACAGTGATACACCATTAACGCGTGCACAATTAACGTCGAATAGATGGTAAAGAAGACAATGACAATAAATGTGAAAAAGGAACATTGTGTCCAGTGGTGGTTTTGGAGCTACAGGGTTTCTCTACCAATAGGCAAATAAAGATCTGATACATAAAAGCATAAGTAATATATGAACTAAAATGCTGATAGTAATAGGGGTGTCGTGTTTTGTTTGTTGTAGTTAACATAAGTTTTTATTTTTCCAGATGCCCACGTATGAGGTTTTCAGAAAAGAGTTTTCTGAACTTAGGTCTTTTATGGAGACGAGCAGGAACTTGCCCACGTTTGACTCGGTGGTAATGCCCATGGTTGATGCCATCATCCACAAGGTTTGCGATACCAGCGGTTCCTGTTGGCCAGTAAAGGAGCTCAGCACACTGGTCAAAACAGGATGTATGTCAGAGCGGTGAGTCTGTGAAATAGATACTAAGTCTAAATTAGCTCGACGTTGCGTATGGTTCAAATTTGTTTGTTTGTGTGTGTGTGTGCATCACAGTCTTAAAGGTTGTGCTGTCATGTGCTCAATGTACAGTGATATAAAATTTTGTTCACTGCCCATTCTAAAATATAGTTATGATATTGGTTTTGTGGGTTTGTCTGAGGCTTACTCGGTTCATTAATTGATGTTAGCACAAGTTGCAGGTACAAGCAACTTGTTACTAGTTTGTCCAGAGCTACTGATTTGTGTTTTTTTTGCACAAAATTCTTTGGAAAAAGTCCCACTTTGGTTATGACTTGAGCTGGTAGTTTCTCTTGACAATGGCTGTTGTTAATTTATAACAACTTGGACTTGCACTTAAAATCACAAGATTTGTAGGTGCTGAAGTAACATAATATGTCTACGATATATGTTGCTTTACCTTTCATTTCTGTTTACTTTATTGATTTAGTCCTCTCTGAGGACTACTGTAATGATCACATTAAAATGTTGCTCAAAGCATTAGAAACCAAGATATGAACTTTGCTTGTTGGTTGAAATAGTTTATTGTGTTTTGTTTTAAACTGTGTTTGAAGTGCATTTCAAAGTCTTCTTTTGGCTGCCATTCAACATCGTCAGTTGGATCTCCTGCACTTGTGCTTGAAGAGCGGACGAACAGTTCCAGAGGCATTGATTGCCAAGTCACTGGAATGCATTTTACAGTAAGATGGCTTCCCTAAAGTCATTCATATTGAGGCATTTTTATACACACACTAGTACATATAAACTGCTAACTGCTTAGTCATGCATACAAACAAATCATATCTTTTATCTAAATGTTATATTTGGTCTTATTGTTAGTTTTTTAATCAATAATCATGCAAACTTACCTGATATTAACATTTGGTAAAATTACATAATTACAGACAGTATTCGTGAAACTGTTGATGATTGACAGTACAAATATGAACTATTTGTAGCCAATGGATTGTAATAAGGTTGTGTTGTAATGCTGAACCTGAATTGATTGTTAGATCAGCATGCTCACCTTCTCATATCAGAGTTAGAGTTTCAATGTTAGGCTTACATGTTTACGAAGTTCTGTTATATTTCTATTTGATTCATAATTAATTTCTTGTCTGTGTACAGGAAGGAAAGTGCAGACAAGTTTCCTGAGCTTTCTTGCACAAAAGAAGAACTACTGTATCCTATAATATGCTTAGAGTTTGTAAAAAAATCATTTTATATAAATTATCTGAAATTTTTAAGCAGCAACCATACATCATCAGATGTATGGGTGCTGCTGATGCATTCATATAAAAATTAGCAGTTTTATTTGCAAGTTTGGATTGTTAACTTAAATTTTGGCTCATTAGATGTGCAGCAAGTTTAGATATTTTATGCTGACACCTTAGTTAGAACTCACTGGGTTAAAACCATTTCTTCCTGTGTCAAAGGGGTAGGATGACATTATGCATCCATTTGAGTATACAGCTATTTTGTATACTTTATTAGATTTATGGCACTTTAGTCATGTCTTTGACTGCTTGCAGTTGACAATCATGTCAACTGCAGTATGAATAGTCCAAGTCTTGATGTTCAGCATTTTGATTCATCCAAGTTTTGTTATATTTTCAAGATGTTCTGTATTCACTGGTTGACTTGGTCTGTTTTGTAAATTGTATGATGTTTTGTGTTTTTCACTTCCAAAGTGTGTTTTCCTTAACTTGCAACCAGTAATCTTGTGCTTTGCTTTAGATATGAAGAGAGCTTGCTGATTGGGTATATTTGCAGAATGGAATTCAGTCTTGTTTTAGTAAGTTACAGATATTTGTATTGTTACCTGCAGACGTTGTTACCTGATGTGTGTAGAATTCAAGTACTGCACTGTGGTCATTGCTGTTGACTTGGTGGAGCAATTTGTATTAATTTTATGTTTATATCATATTTAATATATTTTATATAATTATGCAGTTTTGTATTTTGGCTTTGCCAGTTAACTAACTAATTTTGTATTTTTTACTGTGCCACTCTTTTGAGGAATCATTGTAACTAAAAATCATGTACCCAAACAACTTCTGCTTGCCAGTTCTATATGACTCTATCTGTGATGACTTGGTGAAGAATCATGATCACTTCCAAAACAGGGTCTGTAGTCTGTGTGTAGATTTTGTTATAACACAAGCATTTTACTGGTCGCATGAGGTGCAGAAAGTTTTTATTTTTTTGACAATTAATACTACTTTTAATTAAAATACTTTATTACACATACTTTGTCAGACTTCTAAAACTGTTGCATTGTTTGTCTTCAGGATTTAATTCAACATCTTTGCAACGTATGGGATTCCAGCAACATACCACACATGGAGGTTTGTTTCTTGTTAGTGATTTTTAGGAACTTTGATTAGATTTCCTGGAATGCTCGCTATGAGCTGGTAAATTGGGATTTTATTTAAGAAGAAATAATGAACTGCTTCCTTGCTTCCTCTCCTGGCAGAGGACATTCCTTTATCAAAGCCATAGAGGTGTCTGTAGGTATGAATTATGACTATTAGTTGGTTTGTCTTTCGTGTGACTGGGTTCTTATCTGGTTCTGTGTTTAGATTTGCAAGTGGATGTATTTGTTGAGTGGCACCCATTTGCAACAGTTCAACTTGTTCCCTGAATATAAGGAACTCTTGCGTGATTTCTATGAAAAAATCACTACTAAGGTATGTGTCATATTTCGACTTTTCAGAAGCCAAGTGATCAACAAACTGTAATAAATGGCAGGTTTTGTATAATTGCCAAGCTTCTGATTTAAAAGTGACTGCATCCTTTGCCATTAATGAGAGGTGTCCAGAAATATTAGTACCTTGAGTGCTTGCACCTTGTTAGTAACTTGGATTGCAGTGGATTTTTGAAAATGAGATACTGAAGAAGAGAGCCAGCATTGCTGTCTTCAATGTTGTCTTTTTGCAGACAGTTATATGGTGCACTTGTTTTAATGTGTCTAAAAAATGCTGTACTATTGCTGTGCTTTTAAGAGTTAACGGTGTCTTGATACATGCACATTATAATGTGTGAAGTCATTATCTCAGCATCCAGGAAGCATATCTATCAATGATCAATCCACAAGAAACTACATATTAGTTAACTCATAGTGCTTATTATCACTGCCATATCTGATCACTTGTAGACCTATTTCAGAAGGCTGTTGCAACATAGACTTGTTTTCAATAAGTGGTTGGGAAGTCAATATTAAGAACCTATTTATGCGAGATTGCATTTTGACAAGAAACAGTCTGTGTCTATGTTACAATAACAATAAAACTCAAGCAGTCAAGCTTACAAATAAATTAATATGTAACACTAAAAGAGAAGTGCACATACCTTTTACAGAATTCATAAAGGGCTGGCAAGTGGATATTATACTACGATGATGAAGAACAATGCTGGGAGTTAACCCTGAAGGGCAGCTATGGATATGAAGCATTAGCAACTTAATTTTCTTAGATTTGATGTGTGAGGTCAGGTGGCCTGTCCTCTACATTGAACGACTTTCAAGTTTAAAAATTGCAAATAAATGTGGGACCTATGTATTGCTAAGGAATGTTTTACTGAAATTACGTTTCTGTACGTAGGTCCACAGTTTGCTGAAGTACGACATTCAACCTGAGGTTGTTTTGGATGAAGCTAAGCTGCAGCTGATAACGCAGAACAATCAGCGACATTGTGGATATTACATTTCATCTTTTGTCCATCCATTTGATGACTGATTCACGATTTGAGTTCCATATAAAACTTTAATGGCTTTCATGTTCGATTTGAGTTCCATATAAAATGTTGGCCGCTTTCATGTTCTTGGCAGCAATGGGAATGCGTATCAAGTTGGCAGCAAGAACAGTCTTTTTAGATGGAAACAAGAATCATGATTCTTAGGAATTAAATTGTTGTCAACAGTAACTGTATTATTTTAAGTTCTTTTAGGAGAATTTATGTGATGTGAATGAAATATTTAAGACTGTAGCATTTAGATGGGGGTTTGGGAAAGAGCTCTAAACTTTAATAAGCACAGAAGTGTCATATTTAAAGCATTGTGAGCATCGACATTTTAATGCTGCTTTTAGGAAACTGTCCTGTTTCTCTTGTTTACCTAATGCAGCAGCAATACAAAAGTTAGCTAGGAAGTAGGAAGTTGGATAATGACATGTGGACCTTGTGTTGCAACTTCTGGTGTATTTGTGAATGGAGACAATATTAAATGAGTGCAAATGATTGTCTGTCAAATGGCGAAGATTGGATGTGAAATTGCCTATTGGGAACTGTCCCATCATATCTTAGATCCTTGTGTATCTGCCTCACCTATTCCTTGTCGCAGGTCCCTCCGATTGGCTGCACCTGGTATCCTTGTCATTCCTCGGGATAGATCGTCCACTACCCAGCACAGAAGTTTTGCCATTGTTAACCCGGAGTTGCCTTTGATTTAACACTTTAACGATGAGCTGCATTGGTTTCCGAGTTGCTTTTAATACTCTTATCGTTAAAGTGTTAAAATCACAAGTGGGCTAATCAGTCTGTCACCTTTCTTGTTCCGCAAGACTGCTTGAAGTCACTTGTGTTTGATTGTGGGGCCTCCCTTCATGGTCAAGAGTGCTGCTGCCGAGTTTTTTTCTTGAGGTTTCACTTTGCAAATGTTCAATTATGTTATGGATAGTGATGTCTGTGTGTTAAAGACATTATGTACACATCACAGCAAGTCATCGACAGTTGCAAATCATGCAATAAAATGTTTTATTATCTAATAATGTAGATTTTAGTAAGTTGAAATATAGCTAAAACGGATAATTACAAAATACTGCATAAAATAAAATTGTATATGTAATACGATCGATGATCGTCATGCAAATTGCAGTATCTTAGTGAAATAGCATGTCCAAAACTTATTGGCCAAGGGCGGCATTTTGGACCCTCGACCTGGGAGGCATTTCTGCTCCTTTCGCCACTGCTGTTTTATACCAAAAGTTTTATATAAAAGTCTAAACTGCCCATCACTAGGCCCTATAGCAGTTTTTTTTATAGTTTTATATCTTATACACACTGTTTTATACACACGCTGAAAGCAGGTGATGGACACATAATTGTGGATGAAGAAGGAATGAAGAAAAGATGGAAGGAATACACAGAAGAGTTGTACAACGAAGATAAAAGAGTAAAGGTAGAAAAAACAGATGTAACAGAGTATGAAAATGAACCAGAAATCATGGAAGCAGAGGTAGAATGGGCTATTAAACAATTGAAAGATAATAAGGCCCCGGGTCAAGACGGGATACCAATAGAAATGGTAAAAGCTGGGGATGGCGTGATGACAAAGACAATAACAAAAATTTGTAATAACATATGGAAAACTGGAAAGTGGCCAGAAGATTGGAAAAGTTCAGTCTTTATCCCTTTATTTAAAAAAGGAGACGCAAAAGAGTGTGAAAATTACAGGACAATAGCAATGATATCACACATAAGCAAAATATTACTCAAAATAATACATAAAAAGAATGGAGAGTACAATAGAGAGAGAGCTTCCTGATAGTCAAGCAGGATTTAGGAAATTTCGTGGAACACGTGATCATATTGCCAATATGAGGTGGATAATGGAGAGACAAAGGGAGTTTGGACAGAAAGTATACATATGCTTCATTGATTATAGCAAAGCGTTTGACTGCATTAATCATGAATTGATGTGGAAAACCTTGGGAGAAATGGGAATACCGAAACACTTGATACAACTTCTTAGGGGTTTGTACGAAGATCAGATAGCGGTGATAAGGACTGAATATGGAGATACTGACAGATTCAGGATTAGGAAGGGAGTGCGGCAAGGATGCATTCTGTCTCCTTTCCTATTTAATATGTATGCTGAAAGGATAATGAGGCAGGCGGGAATGGATGAGGCTATGGAAGGAATAAAGATAGCGGGAAGAACAATGAACAATCTGAGATACGCTGACGATACAACACTATTGGCGGGTAAAAAAACCGATTTGGTAGAACTAATAAGAAGGCTCAAGAGTGAAAGTGAGAAAGCAGGACTCTACTTCAATATAAAGAAGACAAAGATCATGACAACAGAGGAGGAGGACAGTTTTGTAGTAGATGGAGAGGAAATAGAAACGGTAACTAGCTTCACGTTTTTGGGATCAGTAATAGAAAAAGAGGGAAAGTGTGATATGGAAATAAATCGTAGAGTAGCGATAGGAAAAACTGCAATGAATGGTCTGGAAAAAATATGGAAGGACAAACATGTGAGTATAGACACGAAAAAAAGATTGGTGAAGGCTCTGATCATACCAACAGTAACATACGGCAGTGAGACATGGACAATGACCAAGAAAATGAAAAAAAAGATTAACGCATGCGAAATGTGGATATGGAGGAAGATGCAGAGAATATCATGGAAAGAGAAAAGGACCAACGATTGGGTGCGCATACATATCGGAATTGAGAATGAAGAGACACTACAACAAACAGTGCTAAGAGCAAAGTTGAGGTTCTTTGGTCATGTCATGCGATCAGATGGATTGGAAAAGGAAATGATGTTAGCATATGGAGAGGGAAGGAGAAAACAAGGACGACCAAGGAAAAAGTGGATGGACGAGATACATGACACAACTGGAATGAATTTGGCAGAACTGAGAGATGCGACGGCGGACAGAAGGAAATGGAGAGGCTTGATCATGAAGGTCGCTAGAGTTCCAGGAACTGACAGCACAAGGTAACAAGGTAACAAGGTTTTATACCAAGTTGTACGGTTTGATAATTCAATTAAAGGATTTAAGTTCTTGTAGGCCTACACCACAAGTACAAATTTATGAACTGTCTTGTTGCTAATTGCCAGAGATGACTGATAAAACTACTCGGACACCGGTAGAAAATGGGTCATAGCTACAACATTCTATTCTATTTACGGACTTATAAAGCGCCTCTCACAGTACAACCTAATCAGAGGCGCTTCCAGTGCGAAGGGCCCCTCGAAAAAAGTCTTAAGAGAATGAGAAGAAACTCTGCTCAGCACAGGTGACTTGAAGTCGGCTTAATTGGCACTACTACTTCGTCACCTGTGTATGGTGCGAGTGCAAGACGTGGACCTACTTTCTGACAATACTCGCCGTAGTACCGGAAGACGTGACCGCCTCTCATCCTCGAGCACAGTACATCCAAACCAGACCTCTAAATCGATCGTTGACTGCTATAGGGCCTAGTGATGGGCAGTTTAGACTTTTAATTCTTAACACCATTCACCTCAGTCGCCTGACTGTCTGCCTGCTTGACCCCATTGGATCTTGACCTGGAAGGCTGGAACCGATATTTACCCCTCTCGCCTATCGATTTTGTTTTGGCTAAGCGCCTGTGACAAAGTTGATTCCCGCAACTTCGCCTGTTTCAGCTCTGTAAAAGTCTCGAGACTACGACCGATTTTACTCTTCGGAGTGAAATCAAAGAAAATAATTCGTGTGACTAGTTTGAGGAACTTTGAGCGCAGCCTTCTGGCGGACAAAAACCTTTTGCTTATTCAAAAGAAAAAAGTAATGCATTGTAATGCCAATTCATTACGAAATTTGATGAATAATTATGCTTCCGGAGTAAAATTTGCCTGTAGAGAATAAAACACGACAGATAATATCCTGTGTAAAATAAATTTGACTAGTGGCGACATCTGTTGACAAGGATGCAACCAAATATACAATTTTTGAGCGAGTTTCCATTCCTCGTAATATAGAGTCCTTGTTTCGGAGTGTTCGTGTTTTGGTTTCGCAGCATATAATTCTGATCTAATTCGTTTTAAAATGGAATTGTTGTTAGATGAGCTAAAACTCTTTACAAATGACGAGAAGGTCATCTCCCAGGTTATTGAAAAACTGAGAGAATGTGGTTGTTGTAGACGTTGTATTCTACGTTTTCTGTGCATTAAAGATGCACACACATACCGCGTGGTCGACGATCAACCCCTTGAGACTCTGCTTGGATTGGACAGTCATATCCCTCCATGTGCTGGAACCGAAGAGTTGATCAGCAATGCACCACAGAATGGTGTGCTGGTTAACGCTAGTGCTGAAGCTGACAGTTTAGCGCCTCATCAAGACGATGCTGGAACCCGAAAGATAGAGTCGTGGGTTTGCACAGCATGTCTTGGTGTACTACAGGAGCAGTACTGCAAGCAGAGTTTTCTGGAGGAGATCCGCGATATAGTCGCAAAACAAGATTTTCAGTTTACCGTC
Organism: Aporrectodea caliginosa; assembly: GCA_020284085.1. Taxonomy (NCBI): domain Eukaryota; kingdom Metazoa; phylum Annelida; class Clitellata; order Crassiclitellata; family Lumbricidae; genus Aporrectodea; species Aporrectodea caliginosa. Next base: position 1,417,254 of record JACEVL010000495.1, on the reverse strand, counting down.
TTCTTCTGTTCGCTGTCGTTACCTGTGTGTCTGCTGTTGAGAGAACATTCCCTTTGGATTATTCTGAATGATTTACAGCCTTCAGTTTTTACTGAAGACTATCGGAATAATATTATTCCAGTAAAAGATGTTTGGAAGTGGGTTAATGGTGCATCATTGGCGAACATTCTTACTGTTCCTTTTGATCAGAAGAGTACATTTGCGATATCATTAACTTTTGTGCATCCAAACACAGACAAAGAATGCAACTTTCTTTATGATCTCAGCCCAGATGTTTTCCGAAAGCGGAAGAAAAACCGTCACGGATGGGACGTTTTTAACCGAGCTAACGTTCTGAAGGCCATCCAGAATGCAACGTTGAAAAAGTTTCGCCAGTTGTATCACTGCCCTCCAAAGAAACTGCTATGTCCATGTGACTGCGATCCAATAAAATGTCAACAAGAGGCGATATACATTGCTGGACGATACAACAAGTACAGTCGTCATTTGAGTCAGACGCCTTGGTTTGTAGATGGTGCAAAGAAGTTCGAGACATCCGTTGAAGAGCTGATCTGTACTCCAATGATGCAACTAGTTAAAGCTTCAGATCAGAAATTCTCTGCATCTGGTCGTGAAGATGTTGACGTGCGAATGTTGGGGACAGGTCGTCCGTTTGTGGTGGAGCTTGTCAACCCACACAGGGTCAGCTTTACTGTGCAGGAGCTCTTGACTCTTCAGACGGTCATAAACGACGGCTCACCTGACGTACAGGTCCGTGACATCCAGGTCGTTGCAAAAGAAGAAACATCTGTATTGAAGGAAGGAGAGGAGGAGAAAATCAAGAGATATCGTGCACTGTGCTGGGCGAAAGATGGCGTGGAAGTTGAGAAGCTGGATGCACTAGCCAAGCAAGGCAGCATCACAGTTCATCAGAAAACGCCGATACGGGTGCTACATCGGAGGACGTTGGCCGTGAGGGACAGGGTGATACACAGCCTGTCTGCCAGGAAGGTAGACGACCATCATTTTGAGCTGTTCCTGTCGACGCAGGCTGGAACCTATGTGAAGGAGTTTGTCCATGGAGACTTTGGAAGGACTGTTCCTAATCTGGGAACTGTTCTTGGTACAGATTGTGACATCCTGGAGCTCGATGTGGAAGCTGTAGAGTTGGACTGGCCAAAAACACTGCAGACAAATGATTCAAAAGAAGCAGTGGATGCATGACACACACTAGAACTCTGGATAGAAACTTCTGTTGAGAAACAGTATTAAGTTTGGAAAAGTTAACTGTCAAAGATTTGATATTGAACAAAAAAATTTCAGTACTGAGGATTATTATGATTACTTTGTGTTATATGCTGTTCATCCGTTGAGTGATGCTTCATCACTTTGTCTTGTATTAGGCTCTAAGTTTGTTTTGTCATCGTGGCAGTTAATTTTCTTTGAGTACATTCCTTAAGAAAATGGTGTCCGGTTTCACAACATGGGGTAAAGTGATCTAACAGACTTTAGCCCCCTACCAACGATAATGGTCCTTTAGCAAATTTACTTCACTATATTACCCACTTGTATTAGTACCAAGAGAGTACTTTAAAAAATACTTGTTACTCTATGTTTATCTAGTAATTTTGACTGTCTTGGTGTTGGAATGTAGGAAATGTTCAGCATGTTCTGTAATGCTAATAATACCAAACAAGCATGAATTGGGAGAGTCATTTGAAGGTTGCTTTGTTGTTAATAACCCTTAAATTAAGATTGTAAGCAATTAAGATTGTAAGCATGCCTGTGAATTACAAACCAATTCTGGTTTTGTGAGCAACTGTTTAAAGGGTATTTGTTTATTACCAGTTGGAGTTGGCAGAATTAAATGTATTACTACTCATGAGCCAAGGGTGTCAGATTTTAATGCAGACAAATAAACTCAGGATAATATACAAGTCTAGTGCCTTGAAACTGTTTGACTTTTGGTTATAGAGTTAGAAAATACCAAACCCAGCACCTAATTGGTACTTCTGAAATGTACTTTACACTTTAATCCATATTTAAATAGGACTGTTAAAGACAAATCAGTTTTCTGGTATGATGACTGTTTCATGTACTATTGTTTCATTATTTGATCAGTTGAGTTGGTATGTAAAGCTGAACTTATGAGTTCATACAAATTAACAGTTTTAAATATGATACTGAATTGTTTTACTGTGTTTTCACTAGCTTTTCACATTTTTATGTTGGTCATCATTTATTGATATCTGTTATGTGAAAAGTAGCACTGCAGAATTTTAGTATAATGTGACATATTAGAGGCTTACATTCTTAAAAGGAATGCACTGAAACACATCTTGTAATAACGCACAGTAATATTTTGTGGCCATAGTCAGACAATAATGTAGCATTTTACCCCAATTTCAAAAAAATTTTTGGGCAGATTTGACACCAGGCAGTTTATGTCTACCAGTGTTCTGGCCACACTATGTGCCATACAGTTTCAACAAGCTAGCCACTACAGTTTACTGTTTTTGGAAATATTAATCATAACTTTGGTTTGTGTGAAAACTGTTATGTAGTTCAAAATGTGAAAGTATGTGTCTTGGTATACTTAGCTGTGTTACTAGTACTGTATCAGATGTTGTTAAACAGCATCTTGTGTCAATTGCTGTGAGCTGTATTGAAATTAAAACTTGTTTAGCATGGACACCTGCAGTGAGTGTTATGTGGTGAATTGAATTCCTGATCAACAGAATGTCGTGTAAAGTATGGAGGATTTTTCCTCAGCTTAATTAGATCAGATTTATTCTGTTCTACCCAAGATTTAATAAAATACGAATGCGAGAGAACTCCTGTGCACTTTGGGGAGCAAATCAGTAGCCTACTCAACTTCATTTAGTTCGTACGAGAATAAACGTAAGCCCAGAAAGTCAAATCACGTACTGGTTACAACAAGCAGAAACAATATTTGTTACTTTATTACTGTAATTGGCAATTTATAATACCTCTATTTTGAAATCTATGATACAGATTACTTTAGGCATTTAGTACATATACATTAAAAGACTAAAAGAACTTTACATCAACACTGTTACTGTTTCCTTAGTCTTGGAATCAGATCATGCAGAGAGCCTGTCTGCCAGGAAGGTAGACGACCATCATTTTGAGCTGTTCCTGTCGACGCAGGCTGGAACCTATGTGAAGGAGTTTGTCCATGGAGACTTTGGAAGGACTGTTCCTAATCTGGGAACTGTTCTTGGTACAGATTGTGACATCCTGGAGTTGGATGTGGAAGCTGTAGAGTTGGACTGGCCAAAAACACTGCAGACAAATGATTCAAAAGAAGCAGTGGATGCATGACACAGACTAGAACTCTGGATAGAAAATTCTGTTGAGAAACAGTATTAAGTTTGGAAAAGTAAACTGACAAAGATTTGATATTGAACAAAAAAATTTCAGTATAGGACTGAGGATTATTATGATTACTTTCATCCGTTGATGCTTCATCACTTTGTCTTGTATTAGGCTCTAAGTTTGTTTTGTCATCTTGGCAGTTAATTTTCTTTTAGTACATTCCTTAAGAAACAGGTGTCCAGTTTCACAACATGGGGTAAAGTGATCTAACAGACTTTAGCCCCCTACCAACGATAATGGTCCTTTAGCAAATTTACTTCACTATATTACCCACTTGTATTAGTACCAAGAGAGTACTTTAAAAAATACTTGTTACTCTATGTTTATCTAGTAATTTTGACTGTCTTGGTGTTGGAATGTAGGAAATGTTCAGCATGTTCTGTAATGCTAATAATACCAAACAAGCATGAATTGGGAGAGTCATTTGAAGGTTGCTTTGTTGTTAATAACCCTTAAATTAAGATTGTAAGCAATTAAGATTGTAAGCGTGCCTGTGAATTACAAACCAATTCTGGTTTTGTGAGCAACTGTTTAAAGGGTATTTGTTTATTACCAGTTGGATTTGGCAGAACTAAATGTATTACTACTCATGAGCCAAGGGTGTCAGATTTTAATGCAGACAAATAAACTCAGGATAATATACAAGTCTAGTGCCTTGAAACTGTTTGACTTTTGGTTATAGAGTTAGAAAATACCAAACCCAGCACCTAATTGGTACTTCTGAAATGTACTTTACACTTTAATCCATATTTAAATAGGACTGTTAAAGACAAATCAGTTTTCTGGTATGATGACTGTTTCATGTACTATTGTTTCATTATTTGATCAGTTGAGTTGGTATGTAAAGCTGAACTTATGATGTTCATACAAATTAACAGTTTTAAATATGATACTGAATTGTTTTACTGTGTTTTCACTAGCTTTTCACATTTTTATGTTGGTCATCATTTATTGATATCTGTTATGTGAAAAGTAGCACTGCAGAATTTTAGTATAATGTGACATATTAGAGGCTTACATTCTTAAAAGGAATGCACTGAAACACATCTTGTAATAACGCACAGTAATATTTTGTGGCCATAGTCAGACAATAATGTAGCATTTTACCCCAATTTCAAAAAAATTTTTGGGCAGATTTGACACCAGGCAGTTTATGTCTACCAGTGTTCTGGCCACACTATGTGCCATACAGTTTCAACAAGCTAGCCACTACAGTTTACTGTTTTTGGAAATATTAATCATAACTTTGGTTTGTGTGAAAACTGTTATGTAGTTCAAAATGTGAAAGTATGTGTCTTGGTATACTTAGCTGTGTTACTAGTACTGTATCAGATGTTGTTAAACAGCATCTTGTGTCAATTGCTGTGAGCTGTATTGAAATTAAAACTTGTTTAGCATGGACACCTGCAGTGAGTGTTATGTGGTGAATTGAATTCCTGATCAACAGAATGTCGTGTAAAGTATGGAGGATTTTTCCTCAGCTTAATTAGATCAGATTTATTCTGTTCTACCCAAGATTTAATAAAATACGAATGCGAGAGAAGTCCTGTGCACTTTGGAGAGCAAATCAGTAGCCTACTCAACTTCATTTAGTTCGTACGAGAATAAACGTAAGCCCAGAAAGTCAAATCACGTACTGGTTACAACAAGCAGAAACAATATTTGTTACTTTATTACTGTAATTGGCAATTTATAATACCTCTATTTTGAAATCTATGATACAGATTACTTTAGGCATTTAGTACATATACATTAAAAGACTAAAAGAACTTTACATCAACACTGTTACTGTTTCCTTAGTCTTGGAATCAGATCATGCTAAACGAGTTTTACAGATGATGCACGTACACAGTGGCGTAACGAGGGGTATTACTGCGCCCGGAGGCAAAGGTGTAAAATTTTAGTGCAGCCAAATAAACTCAGGATAATTTTCTAGTTGACTGCCTTGAATCTGTTTGACTTTTGGTTATAGAGTTAGAAAATATCAAACCCAGCACCTAATTTGTACTTCTGAAATGTACTTTACACTTTAATCCATATTTAAATAGGACTGTTAAAGACAAATCAGTTTTCTGGTATGATGACTGTTTCATGTACTATTGTTTCATTATTTGATCAGTTGAGTTGGTATGTAAAGCTTAACTTATGAGGTCATACAAATTAACAGTTTTAAATATGATACTGAATTGTTTTACTGTGTTTTCACTAGCTTTTCACATTTTTATGTTGGTCATCATTTATTGATATCTTTTATGTGAAAAGTAGTACTGCAGAATTTTAGTATATTGCGACGTATTAGAGGCTTACATTCTTAAAAGGAATGCATTGAAACACGTCTTGTAATAACGCACAGTAATATTTTGTGGCCATAGTCAGACAATAATGTAGCATTTTACCCCAATTTCACAAAAATTTTGGGGCAGATTTGACACCAGGCAGTTTATGTCTACCAGTGTTCTGGCCACACTATGTGCCATACAGTTTCAACAAGCTAGCCACTACAGTTTACTGTTTTTGGAAATATTCATCATAACTTTGGTTTGTGTGAAAACTGTTATGTAGTTCAAAATGTGAAAGTATGTGTCTTGGTATACTTAGCTGTGTTACTAGTACTGTATCAGCTGTTCTTAAACAGCATCTTTTGTCAATTGCTGTGAGCTATGTTGAAATTAAAACTTGTTTAGCATGGACACCTGCAGTGAGTGTTATGTGGTCAATTGAATTCCTGATCAACAGAATGTCTTGTAAAGTATGGAGGATTTTTCCTCAGCTTAATTAGATCAGATTTATTCTGTTCTACCCAAGATTTAATAAAATACGAATGCGAGAGAACTCCTGTGCACTTTGGGGAGCAAATCAGTAGCCTACTCAACTTCATTTAGTTCGTACGAGAATAAACGTAAGTCAAATCACGTACTGGTTACAACAAGCAGAAACAATATTTGCTACTTTATTACTGTAATTGGCAATTTACAATACCTCTATTTTGAAATCTATGATACAGAGTAATTTAGGCATTTAGTACATATACATTAAAAGACTAAAAGAACTTTACATCAACACTGTTTAATACTGTTTCCTTAGTCTTGGAATCAGATCATGCTAAACGAGTTTTACGGATGATGCACGTACACTGGAAACTTCTTATAATGCATCATTAAAAAATTAATTATGATTTAGAGCCACAACATTTATTCCAGATTAAACTGAGCTTTTGAAGACCTCTGACTTATTTACAACAGAACCTGGTATAATGTGATACAATGTCTTTCAAATGTAGCATTATACTAGTTTTCTAGTGTATCTGATAAGAGCTAAACTAAAGATAGTCTACACAGTTTACAGTTTTTCTTCAAACTTTTCAGAAGAGGCTGGAATGGGATTGTTTCATTCTTATGTAGTCATTTCTTATGCGCATGAGGATACAACTTACACTTGTTTATACTGGATCAGTAATTGCATCTAAATGTAATGATTAAGTGAAGCTCTAAACCAAATACAGTGAAATAGAGGGCTCAACAGTTTTTACTGAATTTTAGAATGTCTGATATTAAATATCTCAACTGAGGCAAATCCAGTACCAAGAAAACCGTGTTTTGCAGGTTTTGTCTGACTGCATGGCTAACGAGTTTCAAGGGACCTGTCTGGAATCATTGGACTGCATTTCTGCAGTGTTGAGAATCCAGTTTTACCATCGAACCACTGTCATTACTTGCATATCTTACACCTGAGATTGCCGCTTGCTCTTTTGCAGATTATCTTCTGGCATTTCTGATAATCTTTCTCTTATTAAGTCCATCACTACTAGTTCTCCTGTAACAGTATCAACTTCTGGATTCTCAGTAACTCTGCCTGATTTTGGTTTTGTCGGTGGACCTTCTTTCTTCTTTACTACAGTTCCATATTGGACTTCATCCTGATTAAAAGCGGTTGACATGCTTGTTGTTGCTGAGTTTTCTGACTCGTCAGGCTGGCTTTCTCTTATGGTTGTCAGACTGATGGCAGTTTCCTTTGATTCTTGCCTTCTTCGTAATGTCGCTGGAAGTGCTTGAGCATTTTGCTGTTGCACTTCAACATGACTTACAAAGTCATCTGGCAAATCAGACAACATGATTGTATCATGCTTGCATGCTTGAATACCCGTAGAGTTCATTTGGTATGGTGAGATTTCAGGAAAAATACTCACAGTTGGTTTGCGATCTAAATGCCTAGCAACAACAAGATTATCTGGTAAATCATTCTCTTCGAAATTTGTGATGTTGCTGTTTCCCTGTAGCATTTCTTCCCGGACTTTTGTGAGGCCTCCATCTTTGTGTGCCAGCCTTAAGTAGTCCTGTAGCTGAGGACAGTCGTCGATGTCCAGTTTGACGAGATTGGTCATTGTGAGGACTGCTTTTGGAAGTTTCTGTATTTGGGTTGAGCGCAGAGTCAGGTGGCGCAGGTGTTGAAGATGGCCGATGTCTTCTGGTATTTCGGATATATCGTTTCCACTCAGGTGCAACACTCGAAGGCTTTTCAAGTTTTTGATGTTCGCTGGTATCGAAGTGATTTTGTTGTCTTCCAGGGATAACATCTGGAGATTAGAGCATCTCAGCAGTCCGTCGTCTATCTCTTCCAGTGAATTGGAGTCCAGGATTAAAGTTTTCAGACTTGGAATCGCACGTGGAAATGATTTAATTGAGTTGTCTCTCATGTTCAGACTATACAGACTAGAGAGGCTGAACAGTTGGCTGGGAACTTCTGAAAAATTGTTTTTTCTCAGGATCAACGAACTGAGTCTTATAAGTTGTCCAAATCGGTGAGGAAGGTACTGCAGCTGGTTGGCTCGAGCTCTTAGATCCTCCAAACGGGGTAGGTCTGCCAGAGTTTCTGGTAGAGCAGTCAGGCTATTGTTGGTAACATCGAGACAGGTCAGTTCAATCAAGTTGTTAATGGAATCTGGCAGCATACTGAGGCGATTGCACGAACAGTCCAGCATTCGGAGCTGACTCAAGGAACCGAAATTTTCTGGTAGCTCCCTGATGCCGTTTCCGCTGATGTTAAGTGTAGTCAGGTTATGCAGATGGCCAAATGCTTTCGGCAATTCAGTTAGCATATTGCTACTGACATCGAGATTTGACAGATCTACTGCTTTTTCGATTCCACTGAGTGTCTTCAGTTGGTTTCTGGGCAAACTTAGCGTCTTCAGGCCTTCACGGAACAGCTCACTTGGAAGGGATTTAACTCTGGTCCAGGTGATGGAAAACGACTCAAGGCGTTCCATATTAGTTGCATAATGCTTGGGAACCATGGAGAGAATTCCCTCCGGATCTTCCAGTTCAAATCTTTCAACCAGACTCAGCTTGGACCATGTCTTGGAATTCTTTTCTAATATGGCTGGATTGAAGACCTTGGCACATGGGATCGTCTTGTTGTGAACTGTGACACTGTACAATTTGTAGTCACATTCAACTTGAATTGTTGTGAAAACTTTCTTTCTTGAAGGTTGTACGTCTGAGGAAAAGCATTACAGAACATTTGACATTTAAAATGTCATGCAGACATGTGTCTAAAGACAATCAAATTCATTCATTCATTTAGTGTTCCTCTTCAAGATACCTATTCAGAGGCACTCCAGTCCACCCTAAAGGCAAAGGAACAGTGTTCAGTTTTGCAGAGTCTCTGGAGTAAGAATGTCAGCAACTGTGCATGTAGGGTACATTGGAAGTCTACATATTCCAACCAATCTAAGGTTATTTGAAAGCAAAATAGTTGCATTGTGTAATATAACAATTTGATTGAGGAACCATGTATTCATTCATTCATTACGAAGATTTATATAGCGACCCTTAAAGGTTACTACTTAGGAGCGCTCCCGACCCCAGCACGGCTGAAAAGTACAGTTTTGAGGAAAGAATAGAAAGATTCAGAGTGGATTCTGGGATGCAATCGCAGTGCCAAAGGGAGCCCATTCCAGAGAGAGCATGCCCCGCTCAGTAGAGCGGAGAGAGCGACGTGCGTCGACCCGGAGCACTGAAGGTACTAGGTAGGGCAGCAGAGGTCGCGTAGATAGGCGGGGGCGAGGCCCAGCAAGGACCGCCAGACCAAAGCGATGATCCGATACGAGATCCGCTGCAGGAGGGGGAGCCAATGAAGCACATCCAGCATATAAGCTGAGACATGGCCAAATCTGGGGATGCGTCCGCAAAGGCGTGCAGCAGAGCGCAGGACCTAGCAGTATTAACGCTAAGAAGAAAGCAGTCTGCCGAGGTGAGCAATGCACGCTGCGATAATTCATTCGTACACTTAACTTTCTTTGCATTTAATTACTTTAACATGCAGTCACTAATATTGTTTGATTGTGTTGTGCGTGCGTGCGTGTGTGTGGTTCATTAGTCTGTGGCACAGATAGCTAGCTACGTTAGTAACTGTGTGGGCTGCGCGTCTCATGCGCCTCTGTGAAAGAGAGCGTGCGGATCGCGGTTCGCTTCCTGATACTGGCTTATGTCGGAGATTTAAATCTCGGACTAGCACGGGGGGGTCTTAGGCCTAAATGGCGTGGTGTCAATGAAAACGGGCGAGCGGTGGTTTTAAGGATCTCACCCGATCAATTCATTGAAAATCATTGAAAAATGAGCAGGGTCGAGGCCATAATTATAGCCATACGGTTGCTATAGAAAAACGCGAAAATTGTACATTTAGTGCTTGATGTAGCCTAACTAATTAACTTGCCCTTAGGCCTACATATGATTCCTTGCATTGGATCCAGTTCACTTGACCTTGCACCAGACCTTGCACTTCTCTAACTTTAGCGATGCAGCTTGTTTGAGCTGGAACGTACGTGATACACTTATTGTGAGTTTTTTTTACTGATTGTACTTGGTTAATCAAGTAAGTTGATTATATAGTTTGACGTTAAGCTTAGCCGTTCAGAGCCCCTCTGCAGTAGGCTATACTTACTGCCGACGAAAGCAGACATTATGCGCATGCGTTGTATTCGTCCTTTGGACCAGGTCTTCTTCTCTCGGAAGAGCATCTCATTCGTCGCTGTATCCGGGTCTTCATCGATGGAAGAGGTCGGACGACGCTCTATATGAGACTGGTGCTTCGTTCGCTTTGAGGCAGCCAATGCCATCGTAATTCAGCTGTATATACATAGAGTATTGCAATTTTAAATGCACTGAAAATGCAATTAATGCAACTGTAAATCAATTATACTGCATTGCAACATGGACAACACCGTCAAGTAAACTGATCGTGGCCCTGGGCGATCCATTGTGGGTTAGTCCACTTACAAGGTGGTGGTTTTCCCAGCTTAGGTGAAGGATAGAGCTGGTCGTGGCGGCGGCGGCGGTGGTTATTGCTTATCAATACGTTACAGAAAAGAGCAATCAGGATAATAGCTGGAACACCATATTGTTCTCATACCGACCCTATTTTTCTTGATCTTAACTTACTTGAATTTCACGAAATTAGATTTTACCAGACAACTATATTTATGTAGGCTACCAATTCACAACGTATAACCTTGGGGTTTGCTCATTACTAGAATGTTAACTTGGTACTCATTTTCATTCATACAGTACCAGAGCATTTGCAACTTGTTAATATTTGCTACCTTAAGTACTCTATAGTCCTAATTGGAAAACTTTGCCAGACTACAACTTCTTCTTGGCTTCTTTACAGTTTCCTTGACCGCACTCTTAATTAACGAGTTAAGAATTAGCCTATTATAGTACTGTTAAGAATATAGGGCCTACCGATCCTGCAATGAAATTAGATAAAATTGGTGTTCCTAAAGCGGGATTTCATCCCTGGGCCTCCCTTTTGTCTCTGAATGAAAAATTTTATGTTCCCCATGTAGGCCTAATTGTCACATGTATGATGTAGGCTACTAATTAGTACTTCGCGACAAAAAACTTTGATTCATTGAATACGTCTAATACAATGCGCTTAGCCAGCTATATACTGTAGTCTATAGACATACTACACATAATTCATGAATGAAGGTATGAATGATTGAAAGAATTGATGAATTGTATACTGTGTACGTGTAGACATATGTCACATCACCTGTTGTTCACAACAATGGACTCAGTCTTGTTGATGAAGTTGTCGATCTTGCTTGATGATGCGGTTTCAATTAGTTCGTCAGCTTCCACTGGTCCTTTGTTCCAGTTACCGGTATCGATTGTCTGATCGACGTCTGTATATTATGGTTTGTCTTGGACTTCAGCTGATCCTCGTTACAGCTACTGCTGCATAGAACGACTGATAAAGTAGGCCTATAGCCTACAGTACTTCGCTTCTTATCACGTCAGTAGTCTAATTGTACACTATAGCCATTCAATTCTACAGCATAACATAAACTATCGTGTCTAAGTGGATCACAGGAAGACCTATTGTAAAGACTTATGCCAAAATTTGCTTCGCCAGTACAAGAATACAGACCTATAGGCTATAAGTATGACTGATCTGCAATAGCCTGGAACATGATAAAACTTCCTAATCGTTAAACCGAGGAAGCAGGATATATAGGCTATGGGAACATTCAATCAGTTAATAGGCCTACCAATCATAGTGACGACAGGTATTTACCTGTACACGTAAAGACCCGTGGATGACTATATATATATATATATGCGTTATATATATATATATATGCATGTATATATATATATACATACAATCATAAATATATATTTCATGCAAACAATCGTGCATTATATTATATACATAATAGACATACAACCTAAATATAGGCCTATATTCGTGTATATATTTGTTTGTTGTCATATAATATTATAACCATGGGCCTACACTGCAGCATATTCGACTAACCCGGACGTTCTTTTCATTAAAACCCAAGCCGCAGTCATGAGGCCGGTCTATTCGCTCAGGCGTAACTGCACAAGCGAAGACTAAAGAGAGGACCTGCTTCTACGACAACACTCCAAACAGCACGTAGGCCTACATGTGTTAAAGAAGGCCTACGCAACACCAGGGACGTAACTAGCGTTGGGCTTGGGGGGGCTTAAGCCCCCGCAAACGAAGCTGAAGCCCCCTAAAATGAGTGAAGCCCCCGGCTCCACTATAGGCTCGGGCTATGTTCAAGGCTTAAAGCCCCCCCAAACGAAAATTTCTAGTTATTTCTAGTTACGTCACTGCGCAACACGAGCAGGGAATTAACGCAACGAGTCTCCTGCCTTTACTGCGTATAGACATGCTAGACATGTGTACTTAAAACCAGTTAACCCACCACAATATCAACAGCATAATGCGACCTGTCTGTGGCCTAATCTTTCTTTCTTGAGATTTTCCTATATTTATTCTGCAATGTTAGCTTATGGCAAACATTACCCAAGTTTAATAAGCAACTGCACTGCTACGGTACAGATAGAGGAAGCTCGTATCAGCATGGTTTCATTGAATGATCTTCCTGGTTGCAAGGAAAGCGCCAAGTCACCTCATTATAAGCTTATATAAGTTTAGGCCCACCTTAAGTTTTAATGAGCACTGTCTGATCGATGAAAATTATGTTCTGAATGTGGGGGGGCTGGGGCGGCCTTTGACAGCCTTTGACAGTTTTGTGCTATAGGCAAGGAGAAAAATGCCGCCCATTTTAATATTTAATAGCTAAATTTCAAGAAAAAATATGCTTTCTTGTTTTATTTTTTCGGAATTTGTCGCCCCTTGAAAAGTGCCGCTCTAGGCAGTCGCGTATATCGCCTATACCTAAAGTCTGCCGGGGGGGTTAGATAAAGCTATCGACGCAAATGGACTCAGAGACTCTGAAAATCTATGCCATTTGTCAGCTTTCGATGGGAATCCGTTGGTTGGTTCCACGTGTGTGTGTAGGCCCGCCACTGGTAACTCTTCTATAGCTTACTGTGCATTGTTTTGCTAAATGATGTAATATTTCGTTCGTAATGACACTTAACATCATAAATTAATAGGCTATTATTCCCCTCACTTGGAACAATTTACCTAGGGATATCCAAGGTGTTACTAATCTATCTCACTTCAAAAGACTTACTCGTACATACATAGGCCTACTAAATATTGTCACATGATCCCGTGCTCCTCTTCTCACAGTCCTTGCACTAGTACATGCATACTTATCTATCCAGTCTTACATTAATATGATTACTTAGCGGGACTCGTCCCTTCAGGTGCACCTTTTGTTCCCTGATAATCTGCTTATACAAGTTTTTGTATTTACCTATATTTTTGATTGCAGAAAATGCTTTTTCTTTACTGTTTTGTAAGTGTATTTGTCTTGGGATCAATAAATAAATTGAATTGAATTGAATTGAATTGAATTGCAGAGAGCGCCTTTGAGTATAGGTCTCTTTAAGAGACGCTATATAATTTCTCAGAATCATTGCATGAATAAACGGTAACATCACTGGCGTGAAGAGCATAATATCAAGTCGGAAGCGGGATAGATTCCCGCTACCATTTATGGTTGACTCAGGCTTCCATTCGCAAGATGGCGTTGGTAAAATGAACTGCAGGACAGATGGCGCCTTGCATGGCTGCCATACAGCTAAATTCGACTCTTGTTACATTTGTTATCGTCTGTTACTACTGTGTCATGCAATCTTACGCATTTGCTGTCTGCCAAAGATTCTTATATATATATATATTATATATCCTGACGCGTGTATTCATATATATATGCACTATAGAGTGTATTATTGTAATGCCATTCATGCTGGCCCTCCTCTTTATCGGATTAATCAACTTCCATATCTTCAGCTCAGTTTATTGGTGAGATTTCAAAGTTTGGTCATTATATGCCTTACTATAGATGCGAGACGAGCTGCAGCTTTTGCCCATGCTGGTCGTTCTTCATCGTTTACCTTCAAAAGATATACATGTTTGTATGCCAGTGTCATCATTACATGACCGCTTTGCAACACGGTGTAAAGTAATCTGGTTCTTTCATCATCCCGTACTTACACAATGCAACATGGAATTTCCGTCGTGGTCGGCCTCTCATTCTGAAGCAGGCTTTCACGCAATCTGCGACACGTAACTACTTTCTATGCACCTATTTCGTAAGCGATTGAAGAACATTCTATTCGATCGTGCTCTTGTACACGTATAGTCAGGTCGGAAAGCGCCTCTGCTGAGTTTCTGGAAGAGGCGCTATATTAATAAGCAGTTGCATTGTGGACTCAACAAATGTGACCGTCAGGTTGGAAAGTATACGACGAATAACTATAGGAGCACTGGAAGTGGAAGCATTCAGGGTCGGTTTAACAACTCGCGAGCCCTTGCAATCGCGGGCCCCGTCATTCTGCCCAAGAGACGATGGGATGCTGAAATCACGGTCATGGTTTAAATGCATGTTTAGAATGAAAATTTATTAATGAATAAATAGTATGTATATATAATATTATGAATAAATAAATGCTATGTCATTTGTTGTCACTACAGAAAGTTCTAACTTCGGGTCCTCTGTCAGTGGAGTATCCTCTGCATTTTTTTTATTTTGCGTATAGGCCTACTGGCTAATTCGCGTCTGACTAGAGGTCAAGTTATCTGGCGCCCCATTTGATGACGTTGACTTCCTGTCAATCATTATGTAAAGTTTGCGTTGCGAGTGGATGATCTAATTTTTAAAGACAAACGGTTTGTCGCGGGACTAAGACTTGTCTCCTATAAGTTTAAAAAATACTGTACTGCTTCAAGGAGAGTTTTTGCAAGGAATGCGACAGAGGTTGGGATCATGTCACCACTTAAAAAAGCTGGTTCTAAAGAAAAGCAATGGATTCTATAAATCGTTTACCAGTTGGTCCAGTTTATAGACTATTATCCAGTTAAGACCGGTTTCTAAAACCTGAAACCGGATAAGTTAGTGGCACAAAGGTTCTTTACTCGTCAAATGCATAAGATGGTACCAATAATAGCATATCAGATTTGCTAATTCATTCATTAACTCCACAAAAGTCGTGAGCATATTCAGATATAACGTTTAATAACAACGTGTTCAAATATGTTACAACACTCATGTTAGAAATAATTATGATTACTTTACGCGTGAAACAATTAAACAAATAAACAATTAAACAGTTGCACATTTTAGCTTATGCTGCATGCGCTAGTCATGAAAGCCAACGAATTGCTGCAATTAGAATTATGCATAAGGTAATCTGCCAGACATGCTTATTATGCTGCAGGTAAACATAAAACCAACTAATGCTTAAGCATATGCTTGAGCTTGTAAGTGTTAAACAATTTTAATAATAATCGCAGATGTCAGTGTCCCTTTGAACTGAGCAGTTCAAAAAACCATTCAGCGAGCTTCAGTATATATATATATATATATATATTATTTAATAACAAGGACGTATCGTATAATTAGAAAGTTTTGGATACGTCCTTGTTATTCTACGTCCTTGTTATTCGAATAGACTAATAGATATATATATATATATATATATATATACTATATATATATATATATATATATATATATATATATATATATAAAGTATACTAGGCCCTATATATATATAGTGAAGCACTTGAGCAAAGGTAGATCGAGCAAGCCTATAATAGTCGTCGAATTATTTCGATCTAAAAACTTAACGAAGTCTGTTCGTGCGACGTCAGAAGACGACGCTACATAATTATAAATCCGCCGAAATATGATTAAGTGTGTACAGGTTTCAAGTCATGCCTGTGATTGTCTCTTGTTCTTTGTCAGTAATCGTTCATGTAAGAGAACGTCTGACTCTACGACATCCAGTCTATCTCCCTCATCCTCGTCCGCCTTTAGATGCTGACCTCCTCCTCCTCCTCCTTGTCCTTCACCACCTTCTACGTTGCCACGGCCCTTCTTATTGACGACACCATACTGACATTCCAAACTATGCTTCGTCGTGTCCTCCTGATCCTCGGTCTGGCTCTCGCGGATTGTGGTCAGGTTGATGCATTCGTTTTTCTCTGCAGCCCTTCCCTGCGGAGAGAACATCGTTCCACGACTGGTTTGCATCAGCTGCACTTGCTGCTGTTGCTGTTCGTTCTCACTTGCAGCTGACCGATTGGGTGGCATCTGCGAAAACCGACCGTTCTGCTTGAGAAGCGTTGTCGATGTTGAGCTGTTCAGAATATGCGGCATGAGGGTTGTCCTCTTGGGGTCGTACGGCTCTGATGGATCACCAGAACCGTTTTCGATCAGGTAGGCCTTCAGACCAGCGATGCCATTATCTCGTAGTTCCTTCATCAGATACCTGTCCTCCATTTCCTTGCAGTCGTCGATGTCCAGCAGAGCCAGATTATCCATACGGACGATCGTCGACGGAAGTCTGCGAATCTTCGTCTTCCTCAGACTCAGGTGGCGCAGATGTTCGAGGCACTCGATGAACTCCGGAACCTCTGCGATGTCGTTTCCGCTCAGATGTAAAACGCGCAGACTTCGCAACTTCAGAATGTCTCGCGGTATCGACGTGATCTGGTTGTTTTCCAGGGACAGCATCTGGACGTTGGCGCATTCCAGTATGCCTTTGCTGATCTCCGTAAGCTGATTCGAATCAAGGATCAGGGACTTCAGAGATGGAATGGATTTTGGAAACGAGTGAATCGAATTCTCCCTCATATTCAGACTCTGAAGACTCGATATGCTGGACAGCTGAGGCGGCACTTCTTCGAACTTGTTCTTTCTGAGTATTAGGGAGCTGAGTCGACTGAGTCGCTCAAAACGATGCGGCAGGAACTGGAGTTGATTTCCACGAGCCCTCAGGTCCTCCAATTTTGGCAGGTTGCCAATGGTTTCCGGCAGAGCAACCAACTGGTTGTTGCAAACGTCGAGGCTCGTCAGTTCCAGAAGGTTTTCGATCGAGTCAGGCAAACTTGAGAGGCGATTGCACGAACAGTCCAGCATTCGGAGCTGACTCAAGGAACCGAAATTGTCTGGGAGCTCTCTGATGGCATTTCCACTGATGTTAAGTGTAGTCAGAATACGCAATTGGCCAAATGTTTTTGGCAGTTCAGTTAGCATATTGCTACTGACATCGAGATTTGACAGATCTACTGCTTTTTCGATTCCACTGAGTGTCTTCAGTTGGTTTCTGGGCAAACTTAGCGTCTTCAGGCCTTCACGGAACAGCTCACTTGGAAGAGATTTAACTCTGGTCCAGGTGATGGAAAACGACTCAAGGCGTTCCATATTAGTTGCATAATGCTTGGGAATCGTGGAGAGAATTCCCTCGGGATCTTCCAGTTCAAATCTTTGAACGTGAATGAGCTTGGACCATATCTTGGAATTCTTTTCTAATATGGCTGGATTGAAGACCTTGGCACATGGGATCGTCTTCCCAAGAACTGATATTTCATATATTTTGAAATCAGCATGCTCTTGAATTTCAGAAAATACCTTTTTCCGAGATACGTAGTCTGATTTTAAAATAGAAAGCAGACATCGTGAAAGTGATCGTGATAATTTTGCAGCTGTTCAGTTTCGTCATCACCATCACCATCACCATCACCATCACCATCACATCACCATTACCATCACCATCACCATCACCACCACCACCACCACCACCACCACCACCACCATCACCATCATCATCATCATCATCATCATCATCATCATCATCATCATCATCATCATCATCATCATCATCATCATCATCATCATCAACAACAACAACAACAATAACAACAACAACAACTTCATCATCATCGTCATCATTGTCCTCATCATTATCAGTATTTTAAAATACAGTGTTGACTGGTTGTTGAAATTCTGTCGTCGTATTTGCAAACTTTTAACTAGAAGACACATCTCGCGTTTTAACGCAGTTGTCCACTCTGTAGGATTGTATGGAAAGCATTTACTGGTGAATCAGCTTTGAGAATTGCAGAGAATTGCTGCCAGCAGGGCCTGCGTTATAATTTAAGTATCAAAAAGTATCGTTCAGGTCATCAAGAAACTTACAGTTAACCTATCGATGCCTGTCTGAATGTAAGTAGACTACTGAAGATGAGATGAGGCGAATAGTCTACCTATAATTATCATGACTATGTTCTTTATAGGCATCGATACGCAACGCAAGAGTCACCATGTCTGCAAAGAGAGACATATAGGCCTACGTAGCATTTGACTGAACATTTGTAAACCTTCGCCTACTGCACACATATACAGAGACAGGCAGACAGACAGATAGATAGAAAAAATTGCTTGCCCGAACAAACAATCTGCTTAAGCAGATAGACAAAAATAGGCAGACAGACACACAGGTAGACAGATAGATAGATAGATAGATACAGCTCTATTATGTCCAGTGTTTGTCCACTGTGTTTATACGTACTGCCTGTGATGACGGACATAATTCTCATGCGCTTGAACTTTGCCTTCGACCAGGTGCCTTTCTCCCTCAGCAGCTGGTTATCCGTCAGATCATCGAGGTCCTTGGTCTCCTCCATCCGAATGTCATCGCTGAATGCCACTCGCGAAGCCATCTGCACACCACCTTCGACTTCAGACACAAAAATCAGGTCTAAAATAGGTCTAATAATTATGCACGGCTATACTTTACTCGATTTAAAAACGAGTGCCATGTGTATGATCATGTGGTATTACCAGCATAGCAGACACTAAGCCGTTAATGCACATATTTTTCTATAGCCACCTATACGCAGTGTTGGGTATGAGTTAACTCAGATGAGTTTAAACTCACGAGTTAACTCACTTGCTGTGATTTATGAGTTTAAGTTAACTCATCTTAAAGAGTGTGAGTTATGAGTTTGAGTTAACTCATATTTTCTGTGAGTTTGAGTTATAACTCAATTATTTCAAACTCAACTCACTCGGCACTATTATGTTGAAACAAGCCGGTTTTCGAAATATCGGAACAGGCTGTCACACACCAACTTTTAAAAACTTCTGCTTAAAGCTAATACCAGTCATGTTTGAGATGTGAAACATGTGGACTGTGGTGTTTACTTTGACTCAGTAATAATAACCTGATTTATCCATTATCCCATTAATAATAATAACAGTTATACTAGTAATAATAAACTGATGATACCATTTCCTGGTAACTGTGTATTTGTACAACGTTCGATTAGAACGTGCTGGTATGAGACAAGTGAGTTGATGAGTTAACTCATTTAACAACTGAGTTTGAGTTAACTCATTTCACTTAGGATGAGTTGAGTTTGAGTTTAAACTCATTTTGAGGTGCATGAGTTGAGTTTTGATTTAACTCATTTCTTGTGTGAGTTTACCCAACACTGCCTATACGTATGGTCTCGACCCTGCTTAACTTTCAATGAATTGATTGGGTGAGGTCTTTCGCCACCCTTGCCCCTTCGAATGGGCGCCACGCCATTTAAGGCCCGGGATTTAAATATCTGAAAAGGTGTCATCATCGGGAGCCGAACCGCGATCTGCACGCTCTCTAACACAGAGACACATGGGACGCAGCCTATGCTCTAACTCTAACCAATGTAAGTATACCTGGGCCAGTAATTAACTAACCAGTCTTCAAAACGTTATTGCAATGCGTCAGTGACTTTGAGCGGATACATGCCTCGGCATATAGTTGTTGATGCTGGTTTTCACGGGTGTGATCATGCCATATCTCTTTTATGTTGCAGAAATGAATTAAGCCTAAGAGTGTTTAATTATATCTGAACATTTATAGACGTACAGCGCTGTACTATAGGGCCTACTCTCTCAAAGCCGCCGAAACAAGTTCATATCTCGGAAATAAGCGACGTTTGCGATGTTGTTTGCCTAATGTTTGCTCTTCCGGCGAAATAACCTGCAGCCAAAGAAGGACCGCTGACCGTCTGAGGAATTTTATAAGGAACTAGTTAAACAAATGCTCATGCATTAAATTACCCTAATTGCTGGTAATCTTCGTTCCTGATTAGAACAGTTGTTGCTTTGATTTCACCATAAGAAGACAACAGAATTGGTCTATCAATTCTTTATTTGCCTACTTCCTATTTTGATTTTCTCGTGTGATCTTATGAGTGAAGTAGGCGGCTAGGCCTAGGCCTCTATAGGTTTGGCGAAAGGACTAACGTGTGCATTTTGCAGCTTACTAAAATAGCAGACAAGTTTCTATCTATTACTTCGACTGTCAATCACCTATTGATATATTTACCCGAATCCAATGAACAGCAAATAAAGCCAAAGTCTTTAAAAATCTGCAGTCTTCGCCGAAGTCTTATATGAAGTGTCAATATAGCTCATACATTCATCGATAGGCCTATGCATACAACCGTACATATATGCTTCTATTGCAGGCTTACATGTAAATATACATTGTGATGCTTCCAATAGGCTTCCTTTGTTATTTTCTTTTATCTTGCAACAATAGCACCAACATAAATACTATTTATGGCCTATAATTATGTAGGCTCTAATAACCACGTACAACATCGATCGCTGTGGAAATTCTTCGTCTCAGTAAAGGCCGAAGTCAACCATCTGAGCTTCTTGAAACATCGTCAATGTCTCACCTATTTACATGCAAATGTTTTACGATCTACAGTTCTTTCAGAAGCGTCATAGGCTGGCTTGCTTGGAAAGCAGTACACGTCTACCATGCATAAGGGCTTCGTTTAGGCCTACAGTCTGCCAATCCCTAGACCTACTGCCGCATTTGTATTAGGAAGTAGGCTACGTAGAGGCTCCATAGGCCTATAAATGCCAGTAGAATGTTACTGTCGCGAAATTGGTCTTCACTGACTCATACGGACATTCATGTGCATCCGAGTGTAACCTGCTGTACATCAGTCATGAAAAGCTGCTATCGTGCGCTTCCTTGTAATAATAGTAGGACACGTAGTAGCAAGATCAGTAGCGTAACGAGGGGTTTCAGCGCCCAGGGGCAAGAGTTGATGACTGCGACCCCTTTTAATTTTCTTGTTGACTTTTAATCGTTCTACTGTGTACCACTGAAAGCTAATTTTGCGCCCCTCGTGCTGAGCCCAGGGGCGGTTGTCCCTCTGCCCCCCTTCGTTACGCCAATGAGCAAGATCCTTTGACAAGTAAGTCAAATACGTCCCAACATGGAATAGGCTACTGTACAAAAACACGCCCCTCCCCCCATTTCAACTTTTAGAGTCGCCTGTGGAAGACTTCAATTTCGCTGCGTATCATGAGGTGCGTGGCAAGGTCACAGGAAGTTTTTATAAAGATAAAAAGCCAGAGATATACATATCCATACCTGATCAGTGTCACAGGACATTCTTCAGTTTGCTATAAGGCTCTGGTGCAAGACAGCACAATGTCCACGTCTAAACCTAGACTAAATCTCGAACACTCACCCACAAAGCTTTTAGAAGCTGGATCAACACCGATTTCCAATTGTCGCAAAGTTAAAAGGGATTCGTGCAAATAAAACCCAGTCTACAAGATAAGCTGGGTCTGGTTACGGGCCTCAAGGCGCTAGTGTGATTGTACCAGCATGTAGGCCTACGCGGTTTACATAGCACACAGTGGTAATAGAAACACAAAATTTAATATAGGATTTTACCGTGGGTATTGGAAAATTATTTTTTCAAATGCAAGCCAGTAAGACTTATCTATAGTGGCTGGCTGGCTGGCAGGGAGTCAAAACGATGTGCACAAATCCCGGGGGCGTTTATACGACGTTTTATGGTTTTCAAGTGGCTAAAGTGCTTCAGTAGGCCTAAAGAACACATGACAAGTCTATTTAAAAATTGGTCAATGCATCCACGAACTCTTAAGTAGGCGTACATGTACACTCCTTGCCCCATTAAGTCACGTTAATTGAACGTGATACAGCTAATTGGATTAACTAAGAGACGAGAACGATTCCCCAAGCAATTTTCACTGAAACTTTGCCAGACATATGCATCACGTTGACCATTTCTGTTCTGCTCAGAGTAACAAAGCTATGGTCAAGAGAAACTGAATTAGGCCTACACCATTTTCAAAGCTTTCTACATTTAAAAGCAGTTGTAATTATTTGTCTTAACGCTTGAACAAGATGGACCTCACTGCACCTCAGCTACATCCATCCGACTCCACCATAGGCATGTAGGCTAGGCCTAGGTCTTCATCAGTGATCCCGTTCGGAACAAAAAGGAACCGGAACGCCAGCTTCAGGCACCATGTTAATATAGAAATTCTTTATTCTTTAGCTAACTAGGCTACTGGATGAAAATAATGAAACGAAATGTTCCTACCCAAAAAAGAACCGGAACTTCGTTCCGGCCCCAACCGATCCCTGGCCTACATGTAAGCCCTATGTAGTTTAGTGTATGTGCATACTGCGTAGTGGATATAATATAATATAGGACACAAAGGCATTTGTATGAAGTTCTATGAATTACTTACGAGTGTGTAGACTGTAGACTACGTAGGCCTATAGGCCTATAATGTATTAAGTCTTCCTGAACTCATTCAGGAAGACAAAAGCCTGTTTAAAAACAACAGCTAATCAATCAATCAATCAATGAAACTTGATATAGCGCCCCTTCAAGATATCTAGGCCTGCTCAGAGGCGCTCCCGGTCCAAAAGAATAGTTTTCAGAGAGGTATAAAATGCAGGGGAAGAGCTCCTAGGTAGGAGACGGAGTTCTAGAGAAAGCCCATTCCAGATACTCGGTCCCACAACCGAGAAGGCCCGATGTTGCACTGTAGAAGTGCGCGCAAACGGGACAATCAGGTCACCTCAGACTGCAGAGCGAAGGGGTCGGCAACCACTATTGGCAGAAATAGAGCGACAGAGCTCCTGCAGATAAGCAGATGCGGTACCAACGAGGCTATGCCAAACGAAGGCAGACCCTAAATGAGATGCGTTGTGGTAGTGGCAACCAGTGCAGGACATCCCGCATCGATAACATGACCCATCTTAGGGATGCCGCCAATTGCAATCAATCGCGCAGCCGCGCGCGAAACTCGCTAATGCACTAGTCTCAGGCCTGGATTTAGGCATGTGCACTAGGTGCACTGGCACCGGGGCCTCCACCACATAGGGGCCTCCACCACAAATGCAAGAATTTTTTTCTTGTGTTTCATAATTGATTATGAAAACCACTAAACAAATAAACCAATAAACCAATATTTCAGCAGTGCACAGGGAGCACAGACACAATTTAGAAAAATCTAAAACTAAGAAAACGTTAACAGGTTAGAAGGTAGTTTGTCTCGGGTGTGAATTTATGTCAAATTAGTGGAACTCTGCGTGTTTTCTTCTTCGCAAATTCGGTCACCAGGTCCTCAGAGTTGATCTCATGCAGAATGTCAGCTTTTATGCTCATCAGAGCCAGATGGGACAACCGCTCATTGCCCATTGATGTCCGAAGTCTGTTCTTTATTAGTTTCATTTTTGAGAAGGAACGTTCCGCACTGCAGTTACTGATCATCAGCACCAGATACATGCGAAGTGCTATTTCCACATTAGGAAATGAGCCCTGTACTTCTTTCTTGAGTATCAGCTGATACATGAAATGCTCTCGAGAGACGTCTCGAGCTTTTTCATCCTTGAATGTGTCCACAAAGTCAACAAACTGCACAACCTCATTTCCAAAGCATGCATCAAGGTCGTCTTTATAGACCTCAACGAGATTCGATGCTGCTGCCAGTAGTTCTGGTGATGAAAGTACATGCAGTTTGCGTAGGAAACCGAACCGAGACGAGATAAGCTCGTAAACACCAAGCCGATGTTGCAAAGCACTAACAAACTGATCAATGACTGGTAGAAAGTTTTGTATTCTAAATTTATCTGACTGCGTCAACTCCATGCGCGGAACAACGTGACGAGGTTGATCGAGCGGATCAAGTCGAACGTTGCGTTGGCGTTCTCTCTTCTGAATGTATTCTGTCGTTCCGGATTTCTCGATGCCTTCTTTCTTGTACTCCTGGAAGCAATCTCGCTTGGACTCGACGAACGTTTTCCGTGATTTTACCCCGGCAACAGCGGAGTTTAGGTCAAATAGAGGGTCCTGCAGTGTCTTGCTGGTGGCATTGGCTCTTTGTAAAATGTCATTCCAGAAGACGGTGTAAATACCAGTCTCAAGCTGACACAGTCGCTCTGAAAGTCCATGGGCCTTGCAACGCACGTCTGCTAGTTCATCCGTATCGTCAGCAATTCGATCGAGAATTTCAATAAATAAAACTAGAGTGAGCTGGTCTTTGGAAGTAAAAAAGCATGGAGGACCCGATATGTTGTTCAGCGATTAATTGCACGAATTTGAGGAAAACAAATCAGGATTATGTTTCATAGATCATCCTATCTTCAATTACATCCTTGTCTTTGGGATATGCTGAAGTTGACACGTCGTGTTTCGCGAGTCGTCGCCAGTGAGCTATAATTGCCGACTTTCAGGCATCATCCGCACCTGGCCTGCGGCTTGCTAAGGGGCCTCCACCACAGCGGTGCACCGGGGCCTCCACCACAGTAAATACGGCCCTGACTAGTCTTGTTACGCAACTCTGTCCATTAGCATTTTCGCTGAGAGGGAGACAGCGCTGTAGAGCATACTAGAAGGCTGCTAACTTACATAATGGAATACTCAGTTAATTTGCAGTAGCCCACCTTAAAATAAGATTAAGTGAAAATTGACTTCTCCTTAAAAACTCCAACAAATGACGTAATGAGAAGCAACTGTAGTGTTACAGTAGACCAGTAAGACCACCCACATTTACAACAGTTTGAAAGGAATTACAGGACACTCGGTAGATCGCTCAAGTCGAAGCCATTCATCATACCTATTCTCTACTTTGTAGGCCTAATTCGGAGTAATTCCTAAACCAGCTTCAAGTCCCAAGTACGCCTGAATACTAATTGGCACCACCAAGCCATTCATGGAACCAGTGCTTTTTTTCTACAAAAAAAGGTTCCGGAACTCAACAAATTCAGAATAGTTATAGTGGCATATTTTATGGTAATATTTCTATTTCATATATTATGTATATCAACAAACACTGAAAGCACTTAGATTAAATTAATATATCTAAATAATTTTAACAGATTTTAATGCAAACTTTAAATTAACTAAATTATTTTTTAATAGCTGAAAAAAAAGGTCCCGGAACGGCGTTCCGGACAGTTCCGGCTGAAAAAAAGCACTGCATGGAACACTATTAGGACAATATGGTTGTGCATCAAAACTGTAAGAAAAACTTGGGAGGTGCACTGAGGAGCATATTTCTTTTGTACAAACAATAGGTTATTAACGCATTATAATCAATTTCTGATTGGAATCCTCAGCTCGTTGTCCGCAACCTGGGTGTGCTTCTGGACAGAGACTGCATGACGATGACAGCTTTAAGTGAACCTGGTCGAGATCGCTGTGCTCTCAGTGCTAGCTGTGCAGGTGCCACACTTCAACTAGAGTTCGTCGTGCAGTGTCATGTATTGGACCACCTTCGTGGAACAGTCTTCCATTGCATGCTGTTGCACTCGGTCCTGTGCCGCAAACATTCTCAAACGGTCTTAAAACGCACCCGTTTAGATCAGTCAGATAACTCGTCAGCTTCGAGTGGTCTCTCGCTCTCCCTCATGATGCGGTCGTGGTCCTTGTTCACGCCTTTGTTACCAGTCGAATTGACAACTGTTGCTCCCTACTTGCTGGCCTTCCTCTTGGGGTTCTGGGGCGACTAGATCGAGTTCTACGCTCGGCTGCTCGTCTCATTGGACGACTTCCTAAGTTCTCTCCTGTCTCTGCATACATACGTGATGTGTTGCACTGGCTCCTATCTCTCAGCGGATCTCATACCGCACTGCTGCTGTAGTTTCTCGCTGCGTTCTTGGCTGTGCTCCATCTTACCTGCGTGATCTTTGCCGCCCAGTGTCCGACGTTGCAGCGCGTCGGGCACTTCGTTCTACGACGAGGGGTGAGCGCCTAGTTCCACGGGCACGCTTGGCTACAGTGGCGTAACTAGGGGTTCGTGCGCCCGGGGCAAGAATTTCCTGAAATTTTTCTTACTTCCGCCAAAAATTCTGATGACTTTTTTTTTTGCTTTTCCGTCTTTTTTTTTCATGAAAAAAGTGGTTACATTATCAGAAGCCTCATTTTGCGCGCCCCCTGGCGCCTGCGCCCTGCCAGACTCGTGCATAATAGTTACTTTTTACCTATTCTTGCCTGATTTCTTTTTAAAAAATTTTCTAAACCCTAATTTTGCGCCCCCTGTCCTGCGCCCGGGGGCCCCCCCCCTGCTACGCCACTGCTTGGCTATCAAGCAGCGCCGTGCTTTTTCGGTTGTGGGACCTTCCACCTGGAATGACCTCCCGCTTAAGCTCGGCTCTTTACTTGTGAGCCAACCGGCAGGGTTCTACAAGTCCCTCAAGTCTTTTTTCTTTAGTCGTGGTTGGGCCGGGAGCGCTTCTGAGTAGCTTCTTGAAGAGGCGCTATATAAATGCTCTGAATGAATGAATGAACCATGTGTAGCGCTTTGTGAGGTACTTAAAAGGTTCTATATCAAGTATCTTGATACATATATATACAAATACAGTACTACATCTCACGGTTCTCACCACACCTTCGCTACACGGCAATACAAAATAAAGAAGCTGAATACTTTTCGTGCTCTTCTATCATTGAGCATCCTCTGATATACAGGTAGTCAGTAGTCACACTGAAGTACATGTAGTTTAAGACCAGCAGTCAGGCTCAAACAAGAGCTGTGCTAAATACTGAATGTTATATTTAACTAAACATTTGTTTATACTAGATAGTGTGCTGATAAATTACTTTGCAGAAATATAATCACACTGTACAGTTGCAAGTCCAGCATCAGAATCACATTTGACCTCATTAAACATTTTCAGTAGATTATCGTGATTAAAATCATCATCTACTGGATATGCAGCTGAAAAATAAAGAAACTAAATCACAATTGATCGATCTACTATCACAGCTTAGGGCAAATTAGTATCTGTGTGATTCTCAAGACACAGTCAGTTCTGGGTTGTAAAATGTAAAGTGTCAGCAGAAACAAAAATGTTTAACCAAACAGCAATCTAACATCTAAACATCTGTACTTCTACATAAAGGGGATCAGTTGACAACAAACTGCAAAGCCCATGTCCAGATCACTCTATGTGTAGATGATATGTGCAGCAAAATCCCATGGGACATTGTTAAAAGACATGCATTATAGGATTTTCTTATTATCTATGCCAGGCACTCAATATTGGCTTTCTAAAATTTTGGATCAGACTTAAATAAAAACACTTTTATTACTTCTTTGCAAAAAAAGTAATTCTTAAGTCCTCTACGATTGAACAAGGGCAACGTTGATTAAGAGCCATGTGGATTAAAAGAACTTAAAAGGATTCTGAACACTGAACAAGCTGTCAAGATGATTTGTAGTAAAAGCTCTTTCCTTGCTGCATAAACACCTAATGCAATGCTAATCCAAATATGTGACTAAAAACTAAAATTTTAACTATGTATCCCATATCAGACTCACACTTGTCCACAGTATTGAATTCAGTAGACCATCGTGATTAAATCATCATGTATTGGAAACCGCAGATCCCAATTTATCAGTAAACATATTGCTTGCAAAAATAAAGTGTAATAAAAGCAAACACAATAGAACTTTGTAAGCAACAGCTTGCTTTAATAAACATAAAATGTGTAAAAAATTATATATATTTTATTACAGCCTAATAAGGTAGCTTTATAAAACAGAAATTCTAACTATCTGGAATCAGTTTCAAAATTGTCCTCAATATCTATGTCAGAATATCATCAGAATTAAATCGTCAAGTACTGGAAACTATACAAGGTTAATAGTTACTGGAAACAGCAGGTTATCAGTAACTTGCATGTTTAAATATATTATCAGACATTCATAAGCAGCATCGGGAGTAACTCCTTTGCAGCACCAAGGCATTTTCCTTAGATAAACACTACAATAATCATACTAAATTCTATATTAATAATATATTATAATTATTATTATTAAAACGGACTTCACAATAAAAATGAATGCTCACATTCATAGGAAAAGGTAGGTTGGATAAAATCACCTCTTGGCTTACCAATGACCTTGTTTTATTCAGCTTTGAAATTCAATTAGCATTAGAGTACAATTGCAGGTAAATTATCATAAACAAGTCTATTTCAGTTTAACTCTGTAACATCTTGCAACTGAATGGGTCAGATCAGAATTTATGCGGTAGTGCGGCATCAGGTCCAAATGCGTGATGGATCGGATCAGGTCCTTAAGAATTGACCCACGGACAACTCTGATAAAAAGAATTACGATTAATCATAAACAACAGATAAGTTCACAGAGGACAGAGACATTCATATTTTTTTTCTCAGCCTTTTAACTGGGGCGATGGTGTAGGGGTATGTTCGGTGCCTTGCAGCCGGAGGGTTGCGGGTTCGAATCCACCTCAAGCTTAAGCCGCGGCGTATGGACCCTGGGCAAGTCCTTCACTTGCAATTGCTCATGCGCTTCGATTGTGAAACACCGATTCAGTGTCCGTGCTGTAGTCGGAGGCGCCTCTGAGTAGAAATCTTGAAGAGGCGCTAAATAAATATCTGAAATGAAATGAATGAAAAGGTAGATCAAATTCTAAACTTCCAGTATCAGTTTCACGTTTGACTTCAGAATCAGTCAGTAGACCATCGTGATTAAATCATCATATGCTGGAAAATATAAATACTTCAATATCAAATAAAGAATTATTACAGTGAAAGAGCAGTCTGTTTATTTGTATCCAGCCATTTAAAGGAAACAGCTGTTCTATGCAGTTATCTCTCAAATAAAAAAATCTATATTGAAATAAACCAAATAGATAACAATATATGTACCAAAACTTAAAAACATATTAAAATATTAATTTGTTATTAATCTGACAAAATATGTCTGAACATCACTACCAAATTAAATTATAAACTGTGAGTCCAGTATCAGTTTCACGTTTGACTTCAGAATTAGTCAGTAGACCATCGTGATTAAATCATCATATTTCATTTCATTTCAGATATTTATATAGCGCCCCTTCAAGATTTCTACTCAGAGATATGGACTGTCATTACAGCATAGACACTGAATCGGAGTTTCACGCCGATGAGCAATTGCGAGTGAAGGACTTGCCCAGGGTCCCTACGCGGTGGCTTGAGGTAGATTCGAACCCGCAATCCTCCGGCTGCAAGGCACCGAACATACCCCTACACCACCGCGCCCCACAATGCTGGAAAATATAAATACTTCAAGATCAAATAAAGAATTTGTTTATTTATATCCAGCCATTTAAAGGAAACTGTTCTATTCAGTTATCTCTCAAATAAAAAAATCTATATTGAAATAAACCAAATAGATAACAATATATGTACCAAAACTTAAAAACATTAAAATATTAATTTGTTATTAATCGGACAAAATATGTCTGAACATCACTACCAAATTAAATTATAAACTGTGAGTCCAGTATCAGTTTCACGTTTGACTTCAGAATTAGTCAGTAGACCATCGTGATTAAATCATCAGGTACTGGAACTAAAAAAAATCTACTTATTGAAATGCAACATCAGCAGAGATATGGACTGTCATATCAACATAGAAATCTTTGGACAAACCATTTAAGAGAATTGTCTTCTGTGGGGAAAGAACAAGATGCCAAAGCTTTCAGGGAATTAGTGTTGCGCACCCCTATACTATAAGAATGCCAATTTCTTTAGGAGGTCCATAGAGTAGTGATAATATCACTGGCGTGAAGAGCAGTAGGTAGCGGGATCGCTTCCCACAGCCCTCCCAACAAGGTCCACTCAGCCTATCATTCACAAGATGGTGTGTTGGTAAAATGAGATGTAGGACGTGATGGGCGCCTTGCATGGCTGCCGTATACAGTTAAATTCGACTCTTGTAATAACTTGTGATCATCCGTTCATACTGATTTGTAATCATACTGTATAATTGTCAGAATGAAAATATTAAACAATGATTATTATTACATTCCTGGATAATTAAAATTATTTTGCCTCCCTTTGCATATGATTAAATGCATTCAGCAGGCAACAAGTCATCTGTCAATAAATATAATAAATGGCCTTTCAGGTTGCAGGCTGTTACACACAAGTAATGTAGCAAGACTTCAATTCAAGAGTAGGCAGCTTCACAGACTATTGGCAAAATCTTGGTCATTGGGGTCATTAGTCAATAGACGCTCCAGTATATGAAAAAAGCAAGAGGAGGCAACTGGTACGCCTACGAATGTGCCTCAGACAAACAGCAATGACAAATTAAAATAGTATCATTAATAGGATTATTACAGGTTAATACACTGTTTTGTAAATCCCATCAGCAAATAATCGGCCGAATATCGTGATTAAATCATCAAATCAGTGGCGTACGGAGCTTAAATGCCGCCCGGGGACGGCCCAAAATGCCGCGCCGCGCACTTAATTTGGCAAATTTTCGGAAAATTTTCTTTATTACTTCCGCTAAAATTTCTGATGACTTTTTTTTTTTGCTTTTCCCCTCTTATACTATCATTGTCAGAAGCCGCCCTGTCCTCCGCCCGTGCCGCCCCCTCATTACGCCACTGTATGCTATTTACTGGATTATTTTTCTTCCTTTCCTTCCTTCTTTGTCTACTTTTATTACTTTCTCTTATACTTTTTCAATTTTTTTCTACATTCACTCCTTCTTTTATTTTTCTTCAACCCTATTTTGCCGCCCCTGCTCAAATCCCATCAGCAAATAATCGGCCCCCCCTCAATATCGTGATTAAATCATCAAATCCTTTTACCCCTAATCCACTATATATTAATACATGGTCAATTAATTTAAAGAATTGTAAAGGAAATTCAGCATCAGAAGCACAATTTTCCTCAGTTATCTGATCAGTAGACCATCGTGATTAAATCATCATTTGCTGAAATTTGTACACTCTGATATTAATTTTATGGCACTGAAATTTACTACTATTATTGTAAACTTATTTATCGAAATTGCAATTGCCTTTACATGCACCACTGAAATGGCACAAAATCGACATCATTGCTAAGAACATAATAAGTACAAAATCTGAGTAACCCTAATCCAACTAAACGCTTACTTAGAAAAATTCTCACGCCATGCATAAACGCACACGTGGTTTGGCCTACATAGGGGCCTGCTACTCAACGCTTAGTAAATAACAAATCATTAAGACAACATTAAGCTCGGAGCATAAATAACCCAAACTCGATCTATAGACTATATTATATACCTATTGAAAACTGTTAGCCGAAATAATCATTTTGCAATTTCCACCCAACCCTTCTTTCACCTCGATCATGCCGAATAGAAATGACGGATCAGGAAGTCCCTTGACAGGAAGTGCATTGACGCTGGTCCTCCGCTGCGCGAAGGTGTAGGCTGGTTCTCCGCGTCATGAAGTTACGAAACATGTTGTTGCGCTATACATAGTTATTACTATATTAATAAATAGTCCTCATTGCGTTATCGAAATCGTAATTCCAGGTTTCTAAAGCGCTACTTTACAAAGCCACCCGTTTATTCGCGGTGACGATAAGAAATGAAGATCTAAGTCCGGATATGAGACACCAAAAACAGAGGAAGCAGAGACACTTGTGCTATCAGTGAAATTCTACACAATAATTATTGCGAATTCTCAACTCATAGGCCTACTGTAACCACAGCGAAGGCAAAGTGTTAAAACTGTAGCAGGCATTTGCTTTTAAATACGCTTGTTCTGGACAAAATTTTGGACGCTGATTTGAAATATGAAATCGAAATTTGGCAATCATGTTAGGTCTTTTAAGGAATGCATCAGTGATCAGGTTCTACACAAGTTGGTATTACTGTGGGACATTTGCAGTATGAAATATGTCACCCTAAATTTCCATAAAATGATGTAAATGCCTTTACTGTTAAAACAAGAAAGAACTTATAACAGACACGTTGGTGAACAATTACGTCTTTCTGGAAACCGATTCTTTATGCTATGTTTTAAACAGCAAGACATGACATTGTAGGACAGGCCTATAGTTGTAGGCCTAACCTATTTCCTGTGCATGTATTTACGGGAGCCATTCTTACTCCTACTTTACCGCTGTAAATTAGTTGAAATGATGAGTTTTAGGGTTCAGTGTTCTGACGATGTATGGCACAGACAGTGTAGCAATTAGGGAAGGCTAATTGTGTCGATACAACACTATTGGCGGGTAAAAAAACCGATTTGGTAGAACTAATAAGAAGGCTCAAGAGTGAAAGTGAGAAAGCAGGACTCTACTTCAATATAAAGAAGACAAAGATCATGACAACAGAGGAGGAGGACAGTTTTGTAGTAGATGGAGAGGAAATAGAAACGGTAACTAGCTTCACGTTTTTGGGATCAGTAATAGAAAAAGAGGGAAAGTGTGATATGGAAATAAATCGTAGAGTAGCGATAGGAAAAATTGCAATGAATGGTCTGGAAAAAATATGGAAGGACAAACATGTGAGTATAGACACGAAAAAAGATTGGTGAAGGCTCTGATCATACCAACAGTAACATACGGCAGTGAGACATGGACAATGACCAAGAAAATGAAAAAAAGATTAACGCATGCGAAATGTGGATATGGAGGAAGATGCAGAGAATATCATGGAAAGAGAAAAGGACCAACGATTGGGTGCGCATGAGTATCGGAATTGAGAATGAAGAGACACTACAACAAACAGTGCTAAGAGCAAAGTTGAGGTTCTTTGGTCATGTCATGCGATCAGATGGATTGGAAAAGGAAATGATGTTAGCATATGGAGAGGGAAGGAGAAAACAAGGACGACCAAGGAAAAAGTGGATGGACGAGATACATGAAACAACTGGAATGAATTTGGCAGAACTGAGAGATGCGACGGCGGACAGAAGGAAATGGAGAGGCTTGATCATGAAGGTCGCTAGAGTTCCAGGAACTGACAGCACAAGGTAACAAGGTAAATTGTGTCGACGAATGGTCATCCATGAAACACTGATGACGTAGCACAGGGCGTTCGGTTGACCACTGGTGCACTTTGGCGGAAATCTCGCCATTGTACGGTCCCGTTTTGGGACGGCGCTGGTCAACTGTGACTTCAGATATTGTTCAGTTGCTCGACGACAATAGTATCATCGCAACAGAAGAAAAGGAATATAAACGTCGCATTAGAATAGAGACATCGTTGCACGTTACTGCCTCTTCGTTGTCTGTCTTCTGGCCGGACCGTCTATTCGTTCAAATCTCCGTAGGCCTATGGTTTCTTGTTGCTGTTTGCCAGTGTAATTATGGGTACTTCGATCTGTTTCTGCACATGTGTGTCTCTGCATCTGTCTATCTTTATTCGCTTGTCTATAATCAATATGCGCGCGTCTGTTTGCCTATTGTTATAGGCTACGTCCTTCTCTGCATGCCTTCGTGTATCGTAATCGTAAATTTATATAGCGCCACTTCAAGAAATACTCCTCAGAGGCACTCAGAGGTGTATCCGTGTATGGGTTTACTTGGGTACAAGTCTGTCTGTCTGTCTGTCTGTCTGTCTGTCTGTCTGTCTGTCTGTTTGTCTGTCTGTCTGTCATGATAATTCTTATGGGTAAACAGTCATTTGGACAAAACAGTAACTGAACGTCTTATCTTAGAACGTGCCTGCAGGTGTCCAGAGACTCAGCGTGCACCGTTAAAAGCTTTTTCCGGCTTTTACCGGATCAACTAACCCAGTAGCAAACAACAAAAACAGCTTCATCAACTAATTTTCAAATTATGATACGTTTTGCTTCTGGCAACTGAGATGATAGCCTACATAAGCTGATGTGGTATCAGCTTATGTATCATCTCACGACATGAGCTGGGATCATAGGCGCCGACTTCTTGGGAGCCTTGGGTGCCAATGCACCCAGAGAGAAAGTTCAGCGGGTGCCTGGCACCCAGAAGAATTCAGACCTTAAATTCAAATTTTTTACATTATGTTACAGTAATCTCACAACTTGTGAAGCAGGACAACACAAATACCCAACATTGCATGATATCACAATAGTGAGTTTCAAATACTTTTTCTAACCACGTAACCCAATCAAGTAATTATATTTTGGAAATTAAGTCAGAAGGAAAGCATTTAGGCTAATCAGAAGGAATCACTGCTGTATGTAGAACAAGAAGCTGGCTATTTTACTCCACAATAACCTATGCATGTTTCTAAAGTCATTTACCCATAATCCTAATCGTAAAGTCCGCATTTCTAAAGTGATATACTAAAGCTAAGCAGCGCAGGGCACCTGCTTGTTCACGAGGGCTGATCTTATTCACGAGCCATCTTGTATTTCGTCCAAACGTTTGAACTATAAGGCACATGCGCATATACGGCCTACCTACTCACTGCTTCTATGCCGTTAAACCTAGCTCAGAAGTCCATGTAAAACCCGGACTTCTTGAGAAGTCGCAACTTGATGACAAACCAGAACCTGGTTGGTCCATCCTCGTGCAAGAACTTCTCGAAGCTCGTCGAGCGACTGAAGACGATCTCGCGACACTGGTCGGCCATCGGACCGAACATATCCGTGTCACAGGTCGACTTATCCATGCGGAACGTCTCGCTGCCGTATGTATCCATTGAGCCAAGTCTGCAAAAGAGAAAATTTGATGGAGAAGTCGAAGACGGCGACAAAATTAACTGTCTCCGTTGCAATAAACAGTTTACTACTGGAAGTTTTTTGCAGATAAAAAGTAGTAACTACTGATTACATTTTTCAGTTTGAAAATTTGAACTTTAGCATGTGGAATGACTGAAATTTTGTGGAAAGTAGTAACTAACTCAGTGACAACATTTTCAACAGTTGTTCACACTTAACGTGACAGATATATAATAATATATTTTCGTTTATTGAACAATCCGGTTGACAAACCGCAACCGGTTACAGTGTACAATTATGCAATTCACAAGACACAAAATCTTAACTACTAACAGAACAGACAGCCTGCAAACACAAAGCATATCCGCCCAACGGGGGGTCGAACTCGGTACCTCTCGGTCTCTTTGCCAGATGTTATCCAATGCGCCACGGGCATATGCCTACCAATTTAATCGATTAATCGAAGTTAAGTTTTGGAGATTAATCGATTAATTTTTTATCAGTACCAGCCCTACCTATAATTAAGTAATGTCTTTAATTTCTTTTTAGCATCAGGAGCAAAGCAACTGCAACACGTTAATCACTTATAACCTGTTACCCCGCAAGATAGAGTAATGATAACCCCGCCTATCCAGAACAGTAGGCCTAATGAATGACACGTGACGTATTTCTGCTGGCGACGCCAACTGTGTGCTTAAGTCAGAGACTCGACTCACTTGATGTCGCAATCCCAGACGTGAGACGATCCCACCTCATCGGAACTAACGAAGCAGCGTGATCTGTAGTGACTGAATCTATCGACGCGGACCACTCCACCTGATCTAATTTCAGCAACGACCTCAGAAATTTCGGCCAAGCCTTCGACATCATCTACCCTAACCAACAACAACAACAACCACCGGTGGTTATTCTTCATCTTCTCCTCCTCCGTGGTGTATGGCTATGCGTGCGACCAGAATGAAAAAAATTGCTGCCACTTGAAGGGCGAACGTTGAACTTACTGTTGGCACGTGATCGTATCAGATCGAACTCGATCTAACTGGCTCCGATCTGATCCATGATTCCATGAAGCATCATATGGTTGATCTATAGAAAATCGACCTAGGCCTAATTGTATAATCGTAAAACTGCCTTTCTTTACCGCTGGTTTATGGAATATAATTATGATGATGACAATAACGATGATGAAAATAATGCCTTTCGAATAAGAGGTCCTCTTATCAAATGGATAGCGAGGATGAGAATAATGCTTTATGGATAATGATGATGAAAATAATGCTTTTAGACTATGAAGTCCTCTCAGTGGCGTACGGAGCATAAATGCCGCCCGAGGCGACGGCCCAAAATGCCGCCCTTAGCGGTTCTATGACATTTAATACCGCGACACTTAATACCGCGACAGTTAATACCGGACAGTTAATCCCGACGACAATTAATCCCGACGATATTAATACCGCGACACTTGATACCACGACACCACGACAGTTAGTACCTGACAAATAACTTAATCCCGACGACATTCTATCTCAACGACATAATAATTATAATCACACGAGTGTTCCTTCCCCCGACATTTAATGCTAAAAGTAAAAAAAGTGTTAGGCCTACTTCAGTAAAATTCTGTACAGCAATAGTCAACCTTGAGATGAGACATTGCACGAGGGAAAACCAAGATTTCGGTTTTACCGTATGCCGCAACCGCTTCTTCCGCTCGTTTCTGCAGCGTTGAATACATCTTTTGGAAGGATGAATGTTTATTTCTATGACGACCTCGTGTTGTCAAAGAGCTTTACAGTGAAACGATGACGATTTGATACAACACCAAGACGTGGTTCCGTTGGCATTGTCGCGATGCATGGTATATTCATACTACTATGAATATACCATGCTACTATAGCCAACATTTGCATCCATAGTCACTGAAATTTAAATCTCACTAAATTTCATTGAGCACCTTTAAAGCCCGAGACTCACCTTTATATATTGACAATAGTCGTACAAATAGTCATACTTCTGTGTACAGGTATTTGCTACAGGTATTAAAGGTCTGTGGTATTAAGTGTCGCGGTATTAATATCGTCGGGATTAATTGTCGTCGGGATTAACTGTCCGGTATTAAGTGTCGCGGTATTAAGTGTCACGGTATTAAGTGTCCTGCTACCGCCCTTAGCACTTCATTTTGGAAATTTCCAACAAAATTTTTCTTTATTACTTCCGCCAAAATTTCTGATGACCTTTTTTTTTTGCTTTTACTATACTATAATTGGGTCGTCAGAAGCCGCCCTGTCCTGCGCCCGAATGCCGCCCCCCGCCCCTCATTACGCCACTGTATGCTATTTATTGGATTATTTTTCTTCCTTCCCTTCCTTCTTTGTCTACTTTTTCTTATACTTTTTCAATTTTTTCTGCATTCACTCCTTCTTTTATTTTTCTTCAACCCTATTTTGCCGCCCCTGCTCAAGTGCCGCCAGGGGCGACTCGCCCCCCTGCCCCCGTACGGTACGCCACTGAGTCCTCTTATCAAATTGATACGAATCAACTAATGAATAATAATGACGACAGTCAGGCCAGGCCGATAGGTGTTTGATGTTTGACCGATGGTCTGGACCCCATAATATGATGTCATAAGACCGGACTTCGGGTGGCCTCATTTACTGGTCAGTAAGAGGGACTTACGTGCTACTAGCGGACAGCTTGATGTTTGGGACCCAGAGATCCTGCAGTGGAACCGTTATGAGATGGATGTCGTCATACTCAGCTGGATTCCACTGAAGGCGCTTGTCGTTCCATTCCTAATTACATCAACACAGACAGCTCCAGTAATTCCATGTGGCCTATAACGCTAACAACGTTGTATGTATCAGAGCCAACAGATTTAATGGAAAACGAACTAAAGACACAAACGACGATCAGAAGATGCTGTGCGTTTACATATCTTTGAACCAATATTAGATAGGGTGCTATATAAATTCTGAAAGCATAAAAGTTCACAAACGGGGCATACAGCATCAAGCGCATCGGAAAAGACGAAGAAAATAAAGGAAGAATGGAAAGAAAAAGGGAGAGATTAACAGTCTAGAGGAGGCATATACGCGTCTGTGGGCGGCCACGCCCCAACCTCAATGTTAGAATCCGACTGTCTTACGTAGTGTTCTTTAATGTTGTAAGACATTATTCCTTCGGAGTTGAGCGTCGGACAGGCTTGGTAGGCCACATCCGGTTGAACTATGACGTCACCAGGGTACTGCTTTTTGTCGTATTTCTCGAAGAGATCGGTCTTCAACTTGTTCAGCTGAGATCCGTTCAAAGCATCAAACTGAACGAAATAAAAACAACCAGACAAGTTTTAAATTAGTTGCCCACATTCAAATTGTTTACAGTTTTTAAGGTAATGTTCACCCACACTGTGCTAGGCATTAAAGATATTTTGGCTGAGGCGCAGTGGCTACATGGCCACTCGAGACCTAGAAGGTTGTCCAGTTGTTGTCCAGTGGTTGCCAGTGTTTTTTATTATTACATCCTTTGGCTGAAGGAAACCGCGATTCAGTAATTAGCTGGTAACAAGGGAAAGCTGACTTAAATTTGTAGCAAGGAATCAGCGCTGTTTCAATGAGTTTGGTATACAAAAATGGTAGCTAAGAAATTTATATAAATAGATATATTAATAAATAAAGACACAAAAACATAAATATGAATGGAAAATAGATAAAAAATAAATTAAACACGAACATAAAGCCAACTGAAAAATTGTAGCCTACGTCTTACATACTACAACAGAGGGAGAAAAATGTCTGTCGTTTGCTCACCAGAGTCAGTAAGAAGACCGTCAGTGTTGACAAAAACAGTTTCACCGCCATCTTCGTCGTAGGCCTATTATAGGAGATGGAAGAGCTTCACGAGTAACACCGAAATTTACTCCTCAGCACGATTCCAATCAATGCCATCGCACTGGTTTTATATACTGGACCTAATGACGTCGGAAACAAACTGAATATTATTCATTTACGACATGCTTTGATCATACTGTAACGCACAGTTTTCACGTAGAATCCCTTCCAAGAACGCACCACGCAGTCGAGCGACCTGCTGAAGTCTTTCAAAGCTGTATAATACAGTTATGATTTATAATCCACCTGTGCTCTTCCGGAGATATAACGATCTTGCTGGTCCATCGCTTAAAGTTATTAGGCAAATCGAAAATTTTAAGATCGAGAATTTTTATTATTTCCTACCTAATTTTGGTATTATTATTATTATTATTATTATTATTATTATTATTATTATTATTATTATTATTATTATTATTATTATTATTATTATTATTATTATTATTATTATTATTATTATTATTATTATTATTATTATTATTATTATTATTATTATTATTATTATTATTATTATTATTATTATTATTATTATTATTATTATTATTATTATTATTATTGATTGCGAATGCAGTGAAAAATTTAAAGTCGTAAAGTCCCGGTAAAGCACTTGCGTCGGACTGACAACCATACACTCTATTTGGTCCTGGATGCACGAATCTAGTGCTGAAAAGTACCTAATTCATGAAATTGAGAGGCAGATTGTAGATTAATGAATACAAAGCCGTTGCTGAAAATGTTTCTGTCCGACTAATTTTCTGTCTATTATTGCGTTCATTTTAACAAAGCGTGGGTGTCGTAAATACAGGCAGAGGTGACGGGAACCGAACGGAGGGGGGGGGGCGACCGTTCACTTAGAGACCACTGTATGGCTTATAACATTGGCCTACGCTGCTAGGTATCGATCGTGTGAAAGCTTTTCGTAAACCGTCGTTTAACCAGATTGACGCAAATTTCGAAACGATTTGTGGCAATTCGCTAATGAATAATCTTCCGAATGATGGCTAGTGGCTACACAGTAAGCAAACGCAGAACCCATCTACTTTTTAAGTAGCTGAAAGGCTAAAAACATGGATGCATTCGTTAAGCCTATGTTACGTTTGCAACACTATGTCTGTGGAGAGTCATATCAGAAGCTCTAATGTCTAAAGGCCTGCCAATACTACCGTCTAGCGACTTAGTGTAAGTTGAATATTTCTCAAAACTTCAATTACGGCGTTGACAAATGCAGTACAGCACTGAGGTAGTTTTCGGCGATCAGTTCCTGAAACCGTGAGGAATAAACAACAGATATTTAAGCCTGTTGAAAGAAGTGAACACTGTTCTATGATTGGCGTGATTTCTGCAAAGCAGTTACCTGAACCTCTACAGGTTTAATTGAAGTTATACATTTAAAGAAAAGTAAGCCTTAAGAGACGAGCTATTCAGATTTACAGCATGCTGTAAAAGGACAACAATCAGTTGAGTAGTAGCAGTTACCAATGGATGTTACCAGTTGAGTTACCAGTATGACTCAGTCTTGAACTTCTTAAAGCGTCGTTGTACCGGCATGTGCTGTGTTACGGCGCTGTAGAAATTGTCGTGGTCATTCATTCCTTCATTTATTCATTCATTTATGTACGAATGTATGTGTATGAATATATGTATGTATCTAGACATTTAATATAGCCCCTTTTGCACCACACAAAAGAGCCTTACGCTATAGGATAATTGCTGCCTGCTGTAGTAATTCAGCAAGTATTGTATTGTAAGCTACAGTGTATGTAATGCAATGTACTATGACAAAACATTTATAAAGCACCACTTAAGGGTCTCTCTGAAGCGCTCAACACGTGGCCATCAAACAGTTGAAAAAGTGCATTTTTAAGAGTCTAGAGAAGAACACATAGCCACAAGCAGCATTAGTGTCACGACCAGAGGGCAGAAGAGCTTTCCAGATCCGCGGCGCCGCAACCGAGAAGTCCCGACGAGCACGGGTGATGGTTCGAAAGCAGGGTATAATCAAATCACATCGCGAGGCAGACCGGAGCTCCTCATGATAATTAATCACCTGGTAGCATTTGCCCACAGGTTTCTGGTTAAAACTATTATCTGGTTTTCTCTAACGTAACTGTTGAGACTGTAGGCATCTAGGCTACTGTATGCCAGTGTTTCCTAACCTGTGTGCCGCGGAACCCAAGGGTGCCGTGAACCTGCTCTAGACGTATCACAGCTGGATAATATTTTCGCAGCGTTTTCTGTCAAAAATGTGGAAAACTACTGATTATCACCACTGGTATACAGGCCTATGTAAAACTATTTGTTAAACCTTAAAGTACCGTAGCATATAAATAGTCGCAACTCTGTGCTTGCATTCAAGGAACGTTGCTTGTAATTAAATTAAAGAAGAAAGATAAATGAAACAAAGGCCAGGTGCCATCGACTGAATGACTTGCCTTGAAAAAGATTGGGAAACATTGCTGTGTTACCCATGTATATCATATGCCCTCCATACACTGGATGTGCAGCACAGTTTGTCGAAGGACGTTATGAGAGGACGTACTGCATGCGTCGTTTGGAAAGTGCTTATCCTACATTAGCTTTCATTATGAGTTTTCTACCGTTAACGGGTTGATAGGATACATCGACGCTGACGGCTCCAAGTCTGAGGCAACTTTTCCGGCTTAAGTCGCATTAAAAAGTGATTTATGGAGACAAGTTCTGATTGCGTATACGTATAGGCGTTCATGTAAACTGGAATGAAATCACCGACCCACACACTCACATATACAATCTCTATAAAAAAATGCGCTTGCATATATATACATGTATATATTACTTTATGTTGGGCCTATGTTAAATACATACTGTTGTATATAAGTATGCTGTGCATGAGCTTACAAATTGGATCGAAAATTGATTTGACCTGACTGCATCGGGTGTGATAAAAAAGGTTCAGAGGATCAGTGTCGGAACGATGAGGTGGATCATGTTCCACTATGAGGTGGTGCATGGTCGTCTTCTTCCTTATTGGATGAGGTTGCTGGAGTCGTTGAGATATGGACGCCTGGATGGACGATAAAAAAGATGACGACAAATTGGAGGAAATCTGGGGCATGAGGATAATGACTATGCCAGAGAGACGACAAAATGGGAGACTGACTCTGTGAGTGATAGAGGGAATGCCAGCTTGATAGCCTGACCGACATGCCGATAGGGAGGCAATGACACAGTGACTATATAAGACTAACGTTGTAGACATGTGCGAGAGATCCTGAGTGGC
Source organism: Aporrectodea caliginosa (assembly GCA_020284085.1). NCBI lineage: Eukaryota > Metazoa > Annelida > Clitellata > Crassiclitellata > Lumbricidae > Aporrectodea > Aporrectodea caliginosa. The sequence goes on along the minus strand of JACEVL010000495.1, from coordinate 1,375,198 downwards.
CGAGTGGGTTGGTAGCCCGCTCTCCACGCCGGCGGCCCGGGTTCGATTCCTGGTCGGTCGGTTTATCGGAGATTAATTTCTCGGATCTTTACTGCGGGTGGCTCGGTCGCAATATAAACGTGGAGTACGAGGTTGCTTTCTGCCTCCGACGCTAATCATCTTCGATATGAAAGTGTCGTTAAGCTCAATTACAAAACATGTGCGACAGATTGCGTCCTTGTGAGGTTCAATAAAGGCGCTGCATAAATGACCAGATGCATATATACACACATACATACATACATACATACATACATACATACATACGAACATACATACATACATACATACATACATACATACATACATACATACATACATACATGCATGCATACATACATACATACATACATACATACATACATACATACATACATACATACATACATACATACATACATACATACATACATACATACATACATACATACATACACACACATACATACATACATACATACACATACATACATACATACACATACACATACATACATACATACATACATACATACAGACATACATACATACATACATACATACATACATACATACATACATACATACATACATACATACATACATACATACATACATACATACATACATACATACATACATACATACATACATACATACATACATACATACATACATACATACACACATACATACATACATACACATACATACATACATACATACATACATACATACATACATACATACATACATACATACATACATACATAGTAATAACGCATATTCACACATATGCACACACACATGCATACACATATACACAAAACCGCACAACCACACATACATTCACGAATACTAGCATACACACACATACACATACATGGTTACTCACAGTGTGACCAATATACCTACGAAGTAACCGATCGTAGCTTCGATGGGTAGTGCGTAACTGATAGGGTGTGACTGAGAAAAATGACTGATACTGAAAGAGTCATCAATTTACTGAATTTAGATGTACATGTAACTGCAATGGACCTGATGACTGGCAAGACGCCCGTCTGATTCCACGCTCTTTCAGAAGCCAGTGCTTCCTATTTCACTCGAGTACTCAGCGGTCACAACATAATTATTGTCGTCATCATCATTATTACTGGCATGGTAATCTCAGTCTTACCGAACAAAGTCATCATGACTTTATTGTAGGCACTTACAATGTTCATCGTCATCGTCTTCATGACAGTAATAGTAATAATAATAACAACAACAGCAGCAGCAGCAACAATAATAATATTGTGGCGGATCTGCCCCCTCTTTTGGGGTTTGTTGATGACTCGCCTTCCTCCCGCCTACGCTTCCTCTGATGACTCCATCGCCTACGCCTGACTTGCCTCTCTCCCGCCTACGCTTCCTCTTATGACTCCATCGCCTACATCTGACCATTGCCTTCTAGATACTGACTCGCCTACTCCAATAACTCGCCTACGTCTGACTCCCAACGATATTTGTAACTCAGACTTTCGGCTTAGCACACGGCAGAATGCCTGTACACAACAGTTTTTCTTCTACCTTGACAATGCATTTGGGACAGTTTTTCATAGGCTCTTTCGCACCAAAAGAGAACAACAGATAAAACTGGTCCAAACCGGTGTATGACTCATCATCGCTACTGCACAATTGACTTGAAGCGATCTTACTGGAGACAGCAGTGGGTCTGCGGGTCCATGTGCTGCGGAAAAATGCCAGCAATGGGATGCCTGGTATCTTGCACTGCAGACTCCGCAGAAGTCTGTGCTACCACCCATGCAAGTCGCTTTTACGTCGGTTGCTTTTAAACCGTCCGTCCAATTAACTCAGCCGTGGGAGACTTCATTCTCCACTCTGCCTCAGCCATGATTCATTAACCCTTCGTAGCCAGGTCTGTCTCTTTCCATCGTCATACGATATTTTTTAACGAAGTCCATCCATCATACATTTTCCTTAGCCTACTACTAAATTTTTTTCTCTTCGGCGTAGAAGTAGTAAATAGTTGCAGTGGAACTGGTAGCGGTATAATGATAATGGTAGTAGGAGTTGTAGTTGTAGTAGTCAGCGTGGAAGAGTAGCAGTAGTAAGGGAGAAGAGTGGGCTTAGTGAGAGCAGCAGCGGGGACAATTATAGTAGTAGTAATTTTGTACTTATTATGGAGATATTTTATCATATTTATAATTTAGGTCTTAAAGGCTCAATTTTGGTATAATAACTAATAATAATGATTAAAAACTATGATGAAAATGAGAAATAATGATAATGGGGATATCGATGATGACGATATTGATAATAATAATAATAATAATAATAATAATAATAATAATAATAATAATAATAATAATAATAATAATAATAATAATAATACTACTACTACTATGCTACTAGTACTAATACTACTACTGCTACTACTACTACTACTACTACTACTACTACTACTACTACTACTACTACTACTACTACACCACCACTACTACTACTACTACTACTACTACTACTACTACTACTACTACTACTACTACTACTACTACTACTACTACTACTACTACTAGCACTAGTACTACTACTACCACTATAACCACTACTACTACTACTACTACTCATACTACTAGTACTACTACTACTACACTACTACTACCACTACTACCACCACCACTACACCACTACTACTACTACTACTACTACTACTACTACTACTACTACTACTACTACTACTACTACTACTACTACTACTACTACTACTACTACCACTACATACTACTACTACTACTTTTCACTACTACTACCACCTCAGGTAATACTAATAATAATAATAATGCCGCTGCTGCTGCAATAATAATAACTACTAATACTAGTAATAATAATAACTTGGTCGCATTCAAAGGCACTTTTCTAATGCAAACCCCGAAGACGAGGCCTGACCTTCCAGACAAATTTCCTGCTCCTTATAGCAATTTTCTAAATCCTGAGGGATCCTTGATAATAATAATAATAAATAATAATAATAATAATAATAATAATAATAATAATAATAATAATAATAATAATAATAATAATAATAATAATAATAATAATAATAATAATAATAATAATAATAATAATAATAATAATAATGAAGCTACCTTCGGTAATAATAATAATAATAAAAAAAAATAATAATAATAATAATAATAATAATACCTCATAATAATAATAATAATAATAATAATAAAACAAAATAATAATAATAATAATCCTTGATACCTCAGGTAAATAATAATAATAATAATAATTCACTAAAGTAGTCATGGTACTCAATATCAAGAAAAGATCGTTACTTGACAAGAGGAAAGCAAGACAGCGTTAATTACGTATTATTGGGGACCGGCCATAAACGCCCACAGTAGCGCTATTGTTTACCGTCGAATGTACTCAGGAGAAAATAATAAAAACGAAGATTTATAATCGCTAGGAGAAAAGAAAGACAAAACCGTTAGACCATGCACACTATGAATCTGAGTCCGCCTTACTCCTGCAGATATTCAGATATGCCTAGTCCCTACTCCCTACTATTCAATGAGTATTCATTTACGTATTAATTCATGCACTCTGATGTAAATTTCTCAAGGTGAAATATTATATTCTATCAAATCACTTATCTCCAACAAATGGATTGACATGTACACGTGCATGTCTATAATCTTATATACAGTTAACTCTACGATTTGTGTGTGCATATTTATATCTATGCATAGCCTATAAGTCTATATATATCCTACTATATACATGTACATGTATGTGTATAGTCCGTGGGCTGTGAATGTTTACCAGAAATTTGGAACTAGAACGTTATAGCCGCCCATATTATGTGGACTATGCGATATTCTAAGAATGCGAAGAGAAAGAATAAGAAGAAGAAGAATCAGCAGAGTCATAAGAATTTTAAAAATCAGAAGAAGAAGTAGAAAATTCAAACGAAGTAGAAGAATCAGATAATGAATAACAAATAGAAAACATTAGAAGAATCGTAAGAAGAAGAAGATGAATAGGAAGAAAAGAAACCTGCGAAGAAGAAGATGAATCATAAGAAGGAGAAGAACCAATAGAAGAAGACGAATCATACGAGAAAAGTTATACAAATCATGAGAAGAACAGTTAACAGGGTAATCATAAGAAGATTTGTTAGAAGAAGATTACTAAGAATTATAAGAAGAAACATAAGAAGGAGAATCGTTAGAAAAAGAATCATAGAAAGAAGAATCGTAAGAAGAGGAATGAAAAATGCGAATAGAAATGCGTAGAAGAATGCAAAGAACGATGCAAGGAGGAAAACATATGAATAAAAACCGAAAAGAAAAAGAAGGCGAAAAATACAAATGCGAAGAGGAATGCGTACTAGAATGTGAAGATAAACGCGAAGAAGCAGAATGCAAATAGGCATGTAAAAAGGAGAAGGAGGAGGAGGAGGAGGAGGAGGAGGAGAAGGAGAAGGTGGATAAGAAGTGCTTGAAGTGCTGAGATGATAGGAATTGTTTAAACATACATGCTTGACATTTGACAATGTTCTTACAAACAACTGGGAAAACACTTTAGAGAAGTTCTTTTAAGTGCTTTGAGAGGTCCCAGAATTGCGCTCTATGAAAGCCCAAACACAAGCATACATACATACAAAAATAGCGAATCGCAGACTTCAGATTATTCATTGCTTGCTGTGGCTATCTGATGCAAACTTTTAACAATGAAATGCTTCAATTTGATAATGCAGATCCTTTACGCTGGTCCAGATACAACGCAACTGAACTCTTAGCCTACGAGTAGAAATCGGACATTTGCCGACTTTGAACATTTACTACTGAATATACACATAAAAAGTTTCCGGGTAGTGAAGCTGACAACAGACACTTCAACAGACATTTGCTTCATTTCAATCCACCGTTGCTGATGAATGAATACGTACAATCGTACATGATGTTGCATACAAGAACGTAATAACATCGAAGGTGGTGGCCTCCAAGGTTGCGCACAGTTTGTAGGCAAATAGTAATCGTAATCTCTAAAACTCCAAACTTCTAAAGCGCCACTCGAAAGCCAAGCGCAGGGCACCAGCTTATTCAGTTCTGTGAGGTGGCTCTGTAAAATGGCGGGCCCAGGATCTTAGTGGCAAAAAAATCGAATTTTTAAACCGCTAAACGACCGTTTCACCTCCGGAACAAACGTATGTCTGTATCAAGACGTAAAAATAGCGCCTTTCAATTCCTTCTCTGCACACATTACTAGCTGGTTCTTATAAAGAAATTGAAATAATCTCATTTTAATGTAGGCAGAACAACATGTACAGTATGCTGAACAGAGTTTCAAATTAAACAGTGCTTAAAGGCAGTGTAAGACTACCAGGAAGACCGCACAGTCCCCCCTCACGAGAAGTCACGATGGACACAAGACTTTGAGTTACTGAAGAGCGCAACCTGTATATTCTGTCGCCTGCAGAGCGCACTAATAACTGCCGACGCGGATGGCTGGAGACCGACACGCTGTGTTCCCGGATTGCGCCCGGGGCGATTCTAAAAATGAGAAACGTCCCAGCAGGAGAATCTTGAACTTAATTCGCTCGTAACAAGAAGCCAGTGCATTATTTCTTGCTTATAGTCGGTTGGTAGGAAGCTGTGATTCCGACAGTTTTGCGTCCGTGCGTAGGGGACTCTAAAACTTTGAAGATGGGAGCAGAAAAATAAAGGTATTACGTCAATGGACGCAACTAAGTTGTGAATGAATACATAAAAATTAACGATGCGTCCAAGGGACGCTAAAATACCGTGTGCCACTGTCTCACTGGCCCACTGTGTGCGTTGCCTTCACTGACCTATATATACATCACTGACTACACATCGGTGAGTCATTTAAAAACGTGTCCCTACATATTTCACTTTTGCTTCATCAGATAATTATCAGATTATGTCAAGGAAATTTTAAGTAAAGATAAAAGAGTTATTACTGAGCATCGAGAAAGTTAATGTTGAAATTGACCTCCTTGGGCATCCACATGTGCGAAGACGCGTACGTCACTGCTTGACGGATTCATCAAATGATGCGCTAATCCATCTCATCATATGTCTCCACAATTCGATGCTGCACTCGTTGAAATCACGTACTCGATATCTGTAGACCTCTTCTTGCATGATACTCCATATCTGATAGTCTATCGGATTTAAATCAGGGTTGTTAGGTGGCCACGAAGTAGGCGGGATGAAATCAGGTGTTTCAGTTTGCAGTAACTCAGCAGTCTCCCGAGCTATGTGCGCAGGAGAACCATCCTGCTGGAAGATGAAATACTCCGTTATCTCACGAATGCCTGGCAAAAGTCCCTGCAAAAGTCCCCAATATCTCGGGAATATTGTCCATTGACCTTAACACCCGGTTCGATTAAATGGATGTTCGTACAACCGAGTGAAGAGGCCCCACCCCGACAGATACAATAATTTTCTTCTTCGGTAAACATCATTTTGTCGGGGTTTTCGTTATAATGATGATGATGATGATGATGATGATGATGATGATGATGATGATGATGATGATAATAACAAGGTTTACGGTGGTTCAGAAGACTATAACATCTGTGTCAGAACCACCACTTAAATTTGCATGTCTCTAATAACCTATCTGTCGGAGCCTGGCCTTGAAAATGTTGAGTGTCTCCACCGAAACCGTCTCATCGCTCAACTCATTCCAGGCATTCACTACTCTGCTGACGTCTACGTTACGTCATTATAGTTTAGGCTGGTCCAGCTTTTTATAAGAAATAATTCATATAGCATTTGGCTTGACCATCCAGCGTCATTATACTGAAATTTCAGTAAAATTGATAGTTATCTGCATGAATTATGTTAATTATGTTAAATTATGTTAACATAAATTATGTTAATAATGACGCTTGATGGTCAAGCCAAGTGCTATATTAATTATTTTTTATAAAAAGCTGGACCAGCCTAAACTATAATGACGTAACGTAGACATCAGCAGAGTAGTGAATGCCTGGAATGAGTTGAGCAATGAGACTGTTATGTAGGGGCACGTTTTAAATGACTCACCGTGTATAGCCTATACAATGACCTATTAAATCGACTTTTATTCGTTTGTTGGCGAATGACGTAAGTCACTGTACCACAGTCTTGAATGCTGTCAGTCTATTGGAGTCACAGATGGCAGTGTCTTTGATGTCGAAGAAAGAAGCAAATTGTTTGCTCTGTTAGAAACCCATTTTAATTCATCGTGCAACACGTGCAGACGCACGGCCATTGTTTGATCTGTCAGCGTTAAAGATTTAACTGAATCGTTTGACGCCTTTGTTTTCTAAGACATATTCAGGACTCAGATTTGATGGCATGACACGCTCGCTGTTGTTAAGGCAAAAAGATGACTTCCCTGAAGCCTAACTCCGCCACTGATCGTACTATATCAGTGCTAGTCCCAAGCCTGCACGAAGGAGGAGGGCGACGTTAATGATCACTGTTATCACACAGTGTCGTTAAACTGAAACTACTACTCCCTGAAGCCCGTAAACTTGCTGAGCTATAGGACTGAGTTTACCGGTGTCAACAGCCAGCTGTGAGCGAGGTTTCAGTTTGCAGAATTTAATCAAGGTTAAGTCCAGGACTAGGTTACTTCTTTACAATGTCGAACGACTTATGAAGCTTGCAGCAGGTTCTGACATAGAAAACCTTTAAATGATGCAAAGCTGCTGCTCACTGATATTCTGTGCGCAAGAGGAGACTGGCTCATCTATACCAGCCATCAAAAGCCAAGGTCTCAGCTCCTCCATCGGAGGATAGTTCAGCACAAGTAGAAGTTGAACAGGAACTGGAAGTAGGCAATGGAATATTTGAATTTGAAGAAGAATTCGCATATTATGATGAATAAGAAAAGTGCACTGTGTTACTCATTCATTCATTCATTCATTACTTGAATTTATATAACTGACTCACTTTCTGCCTGGATGTCGTCTAATCGACTGCGCCTAAATCCTGCGAAAACTCAATATATCTGGCTTGGTACTCGCCAACAGCTGGAGAAGCTGGATTTGGAGTCCCTCTCTGCTGAATTTCCCACCTTTACTTTTTCAACCTCGGTCCGCAACTTAGGGGTCATCCTGGACCAGGACCTGTCTTTTACGAAGCACATTACCGCATTGACTCGTTCCTGTTACTATCAATTGCGCCAACTGCGGGTTGTCACTCGCTCTCTGTCTTCTTCCTCTGCCTCCACTCTGGCCCACGCCTTTATTCTTAATCGTTTGGACTACTGCTCTTCGCTCTACTGTGGACTACCACAGATCCGCTTGCATCCTTTGGAAGGCGTGTTGCGGGCGGCTGCTCGCTTAATTGGTGGTGTACCTAAGTTTGGCCACATCTCTGCCTTTATGCGCGATGTCCTCCACTGGCTCCCGGTCCAGCAGCGCATCAATTATAGAGTCTCATCTATTGTCTGGCAACGTGTTCTGGGTAGAGCACCTACCTATCTCCAGGAGCTCTTCACATTGACTTCGGTCTGCTCTGGTCGCCGATCTCTGCGCTCGGCTTCTAGAGGTGACTTTATGGTACCGCATGCTCGCTCTGCCACCAGACAGCGTCGGGCATTCTCGATAGTGGGTCCTTCTCTTTGGAATGGTCTCCCCTCTGACCTGCGTTCTCTTCCACGAGACTTCTCTTCTTCTTTTTATAAATTACTTAAGACCTTCCTTTTTGACCGGGCCTGGGTCGGGAGCGCTTCTGAGTAGTAACCTTGAAGGGGCGCTATATAAATCTCATAGATAGATAGATAGATAGATATAGCGCCTCTTCAAGGGAACTACTCAGAGGCGCTCCCAACCCCAGCGCGGCCAAATAGGACCAACTGTATACTGTATACTGTGTATACTCATGAAGTACAGTATATTATTATTGAAAAAGTGAATAATGTAATGTGTCATTTTCACTCAGAACTTTTGTAGACTTGTAGAATTTGTATACAGTACTAATTAACTCTATACTATTACTTTTATTTCATCCATTAGTTGTGAGCTTAAACTCCTAAATCCTAACTCAATAAACGAGTATTGTATTGTATTGTATTGTAACTGAGTTGTAACTGTTATCTAGAAGAAATTCTTGCTTATGATTTTGTCATTTAACAAGTTCACATTGATAACAAACAGTAGCAATGTGATATCCTCGCGACTTCTGATATAGGCTATATAAAAAGTTCGACATTTTTACAGTTAATAGGTCTATGGCCCTATGGGACTTCAAAAATGGATGGGTGTGGAATTCAAGACTCTTATCTATTTTGCTTGGACTCCAAATTTTGTGATGTGATTGTGATGTCTCCAAGACTCCATGAATTCAGTCGTTAACGGAGTCACTGATAGGAAGTACTTCGACTTGCAGGCCACAAAACGGGACACTGTTGAAGATGATCAGTTGAAATCGCAACTTTAGCAGACCTGCAACAATGGGATTGCAATGGAGGCGTGTAAGGATGAACGAACGTATGGGAATCGCTTCAGCGCTAAACTGCAGATTACGCACTATGACTCATATATATCTGGTGCATCCGATAGAGTGGGGTCTGTAAGGGCATCTCGGATGCTCCGCGTGGAAATTAAGGTTCCCTGTCACGATCGGCTTTTTATTTTATGTGATTAGATTTCTAAGGAGGACAGTAAACTTTTGGATAAGCTCAAAGATGGCGGACTTGACCCTGGTCGGTAGGTGGCGGCAGTTGTGTTGGGTGCATGCTATAGTGAAGAACTGAGCAGTTCCTCAAAAGCAATGAAAGTCGCATCAGGTTCTGCACATTTTCCAGCTGGAAAGCGGCAATTCAATTGCCACAAATATAGATGCAAGTCACGGCGAGACGCATCTGCCATATGGAGCCATGCTTAGCCCTTCGTATGGCGACACTCAAGGGCGTTTGATTCACGCATTAATACGCAGAGATGAACAGCCTGACTGGTGATAGATAGCGTCGTCGGCTGTCGTATACGTTGCCGATGGCAGACTCTAAACGTTGGACGACAGATATGCAATGAAACACAATCTTCATCACTGCACCTTTGAACTGAGCATCTTCAATAGGGTGTGACCGATTGACATTTTTTGACAATTTCCGATTCCGATTAGATGGCCTGCTTTTTCGGCGATTCCAGATCCGACCCATTAATCGATAATATTCATTTTTATACGGTTCTAGGCACCGTTTGTTACTCAATAACCCGACTGTCCGCCGATTTTGTAGGTGCGTCGACTCACAATTTTATTAGTTTACACGAACTTTCAATGATAAAGATTAAAGCTTACCACAGGTGGTCGCTAAAACAGGTTACTACTTTTTTGTATTAATGAACAAGAATTGTTTTTGGTCAAAAATATTATTTCTTTTGGTATTTGGATCGGTAATCCTGGGATGCAACGATTCGATTAATCGGTCTAGAGCAAAATCCGGTGCAAACCGATTTCCGATTCAAGAATCGGTCGCACCCTAATCTTCAATGTCTTCGAGCAGTACATTCATAGGTCGGAGGATTGGAGGAGGGCATAGACCTAGGTTCGAAGTTTACAAATTAAATCCCGAGATTGTAGGGGCATAATATCAGCGTAAATGTGACCAAGAAATTTCATCGCGAAAATATCCGAGAATCGAGTCCCTGAAAGAAACCGTGATCGATTGGAGAATCCTTGCTTACGTTTTGCTAAGAAAGCCGTGCAGTATATAGGTCTACCTGCAGCAGAAAAAATCTGTATGAGTGCTCTGTCATATTCGTTTTCGACGGCATCTTTATTTCTACCCTTCAGCTCTGGTGAATTTGTATTATATACAGGGTGGCGCAAAGAAAGTGGGACCGCCTCGTGAAATCTTGTTCAATATATATGAAATTATGTTTTGAGCGGTTTTTTAAACGGTAAAACTATCCTTACTCACTAACTCAAAGTGTTAATTTTCCAAAATGATCGTGTTTATTCTGATGCAAGAAAGAAAAACAAGTTCCAGCAACGAGAATCGCACGCGAGCGTGAACATTTCAGTGGTGGCATCATAGTTTCGGTGGGTGTGCCTCGGATGGGAAAAACTGGGGTGGTGTTTGTTGAACCTGGAGCAAAAGTGAACAGTCAGTATTATTGTGATCACGTCTAACACAGGGATTGCTTCCGGATATTCGAGCGAGATGTAATCGTCAAAGACACTGCAACAGTACGTAGATCCTTCGCACACGGCAAGAAACACGATCAACTTTCTTCTTCGGGAGAATGTCACCTTCATCGAACCAGACATGTGGCCTCCAAATAGCCCGGACTTAAACCCGGTAGATTATGCTATTTTGGGTGCCCTCCAACAAAAAGTCTACCTTCGTCGTAAATTTGCAACAATAGATCAATTGAAACTGGCCATTGTTGAAGAGTGGCAAAAATTCTCTCAGCGGTTTATAAACAGAAGCATTAACGAGACAGTGGCGCAGACGTTTAGAAAAAACCGTTGAGAACCGAGGAGGACACATTGAATATGATTTCTGATTTGGTGTAAATTAGCATTTGGCAACAATTTACTTGTTTTCTTAGAAGAAAAGTTTAAAAAAATTATTATTTGAAATTATACTTGGCGGTCCCACTTTCTTTGCGCAACCCTGTATATATAACATAATAAATATAATATATATATATATATGTCGCCCATTCCCCAACGCATCTCCTTTCGGATTTCCTCCTCAATTGGTCAGGCTCTGCTGCTCTGTCTCGTCCCACAGTGGTCGCAGCCTCCGCTCCGTCACACACGGACACCTGGCCGTTCCTTCTGCTCGCACATGCAGCGTCGGGCATCTCCGCGACCGACCCAACGACACGGAACGGACTTCTTCTGGCGATGTGTCTCCTCCCCTGCAGGGTCCCCTCCTCTCCCTTCTATCAGTTACTCAAGACTGTTCTCTTCCACCTGGCCTGGGTCGGTAGCGCCTACACTGTTTCGAGTAGAGCTCTGAGGTGGCGCTAGATAAATATATGAATTCCGATAAAATGGATAGATATCATGTATATATATATCAACCGTGATATATGTATATATATATATATATATCATACTACCTTCTGTTACACAGTGTATACAATGTAACTAAATGCATGTATTAGGACGACCTTTAGCCAAACAACTTAAAATTTATCTGTCTCAACCGACCAATCTTCGCCCAACATAAAGACACATTGTGCAAGATATAATTATTTTGAATTTGGAAAGATTTAGGAATAGCCCTCAAACTCTACAGCAGTTCCCTGATCGAAATTTGACACGTGTTCACCACTACTTAAAAATAACTACTGTATTTCTTCATTTACAATGGGCCAATTTGGACGCAGTGCTGTAGCTGCATGTTCTGTGCCTTGTAACCGGAGGGTCACAGGTTCGAAACTACCTGGTACTTCAAACCCATGCGTAGCGACCTTGGACTAGTTGCTCACCCACAATTGTCTGTGAGGTAGGCAACGGGAAACCATCTCACTCATGTCATCTCTGGGTGGCATAAAAGCCAATGGAACTGCCTTCAGACAGAGAACTCATCATCATCACAATGGGCAAATGACAGATATTTTACAAACGTAGTTAGTCGATCAGTCTACTGATTTATATTTATCGGCTGCTGCTAATACTGCAAATAGTAGAGCGACATGACAATAATCCAAGAATACAGAGCGGCACTCTAATAATGCTCCGCTTATCAGTCGATGATCGCTACTTAAAATGGCAGTGCATATTTTAGCGGATTTGGACTACTGGGACAGAGTCTGCTGCTCTACTTTCAATGTTATTGGAAACTAACACTGAAAGTAAATTACCTGGGACATATCACCAAAGCTACTGGGACATATCCTAACATTACTGGGGCAAATCCTAAAGCTACTGGGACATTTGTCCCATTAGTTATACATTAGTTATACGGTTAAAATATGCACTGTAAAATTGGACTGCTAAGCAATGTCTGTATAGGATAGTGTATGCATACTGAATTCCGGGATAAGTACTTAGCTGAATTTCTTTTACTTTCTTTATCGGACATTAATTTGGAACTGATCATGGAAGAGCTTTATTCCGATTGAATGTAACTCCAGTTATCAACTTTTGCTCCCATCAAATTTCAGTCACTGTCACTGGCACACTATCCACTATTGCTGTCGTAGAACCGATTTCTTTTCAATGTCTTAATAGGTCAGAAAATAAACTGCTTCAGATGTTCACTGATGGCCTTCAGAGAAGAAACTGAGGCCATTCCTTTCCATTGGTTAAGGTTTGGTTGAAACCCTTAAATGAGGAGAACCAAATTTGTCTCGCTGATGTCGGTGACTATTTCTCCGTCTTTGTTTGCATAAGTCGCCCTCTTGTCATTCAGACGTATCTGTTGACAGGAATGCATAAGACATCCGAAAACGAAAACGACCTTGGCGCTTGGACGTGTAGTCCTTCAAATCCCTGTTGCCAAGCTGAACTGGACTGAGCTGAATTTTTCTTTTGCTTCTGTTGCAGACATTTGGAACTGACCATGGAGGAAACATAATTATTTCAGTCTGTATGACATGATGCATGGCAATTGGGAGTCTGAAATGAATTCCACAGAATGAGCTCCAAGCAATATAGCTGATATAATAGGCCTATATGACATGATATGATATATGATATGTTATAACATAATATAATATAGCTTATAGTTACAAAATCCTGTGTAGTCATCACGGAGATGTTCAGTTTCCATCAGTGTGAATAATGTCCGCTGGAGAGCTGAGCATTAGCCGCTTCCACCAAGGAATATGGCTGTAATGGAAGTTGACGCGATCCATAAACTACTGCTAGTCCTTGAATCTTGGAAAATGATAACTTCTGCACCCGTAGATAATCTGAGAGGCTTCTCGAAGGCAGACCCAGGAAGTAACTCCATAGCGTGGTGGCAACTTTTGTTCAATGAGGGATTATGTACCCAACTGGTGTCTGGTATTACACGCTACTTTGGATAACAGTGTGTGTTACAACACGATTTGCCAAACAACAGTCTTCCAGGCAAAAGTTGATCGCAACTGCCTTGGCTCCCGTGCTCCTGAAGACAAATTAGGTAGAGTGAGTAGCTGCTCAACTCCGACGTTTGAAATGACTATTTACTGGGAGGTCGATCAAGATATGCCTAGAAAGTCAAATCGTGACATAAAGAACTCTGCCCTCAGTTAACTGGACAAGTTTTAATTCAGCCTGCAGTTTATTTAACATAAAAGCATATTGATATAAAACATATGTAGGAGAATGAATATTAATCACCAGCAAAAATTTATTATCAAAACCTGGAATGGATAACATATATTATTATATTCTGGCATAATGCTTATAGAATCAATCAGTATGTATCATTTACAAATAGACCTATCAGTGGCAACGCCTTTACGTTACGATAAACCCAAAGGACCCAAAAGGAACATCCATAGATATTGAAGAAACGCTTAGCTTTCTACATAGTATTTCTTCTATGAATGGAGCAATATGAGGAGGTTTAATAGAGGATTAGATGTTCAACTTTTCAGTAATACAGGGTCACCGTATTGCGCATACATGTATAATTGTTTCAAGTGGTTTATCCTGCAGTCCTAGATGAGAGACAGGTGTGTGGTCAGTTAGGCTTCTGAGAGACTCTTAAGTGGCGCTTTATAAATGTTTTGTTACATCACATTAGGCGGGAAAGAGATTACATCTAGCGGCGTTGGGTGATATTTGCTGTCTTCCGTCGTCAAGACAATCTGGATCTTGGTTCATCGGTTTTTTTTACGGTTTTGGTCCTTGAGACCTTTTGATGTTTTGACATTCTCGTTGGCTGAAGATTTCTTGTTGTTCCATATTCCTAGATTCGTGTGCCAGCTCATGAATATTTGATTTTTGTATCTGGTTGCAAACAGCATTACAACTATTGTACATAAAAAATAAATACATTTTTAACGTTGTTGGCAGATTCTAGAGTTCATTCATAGATTTCCTAGACCTGAAAATATGGTAATATATTTTACGTCAAACTTTGAGTATTATGTATGCCCGATAACGCATTGGATAGCACACTGGCATAGAGAGCGAGAGGTACCGAGATTGAGTCCGTAGGCGGACATGCTTTGTAGGCTTCTATTAGCGCCGTGTATTGCAGGCTGTCTGTTCTGTTAGTAGTTAAGATTTATGTCTTCTGTCATTTGTGTTCTTGTGAATTGTTTCAATTCCGTAATTGTACACTGTAACCGGTTGCGGTTTGTCAACCGGATTGTTTCAATAAAGAATATTATTATTATGATATATATATATTTGTTACGCGCTAGTCTAGAAGAAGTAAAGCCCCGGATTCAAGTATAACATTTAATGCAAAAACTATAAACAAAGCGTATTTACAAAGCACAATGATACCTTTAAAGCGCGGCAGCAACTCCGCACACCTCTCCAGAACAACACCAGAACCACGTCAGCAGGTCTAACAAAGACCTCTATAGCCGAACACGTGCAGAAAACAGAAGTGTCGGTCCCGAAGACGACAAAGGGCGTACCACCCGAAAACATCGACAAGAGTGCTATGACAAGCACGAAAGACCAAACGGTGGTCGGAAGAAGAAGAACCCAACGAGGGTCAACGACACCAAAACGAGAACCAGAACTGGCCTCCCGACGAATCCTACCACGAGCTTAAATAGGCCCCACTAGGCTACGCGGGAAGCCCATCCTACGTTCCCCACACGTGCTAGGCACTACCACCTCGCACCAGTCCATTTATATAGGGCCTATGCCTAACAACATGTATATATATATATGTGTAAATTGTGTATGTGTGTTTGTGTGGTAAGTTGTTCATCGTAGAGGAGGGTAATGGATCGAAGCTACTCTTTAGAACCAGCACCTGCCGAATTAGGCAGCAACCACCTGCACCCAGTTGCTTGTTCTTGTCATCCTCCTATTCAACGCTATTGCTATTCATCCTGGAATCGCAGCCTCTGTAGCCATGACGGTTGTCTTTTACGGCGACGAAACGTTTGCTGGCACGCAACTGCCAGGTGCCTCTCTCTCCTCCATCCATCCAATTCTCCCTCCCTCCCTCCGTCTAACAGTAGCAGCATCAGAAGCCGATAAGCTGCGATATTGATCAGAGGAAGTTCCTTGGCGCTGAGCGACAACCAGTCTCCTCCAGTCGACAGAAACCGTCAATTCGCCGTCGAGCATAGGGATTCTGCCGCTGCCACTACTGACGTCTGTCGGTGAAAACGACCACTTGAAACTGCGAGGAGCATCTGATGACATATACGTCGATGTGATTTAATGAGACTTTCCAATGAAGAAGGTAGGCTATATCCATTAGAATACCATGCTCTGTCTGACCAGTCGATCTTTATAAATTAAACTACTTGGCTAATTGTATCTAATGAATTACAACGAATCCAGTTGAAACCGTTGGATTTGCGGACTACTGTACAGTTGACAGAAGCGTGTAAAGAACTCTAAATCTGCCTTACCTCCTTTCTTGAAAGACTGTTTTTTTTCAAATTTTCTGACCTATGCAATATTATAGATTGAAATTCGTTTCTTTCTATAGCCAAGCATGCAGTTTTCATTGTTTCACTTCAAATATGCGGCGGGCTTCCTCGCCCTTGTTTGTATTAGCCATAATTATAGTCACGTGCGCAGCGCCACTAAGAAGTCGTAAGAAGAGCTGTATTGAATGTATTGATATATTATGTCTAATGTCTACATATTATTATTTACAATCTGCAAGTTCATTTAATTCAAAAAGTTAAGCAAATTCTGCAGGTTCCGTAAGTTCGAAAAGTTCAGTAAACACTGAAGAAAAGGAACGGCAATCCTTTAAGCTAGCCCTGAGGCAGCCATGGGTATGAAGTGTTAGCGACTTTATTTTCCTATCCTTGGCATATGAGGACGGTTGGCCGGTCCTCTTCCTTGCCGTCTCATCTTCCCATCGACAGCGTATACGGTCAGTGTGCTCATTATAGCTGAGTTGGCTAGGGGTGCAGATGGAGCAGAAATCTCGAACTAAATTTCTGCCCTGGCACTGAACGTTTTCTAAATTCTGTAAGAGCAGTGAGGTAAGTGCTCTGCTTAGTCGTAGTCACATGTTGACGGTCAAAGTCTCACCTGTCCAACCATGAAGAGAAATAGGTAGGTGGCCCACATCTGGCAGACAATGAGATACTCCAGTAATACATTGAAAATAGCAGTACAATGCAATGCCGTAATAACCCAACGCAACACAGCACAACTCAATACAAATACAGTAGAGTGCAATACAATAAGAGATAAACACATGGCTATTATATCCGCCACTTGCGACCAAAATAAAGCCCGCAATTAGTTCAGGCAGCTTTTGTTATGTGAGCCGGATCGATTAAAAATGCTAATAAACTTCCAGTGACAGGAGAGTTAATGAGAGACGATTTTACGGCCGCGGAAAGTATTTCAATGGCACTTATTTTGGCGCCAGATCCCGCAGAGTAGGCTGATGGGAAACTATCTGGGGTCTAATCAGCTCCTCTCGATAGATGACTCCATGGCGAACCCGAGAGGTTGAGAAGGCACGCGAGACTTGGAGGGAGTGCCTTCGACAGGGTCGCCCAGTGCGAGTAACATTATTCGAGATAGAAAGTCATTTCATCGGAATTAAAGGTATTTTTATATTTAGTTCGTGAATTATATGATTTATACCTACGATTGCATGACTGCGTGTCTGCCTGCGAGCGTGGTTGGCTTCTTGCCTGTTTGCCTGTCTTTCTGCTTCTTTGACTGGTTGGCTGCATTATCTGTTTGTCTCTCCTTCTGTTTAGGCTATATGTATATGTCTTTCTGTTTATATATATTTATTTATTCCGAAAATTTGTATAGCGCCCCTTTAAGATTCCTTCTCAGAGGCGCTCCCTGAGCTATTCTAAATGATGTTAGAGTCATTATGCATATTGTATAATTTGCATATATAAACATATAAATATCATTCTGCCAACGTTTTTCGATATCCTCTGTTTGCTTAAAGTGCTATGGATGCAGAGAAATTGCTATGAAGGCCTAATTTCATGAATCGAATCTAAGAAGAAAGAACTGAAAAAGCGGGAAAAAACCTCGCATTTCCCTTGTCCATCTGCTTCGAACGATGGATCATTGAAATCCTGTTTCTTCTGGCTGTCTTGATGCTCAGTCGCTGTTCTTCCTCTTCGTCACATCGTAGACTTTAATGCCAAAGGCTTTCTTCATGACTGCCATTATCACTAGGTCTAACTAATTTATAGTTACTGCTTCTGTCGAGGTTTCGTGCAAGGCGTGTCCAGCTGTCTCTCGGCTTAGAGAAACAACCGATCACCCGATAATCGTAATTAGTTTCAACGGCGATTTCAGAACTGAAGCTATAATATAAGTGATGCTAACAAGGTCTAGCAATAGCTATACTTAATATGTAGATGCCAAGCCTTTTAAGTTTATGGGACGTACGACCTATTTGACCCATGCATTACTCCACCGCAAGTGACTATAAAGTGCATTTTGTCGTGTTTGTTCGTATAATCTTTATACATATATTCTGTGCAATCGTCTGAAGGCAAGACTACTGACCATGAAATTGCACGAATGCAAAGCTACTGACCTTGAACGCATTATTATTGAATCTGAACACAAAATGACTGACCTTGAGCATAATACTACTGACCTTAAACATAAGATTTCTGACCTTGAGGCTTGAACTCAAGACTACTAACCTCGAACACCTTGAACACAATGTTACTGAACTTGAAAACAAGACTGCTGACCTCAACCATAGTACTACTGACCTTGAAAACAAGATAACTGAGATTAGATATAATACTACTGACCTTGAACATGAATGTACTGACCTTGAACACAGAGCTAATGACTCTGGAGACTGCAGACGAAGCTTTCACAACTTATGTTTCCCATAAAAAGTAGAAAATAATTCCGATTTCGATCGAGTCTAATTTTGGCTTTTGAGAGTTTGCCGAGAACAGCGAACATTCTGACTGGTGTAGGCCTCAGTAATAACTCTCGCGGACCTTTCATGGTCGTATTCCTACATAAACGTTGCAATCGTACTACTTTGTTCATGTAGTAACGTTTGCATACAAATGTCATTGTTTATGGTCAGATAAATTTAGGTTAGAATCGCATGAGATTTAGGGCTGCCAAATTTTGATTTTGCCAATCCGGGACGAACACAAAGTCACTCGATATGCCATTATCAATTTAGCCTGTCCATATCACTGTATGTATCGAATGTTGCATCAGCCTAATGAAGGGTTTAGTCTACCGAAAATAGTCGTTAAAAACTACAATAAAATCATCAAATGACAAGATTCACTCTACACACAGCAACAGTCCGTAGTCCATACCATACAATCGATCGATTGCAAACCTAACTACCCTCTATTCTATGGCCACTCTGGAAAACTTATTACAGTGGACTGCTCGAGTTTACTGCGAAAACAAAAACAACACTTGGTTAAGTGGACATTTACACCAAATCCAGGACAATTTGGGATCAATCCGGGACACGGAACACACAAGGCCGATTCCGGGACTGTTCCGGCGAATCCGGAACGGTTGGCAGCACTGGGATTAGACGCCATTGAACATAGACGTAAACATCTATGGCTCTGCTAAAGGATCGAATTCATCCAATATTTGCGCAGTAGGCATGGCATGATCCGATTCATTCCAACATTCAATCAGTTAATTCCATGGCTAAAGATGGCTAAGTAGTTTCCTGGACAGACAACGTCCGGCATCCGTAGAGAGCGAATGCAATTACTTTTAGTGAACATGAACGAGATATAGAAGGAGAAGCCGAAGTCTACTGCATTGATCGACTCCAATGATTGATAAGTTGTTAGGCCAATGCGCACAAGATTAGATTCACCTAGATTAGATGAGACTAGATCAGATCTATAGGGGCTCACCAGATAGATCTGCTAGATCTTCACAATGTATATAGTACAAATATATATTATAGTAGGCCTACTTTATCCTAAAACCCTGAATTGCTATCACAATTGCTACGATTAGGTCCTATAATAATTTTATTAGTGTTGCTAGAGCGTGTTTCCATTAACTTGATAACACCAATTGAACGCGTCCAGCTGTTCAACCACATATAGTGAGCACTAGTGTTCATAACGGGAATACAACAGTGATCATACACTTCATTGACAGTAATGTTTAGAACCGATTAACACAATCCTCAGAGTTCTGAACCGCTGAGAAGACACGTATGCAGAAAAATACTTGTAATATTTCGGTACAAACACTGGGCAAAAGTATCAATCAAATAACAGATAAAAGTCGGTCTTATGAAAAAGATTTTGAAATATTTTAAGTAATCGGTGCCGTATAGCTAGGTAGTTAGTAGTTGCTTCGTAATATTGATGAACAGATCAATTAATATCTTTAAAATTCTATTTAATAGTTGGCATCTTATAGGCTGAGGTTACTTTCTCAGTGCAATGTAAGATTATATCTTTCACAACCTAATCAACAACGCGGATAAGATAATACTACATTTTGAAATGTTAGAAACTTCCTTTTCTTAGCCTCGGCATACGAGGACAGGTGTTCAGCTCTCGCCTAATCTTCTCATCGACAAAGCATGGCCAGTGTTCTCGATTCGTAGCGAAGTTTTCCTGGGCACAATTGGAACAAAAAATTCGAAACATCTCTCTGCCCTAGCACGATTTTCACCCCGACGACTGGCTTGACATGCCAGCACGTTAACGACGAGATTATTGTGCATCCAATATAAAAGAAATTGCAATAATGCACAGAAATAGAAAACTATAAACAGCACAAATGCAAGGAATGACTTCGTGAAAGTTTATATGTCAGTTCCACACGAAAAATCCAGTTAATCTTCAGGTAACGACTCCTCTAAATTTATCTTCACAGCACATAGATTCTCGGCGAAGAATTTTCATTGTTTGCCAGCGTTCGTGATCTAAGACTGCAAATGAAAAAAAACTGGCATAAATCCTGCGGTATTCAAGGTTGAACAAATAGTAGGAGAAACGCTGCAGCTGGGTGCACTCAAAGTGTCAGTCTTTGGCAGTCTTTGATCGCCGCCTACGTTAAGCAATAACTCGGTCTCTGCTGTCTCCAAAGACTGCATCTCGACGTTGTCTGTTGTGTCCTGCAACGAACTGCGAAACCAATTATTTCAATAGTCAAGATATATTGCTGTTTATGTAATGAAACTAGATAATACCAATTTGCTTCTTTCGATTTCCATTGCTGACCAGAGCACTCTTTTTAACATCCAGTTTCGAAGTTTTGAGTAACGCGATCTTTAACTTATTGCGTTTTCATTAAATAAAACTTCAATGGCGCTCTGAACAATTTGTATTAAACCATGAATAAGTAGAGTAAGGTACAAATCATCAATTAAAGCAAAAGCTTGTTGATGAATATGAAAACGTGAACTCGAAATGCGCTACATCGTCAATGGAAAGTCTATTTGATAACGAAACTTGGCAAACATCCAACCATTGAATTTTAAAGAAACACCACAAAACAAAACCGAGGCTGTAAAGTTCTCCAGATGACTTTGGTCGGGATGGGATTCCTTTGCCCCTCAAGTGCATTCGGTGACTAGACGTTATAACAACAAGATACCTTGGAAACTGAAATTAGTAGATTAACGACAAAACCGTCTAGGAGTTTGCACAAGTCTCAGACGAAGGAGATATTGATTCCAGTCGGGATATCGTGACTTCGCTGTCTCTTCGTCAATGTTTGAGCGCGCCACCCTGCAGTGTGATCCTAGCCAGCTGTTCTGCTGCTGCTTCTTCTTCGGGTGGAGCCGATTGGATGTCATCGACGACTCTACTTCTACCACAACGTTCTGCGGTGATGACACACACATGCAGGTGCGTCAGATGGGTTGTAGTACCGTTGAATATCGTCGGCGCATTGGTGTATTAGTTTCAGTTTAACGACACTGTGTGATAACTAAGATTATTAGCGTCGCCCTCCTCCTTCATCCAGGCTTGGAACTGGCACTGCCAAAATGCGAGCAGTTGCGGAGTTACGCATTGGTGTAGGCCCTACTTCTTCATTTAACGTCTTTCATTCCCGTCTCACGCATACAAATAGGGCCTATGTAGGCTATGTATGTATCTAGACACTTACTATTGAACTTTTTAAGTACCTCAAATGAGTGATGCCTGCGCCAGCCTAAGTGAATATTAAAGTAATCAAGAACAATAGCTAATCCATGAGCGAACAAGTTTCGCCACGACAAAACACTCTTCACGGCAAGTTCTAATTAGGCTACCTCTCTATCACAGGCATAGCTACATGGAAACGAGGAGGCAGTTGTCTCCTTTTGCATTTTTTATATACTGAAACTTCTATTTACCAATAATCCCAATGACCAGGATTTTGCCAATGGTCTTGAATTTAAGTCTCGTTACGCGCCTGCTCTCAGTAGCCTATCTATTATGAAACGTTCTAATGACTTGATTTTGATAAATTTGGCTTGTTGGCTTTTGAGGCTGCAATTAGAGATTTATCAAGTCAATGTCGGACATGTAGAAAATCTGTTCTCACCAACTTGGATGCGCGTGTTATAGATTGTTAAAACCATGTTTAAATGAGGAACAAACGTGTTGATATTTCTGTAGACCCGAGAGAATTTATAGAACGCTTGAAATGTGCTTTCGGGCGCGTCCATTGTCTCCGAGATTGACAGTTTAATAGCGTCATGATTATGATGATAAAATTATAAAGCAGTGAATTTTGTGATTACTACGGCGACAAAAGCAACACTATAGAAGTTACAAGTCTTTAGATTAATACAGAGCATTGGATTATGGTGTTAGAGTTGAGCGTTTCGTATAAGTTGTGTCGGACGGAAGGTGTTAAGTCAGAAGCATAGAATAGTTGGCTGTGAATGTCATGTATAGGCTATGGGTAGAAAATGCCGAAGTGGTTTATGAGAACCACGCAAGGTAAGCAATGACTTCGTCTACGAAATAATAGGTGAAGCAGAGGCTTAAGCTGTGACAGGTATGCCGGAGTAAGTAGGACAAACAACCACAGACACACATAGACACACGTATGCATGCAGACAGGCATACATACTGAAAGAGCCAGTCACACATGTAGAGACACATAGACAGACGCGGACACACTCAAGCATGCAGGCAGTCAGAGATGTGTCTGAAGAGGCATTTGACGTTTGGCGGCGGCGGTGGGAACGCCTGCTGCAGTCTCCTCTTCGATGGCTGTTGTTATGATGCATCATGATCTACAGTCTATTATAGACCAATATACACTGGCAGAACAGACAAGGACAATTCTGCATTAATCGGATAAACATTACGAGAGGTTTATTCGTGTAAGTAAGTGCCGCGGGTACCAACATCAAGTTGTTCTATATGTAGGCCTATATCGTCATCATATCATGCATAGATATACGGTACATACTATGTGTAGATGAGCAAGCGCAAAAGCATCAGCATCATGTTCTACATGCATGTCATCATCGTTATAATAATAATAATAATAATAATAATAATAATAATAATAATAATAATAATAATAATAATAATAATAATAATAATAATAATAATAATAATGGACATTTAATTGCTTATTAATATCTGACACCTGAGGGATTATATAATAATAATAATAATAATAATAATAATAATAATAATAATAATAATAATAATAATAATAATAATAATAATAATAATAATAATAATAATAATAAAAATAATAATAATAATAATACCATTCCAGAATAACAATCTTCTCCAGCAGTCTCCGGACTTTTAGGCCACCTGAGGGATCTTTGATACCTCGGGTAAAAAAAAATAAAAATAAAAATAATAATAATAATAACTAATAATAATAATACGTCAGGGTAATCTCCAGACAAATTACAACAGCTATAGTAATATCTAAGTCCCTGAGGGATCCTGTATACCTCGGGGCATAAAAATAATAATAATAATTATTATTATCATATATATATATAATATGTGTGTGTCATATTGTATCAGGTGCAAAATGAGAAAGTACCGTAGCTACAATCGTCATGCTCTACATGCATATCGCCATCGATTGGGCTGCAGTCATATCCTCGTATTGTATATCATAATTTAGTGTAGCATGGTAGGCTGTATGATGTTGTTTCAGAAAATCCGCTTAAAAGCGATTTCTATGTAAAGCCACTGGGCTGTTATTATTATTATAATAGCCCTATCATGTTTTCTCAACGGATATAGGCTATGAATTGGACTAAAACAGGCTTGTCCATCATGCGGCCCGCGAGCCATACTCAGGCCCGCCGTGTTGGTCCATTCGGCCTGGAGAGCCTTTCAAAATATTGAATTTTTTAATGTCTAAAATTGTGAATTGCATACTAAGTTGCTAACTGGACCGAAACATTGTTCGTCATTGAACATTCTGTTTGATATGTCAACTAGGATTTTTATATTATTAAGCGGCATTATTCCAGAAAACATGATAACAAGTTGGACGTGATTGCGGTGATGTGATCTACCGTAGTCGGGTTCGCTGGTTTGGGAGGACAATTTATTAATAAAGGACTTGGAATTTATGGTTGACACAGCTAAATATTTAGCTAACAAATGCACGAACAAGTAGTTGCATTTTCTCAAAATTTACAGCTTATTCAAATACAAGAGCATGAAAAAGTTGTCCATTTGCCAACGCTGTTGACCATGTCTGCTGAAATGGTGCACCATACCAAGTACTCTGTATTACTTGCCAACCTTCTGGGCAAGTTCACACACAGATTTTTCGGATTTAGAGGAATATAATAATGACACGATGTTGTTTGAAGATCCATTTTCGGAACTGATCCGACTGATGTTCCAGCAACATTGCAACTGGAACTTGTAGACATTCAGATTGACAGTCACACGAAGACAGCTTTCCCAGAGCATGGTCTTTTAAGATTTGATAGACAATATATATATATGTACCCCTAGAGGCTTGTCCAAATCTGTCCAAGCTTTCACTTATACATACTGCACTACTTGGCAATTGGCATTACATATTGTTGCGAACAGCTATTCTCTAGAATGGCAAATTTAAAAAACTCAAGATCTATGCTAACAGATGGACATTTAACTGAACTACTTAGAATGGCTACATCAACTGTTGAAGCAGATATAGAGTAAGACTTACTTGTGGCAGAAAAAGCAATATTAAGTATCTCATTGGTGCAAAGCAATCAGCAAAAATTTGAACATGCGGTATCTGATAGTGGGGCAGTCTAGGAAAAATTATAGTTCGTTTCGTTAATATGCATCGCGTTTTTAAATTATTGATGAAAATTTGTCTTTGTCGGCCCTGAAGTCTATAGAAAGATGGCAGGTTGGACACCCCTGGACGAAAAGATGTGAAAGACAGAATCATAGAGAAACTGATATTCCCTTATGTAATGGCTATCGTTGAAAGCGATTGCACTGCAACGCTGAATTGAAGTATTGGAGAAGCAATATTTTACCAATACTTTTTCCAATTGTAGTTGTTACTGCTGCTGTAGTATCTGTTGTTTTTGCTGCTTCTGCTGCTGCTACTGCTACTGCTGCTGCTGCTGCTAGTACTACTACTACATTACCATTACTACGTTAACGACAACGCTTCAGGCGAACGCGCCTCGCTCATGCTGATGATTGTGTTGTCTGGATCCTGGATCGATTGTATACACGCATAATTATGACGAATGCATATCTTGTTTGGAGAAAAGGAGATGCGTTGCTGATAGTGACATAGATGAAGACAACACTCAACGTATGTGGTCATAGTTCTCAACATCGTCGGCCTCTCTAATAAAACTCAGATAAAGGTTCCACGCTTCTGTCATCGAGGGCCCAGACTTTCTAGAATTTATTTGAGAAAAAAGTCGCCTCGAACCGTCGCTGGACCGAACGTGTTTTACTGTCGACCTTTCCCTCAACTGATCGCAGAATGTCGTAACTGGAGCTTACCTCTCTATCGTAAACCTAAGCCCGTTCCAGCTGTCCTCCTCACCTTCGCAGTCATCTGAATCTGAATCTCTACCATCAGTTCTAATTA
Organism: Aporrectodea caliginosa; assembly: GCA_020284085.1. NCBI lineage: Eukaryota > Metazoa > Annelida > Clitellata > Crassiclitellata > Lumbricidae > Aporrectodea > Aporrectodea caliginosa. The sequence goes on along the minus strand of JACEVL010000495.1, from coordinate 1,349,039 downwards.
AGGACATGGCGGATGAACGCCACAGGCTTTTACAATTGCATATAATTCTGCTATGGGTGAGGGGATCGCTGCCCGGTTCTCAGACACGGGCTGCGGCTCTGCCTTCCACTAGGCGCTGCGGTCTAGATATCCGTGACATGGTCAATTAGCGACATACTTCTAACGTATCTTTTTTGTCGAAGAGAGTTGAGAAACACGTTGCGAGCTCTCCGGTTACTTTGAGACAGAGTCCATTCTATCTACAGAACAATAAAAAAGTTTCATTACACTGAGTCCGTTTTAATATGCACTCTGGCTGACATTTTGAGGGGCTGTTGATCCGGGAACATGTGACCATTTTCGCCCTTTTTGATGTGAATGCGGATTTCGACAATGTTGACCGCGGCATTCTCCCAGAGGACCTTAAAAAGTCGTTCTGTCTCGTGGGTAAGGCAACCTCTCTCTTCGGTTGCCTTTTTAAACCTCTCTTAGCTGTGGGTTTTGCTTCTACACGGTCTGATCAGTTCATGGTCTCACTTGGTCTCCCACAGTGTTTCATCTTTGGGTCCATACTTTATATTGCCTACACCGTCGATTTAAACCAGATCTTTTTCCTCTGGGAGTTGCGGCTCATCAGTATGCAGATGATGCCTAGGCACACGTTCATAGCCCAGCAGTAGAAGCTATCTCCTTAGTGGAGAAAATGCTTCAGACATCGGGGCTCCCTGCGGCTAGACGTCGTCCGACCGCTGAGCTCCGGAAAAAACCAGTTCATCTGTCTCCGTAGCTGCAAATCGATCTGCCTAATTTGTAATATCGTCTCCTCCATAAAATTTCTTTCTCTACCACGTTGCGTGATTTGGGTTTTACCTTGGACCTGGAATTTTGGGGAGTTGGCTACGTCGAACGTGTTTTTATCGCCTGCGCCAGATTCGCAGAACAGGCCGTTTGCTTAGTTACAACTGAATCCGCCTCGATCCTCATGCATGCACTCCTATTTCCTAGGCAAAGAAGTTGATTAAGGCAATGCTGTGTCTGTAGAGATGATTTCCGGTATTGATCAACTGCAGTCTATCTCAAACGCTGCAACCCATCTGATTGGAGTTTAAGGTATACTTAAGCTTTTAAGGTATACATAAGCTTGGGCATACACCCAGCATCATGCGGGAGGAATTGCACTGGTTGCCGATGCTCAAAGGCATTGAGTTTAAGATCTTAATGCTTAAGCGCAATTGCCTTGGGTTCTACGTCTTATCTCAAGGAGTTGCATATCTCGGTCTCGCCGATGCCTGTCAGTGGATCGCTTCGCTCTGCCGCAAAAGGTGACCTGGTTGTTCCCCACCCAGAACACCCACAGTATGCCCTCCAGCACTGACACTTCGCTGTGGTTGGTCCAACTTTCTGGAATACCAAGTGCACTACGTGACAAGCTCATTTGTCTTTCTTAACTCTATTCCGCAAGAGCTTGAAACCTTCGTTCAGTGTGCCAATCAGCTTTGCAGATCAACAAGCCAGTCTATCGGTCTATCAATCTGTCCATTTGTGCCCATCCATCTACCAGGCGCTCTCTGTTTACTTGTATATATGTGTGTATATATATGCATGCAGACAATATGCATTCATATACATACACATTCTGTTTGTCTAACAGAGTATGAGACTGATAAAATGTTGCCGCTACAAGTTAGCCTATGTTTGCATATAATACATCAACAATTGCTAGCGTAGCGCAACGTGATATGAGACAAACTGTTGCCTAATATTAAATTTAAAAGAAACAGTTCCTACCGTAAAGTTCTTGAACACCCATCAATAACTCAATAGTATTTAAAACTCAAAACTATCAGCCGAACACACGATAGCCCGTTGCCACCAATGAGATATATTATTAACGCTAGAGGGAACATGACGTATATTCCCTTTGCACATTTTTGAAGCCACAATCACAGATATAATAACACCTTAAAGAGAGTTCGGCAGTTAATGGAAATTGAAATGACGCGTTTTGATTGGTTGAAATTCACGGACGCAGTCAAGCTTAAGCGAGACTTTAATTTGTTTTCGAAGCTTACGCCTTGCAACAAGTACAACAGACACAAAATAACAACTTATCCATTAAATAATATTCCAGCGGCCTCGTTTTCGGACTTTAATACGTTGCTACATCCACACACTACACAATTTAACTTCGATCGTTTCCGCCATTTTGAGCGGCCACAGGGTCAAGGCCGTTATGGTTACCCGTTGCACGGCCTAGGGGTCACAGCCTCACCATAGACGGTAGATGCGTGCTCTAGTGATATATTTATATATTATACATCTCTATGGTTGCCACTCGATCCCTGTGCTCCTTCCATCCTACGGTTGCCTATATATCAGCTCAAACCGGTCTATGTCTCTAGCTACTGCGCAAACGTGGGTTTCCAAAAACCTTCCTCCATTGCACAATCATGTGCCGTTCCAAAACTTTCTTCTGTTATTCGCATAGACAGAAAGACAGCCATCAGCTCACGCAGAAACTCAGATGCAGAAGAGACTGGCAAACGGACAGGCAAACACTCTGACAGATAGACAGACAGTCAGGCAGACAGACAGTCAGGCAGACAGTCAAACGGCATGCACTGCCCTCAGTGCCCTATTTGCACCAACCAGAGATCGAGTCCAGTGGAGTAATAAGCGGACGACAAAGAAGGCTGAACTTGCAGTACTTACCCGACACAAGGCTTCCTCCGGTTTTCCTTCATAACATTCCCTTAACAGTCGAACGGAGATGCTCCAGTTGGTCTCATAACAAGGGACTCTAAGGACGACGACGATCCATGTGGAGTTTTAATTGCCACTGGCGTTCTTCCTTGGCAATATCAGACTGTCTCCTTTTCTCAATATTCAAATAACGATCTCTCTTTCCATCGTCCGGTTATGAAGCTACAAACTATTAAGAGCTGCTTTATGAAAAAATCTTCGTGCTATTTTTGGCACATGTTCAACACTGTCAGCCATTTTTGGTTGTTTATTTGGCAGTTGTGTAGCGCTGTTACACGTATCGACCTTTATTTTCAGCTTAAGAAAATAGAGAGCAACTGCAAGAAACGTGAAACGTCGATTTCGCTTGTTATTATTATGCATTATGCCTCGCCGCCTCTGATACCACAAGATAGTGGATATCAGAGCCAGTCCTAAGCCTGGAACTCTCTTTAAGGGAGAAGTGCGAAGGTCGAACGGATGGGTGCAGATACTCCGTTCGTAAAGAAAAAATACGTATGAAATCCAATGCAAGCATTGGACTCCAACGGGCCTCGGCCCATGGATCTGATGCAAGCGTTGAACACCTACGGGCCTTCGGCCCATGGATCCTGATGATGATGATGATGATGATGCCTTGCCGAACCTAATAGAGATGTTGCCTTAAAGAAAGTTACCGCGCAGAATACTGAACCTTAATAATTATATTCGTTTATTGAGAAAGACAACTCTAATTGGCACACCGCAATCAGTTACAATGTCAAAGAGTTTATAGAGAATAATAGGTGCTTGTTTTACTCATTACATTGTTGACCTTAATGTTCAAATGAGGAATGGACATAGTCATTGAACACAAGCATAGAGGACCTTACACGTATGACAGAGGTACGACGACACTGGACTCTCTGATTCAACAGAGCGAAGCACATTGATTATTCTGTTTCGATGTCTTCTCATTGTCCTCATATAATATTCATCAGATATTTCATCACACGTGACATTTTTTCCTAACCGAATCAATAAACCATCGCATCCTTACAGATCTGGATCTCATGGACTTCATATGACACAGCGTCGGCGAAGACATTCATCTCTCGTATACAAGGCTTTGTGTGCACGCACTGAGAATTCTAACTAATTCGGAAATTTACAGTTACAATACATTTACAAAATATGTCAGGGATATTGCAGGCAAAAGCACAAGTCTTTCATATGTCGGTTCCGTCGTTTCAGAGCGAGAGTCTAATGGCTGCAATTTAACAATTATAGCTTATATTAAACAGATAGGAGAGCGATCAGTCTTATGAGAGAGACAGCTTACAGGAAGTTTATGAAGAACAATAATTGAAACGGTCGAAATAAAACAGTCATACGTTCAAATAATATCAGACGTAGACAAACGGCTCTCGACTCTTAACTCTCGCATATAAATACATATCTCACACACGCAATACATTATAAGACTAACATAGAAGATTTATGTCAGAATGCAGGCCCTATTCACGATCGATTTTAGATTAATGTATGCAATATATAATATGTAGTTCATATATTATAATATATATATATGAACTACATATTACATATATATGTAGTTTATACATCTGGAATGGGATACACGAAATTGAGATGTCATAATAATAAGCTATATATTTCCTATATGGTTTTGCGAGACACAATATCGACGCTCTACCTACAACTGGGTCTGCTGTGTTTAATGCTGCAGCGGCTGCAATAACATATTCCGGTTGTCGTTGGAAATTACGAGGACGACGACTGTCAGTATGGGGTTGGAGCCGTCGGGAGGGGGCGTCTCAGGATGGCAAAGGTTCGTCCAAGATAGAGGACAGAGCTAAAAAAAAGCAAGTGAAGGGCCGCAAGGGCGTTTCAAGTCTGGTCAAAGTCACGAGCGCAGACAGTGAATAATAATTATGCACAAGCCTTTGTTCAGAAATTGAAAAACTATGAGCGAAAAGTCTGGAAATTATGGAAGTCAGTACAACAGTTGTAAAAAGTACGGATCCTATACAAAAAAGTAAAAAAGCAAAAAACGTGAGAAATTAGTTCACACAACTTCTTTTACAGACAGCGTCCACCTGCATTCTTGAAGGGGTCCTCGCTTTTGAGGGGTTCCTAACATGCGCTCTATAATAGCCCACATACATACTCGTACATAGTTACATACATACATATATACATACATACATACGGATCCTATACATACAAACATACATACATTACATACATACATACATACATACAACATACATAACATACATACATATATACATACATACATACATACATACATACATACATACATACATACATACATACATACATACATACATACATACAATGTCATACATACATACATACATACATACATACATACATACATACATACATACATACATACATACATACATACATACATACATACATACATACATACATACATACATACATACACACATACATACATACATACATACCGTACATACAATACGTACATACATAGATACTTGAAACGAGAACGAGCGACTGTCCTTCCCCATATCGTAACCACACACAGCGGAGATTATCCAGTAAAAACCGAAAATGCAGACATGGAATGGTTTGCACAATGTGTGACCCATCCTGAAAACAAAGTCTATCGGTGGTCTGGGTCACCGTAAGAAAAACATCCGCAAAACCATTAGGAGAAGGAAGACAAGACCGGAGCCTGGCAGAAGCTAATCCCGTGTTTCGAATCGTGCAGTGATGGAGAGATGATTGATGTTTACATTGACTGCATCATCAACGGAGCAGCTGCTGCTGCAGCAAATAATCGAATGCACCTTGACCAGAAAAAGGACGAAAGCATTTATCAGTTCCTCAGACGACATCACTCAGCTTTCGACATCCTCCACCTTCCCCATCTTCTCCACCTTCCTCATCTCCTCCACCTTCCCCATCTACTCCTCCATCTTCTCCTATTCTACCTGCTCCTCATTCCCTATCACTTTCTGCTACGTCAGCTTCGCCCTGCTATTCCTTATTTCCTCCGACGGCTTCTACGTGATCCTCCTCCTCTGCCTCTTCCTCCTCCTCCGCCTCATCTTCGTCCTCTGCCTCGTCCTTCGTTCTCTTCCTTTTCCATTTCCTAGTCAGCTTATGACGGCAAATGGAGAATTGAAATGGCCGCCGCATCGAAGTGCGTCGAATTGGAGAAGAAGCGGAAGAGGAGTTGGCGAAGGAGGAGGAAAAGGAGGAAGAAGAGAAGGAGGAAAAGGAGGAAGGTAGGGAGGAGGAAGGTAGGAGGAGGAAACGGAGGAGGAAGAGATGGGAGGAGGAAATGGAGAAGAAGAGAATGAGGAAAAGGAGGAAGGAGGAGGAGGAAAAAGAGGAAGAGATGGAGAAAAGGAGGAGGAAGAGGGAGGAGTAGGAGGAGGAAAAGGAGGAGGAAGAGATGAGGAAAAGGAGGAGGAAAAGGAGGAAGGTAGCGAGGAGGAAAAGGAGGAGGAAGAGATGGAGGAGAAAGAGATGGAAGGAGGAGGAAATGGATGAAGAAGAGAATGAGGAAAAGGAGGAAGGTAGGGAGGAGGAAAAGGAGGAGGAAGGGAGGGAGGAGGAAGATGAAGAGATGAGAGGAGGAAGAAGAGAATGAGGAAAAGAAGGTAGGGAGGAGGAAAAGGAGGAGGAAGAGATGGAGGAAAAGGAGGAGGAAGAGAGGAAGAAGTAGGAGTAGGAAAAGGAGGAGGAAGAGAGGGAGGAAATGGAGGAAGAGAGGGAAGAGGAGGAGGGTGACGAACGAAATCCTGGATTTTACTGTCAATAATTGCAGAGTTCAACAAGAGTTCAACATTAACGACTAAGCCACCATCAGATGCTGACACACACACACACACACACACACACACACACACACACACACACACACACACACACACACACACACACACACACACACACACACACACACACACACACACACACACACACACACACACACACACAGAGACAGAGAGAAGAGAGTGAGAGAGAGACATCCACGCACACGTATAGAAGAGGTGGAGCGCACATACGAATAGCCTACTTCCATCTAATCACAAATATATATAGATTTTCAGGGCAGCAACCTGCTGCACGTGTCAGGTCCTCTATTGGAAATCCCATCACGGCAATGGATCGATATCATGTCAGGTTCATCTGCCCTAGGTTGGTCGCAGTTAAAGTCATGACACGATCTTGTGACATATGTCCGTGTCATGCCCTTGCATGTTTTAGGCGTAATACAGTTAGGCTCGTGTTTTTCTAGGTCACTGGGCGTCGGAGAAAATGGCCAAAATGGTGACAGTGTTCAACAGCGAAGAAGTAACAGTAACGTGCTACTGTACTTAGTAAAAAGTGTTGTACTTCTGTTTATGAAAAAGTATTAAAAATGACAGGGGCGTAGCCAGAACAAAAATTTCGGAGAGGGTTTAAAGTTTTCGGGGAGGGTTCCATTTGAGATGGTCGTATTTTTTTGCATTTTTTAATAGCAGTAATGCATGTATTTGGGGGGGGTTGAACCCGTAAAACCACCCTTAAATACGCCCATGGAAATGGAGATGCCTCACAGTTATCGAAGTAATACTTTGCCTATTTTAGGGTTCTTTCAAAGCGTTACATAATTGGGTTTCGTGCACGTTTACAGAGTAAGCCTATTTTGCTCGACAATGCAAGCAAGCTACAGCGTAACAGTAGGCCTTACAGTAATTCTAGTCCAAAGCATGATATCGTCCAGACGTAGTTTTTTCACATGAGGCTTTCTGTTGTACTGGAGCATTACTTGCAGCATGACTGACAAATAACTTGCAGAGGTGAGTGCCAGGTAGAGACTTCAGGGAGGGCGATAGGTTGAGGGCGATAGGTCCACTATGAGTACCACCGCATGCATTTCCGAGTGGCTTCCAGCGTCTACAGGGAATGCGAGAGGAGTCAATTTAAGCAAACCTGAGTATGTTCGTAGTACTCGGTGTCCGGGTGTGGATCAAGACCACAGCGGTATTTGAGGTCCACGTGAACGTAACGACCCTGTTTAGGGACGGGCAGTGCAAAGAACAGAATCAGAAACTTGAGATAGGAAGAAGAATCAGAGTTAGTGAGACGTACGATTTATAAATCCTGGAAATGCCATAGAAATTTTGCGTTTAGACCTCGACCTGGGTTCAAATCCCGGATCCCCATGTAAATTGATGACGGATTTTTATTAATCGATTATGTCTCTGTGTAGAGGCTGGGCATTAAAGTTCCACACAACTCGTGTAAGTAAGTTAAATGAACTACAGAGTGCGTGTGGGGAAGTTCTAAACATTAGGCATAGTTGAGAAATTTCTAGACTAAAATGAAGTCACAAAATTATTTAAAAAAATACTTTATAAAGTAGTACTACTACCACATCTCTTCAAAAAAGAGCAATACCACTTTTAGTCTTTGCAGTTTATTTGTAGAAACTACAAGCACCTTTTCTAAGGACTACCAACTGTCGAATTTCTCCTTACTGTGATGGGAATTTCGACATAGTTATTGTCTGCTACCGTTTTTGTTTGTATAACTTGTACAGATGCAATAAAATGTCACTGACAGCATTTGCTCACGAAACCAAACATCTGGCACCTTATCCACTCTTCTCCCTCGTTCTGATTTGTATCAAAATACGAACAACCACATGCAGAAAAACAGTTGCGTAGATCAGAGATGTCGTCAGCATTCAGCTTCTCACGTTTCTTCTTTTCCTGCATTTTTCTGCTTATTTTTGCGTCTCCTCACATCCAGTATTTACTTGCTTATTGTTGTCTTCATCATCTTCAAATGTATGCAAAAAAATGCACGCTGGCATAATAAGAGAGTATGTATGTGTATAACTGTATACCAGGCTCTATAATAGACTGTATGCATTTGGTTTATACGTTAACATATTTGTTTGCAGAAGCATTTTTACTTTTTATTATGACTAAGTTATATGGAACTGAGTCTACACGCGCTGCACCGAAAACTATGCTGAATATTGAGGGCGCTTTTGAAGTCTACATGTTATAATCGATCGAAATATTAGATATAATCAATGCCAAACGAATAAACGTTAACGACGTGAGATTTTCTATAGAAACCCATGCAGTTCATTCATACAGCAGGCGAATAATAATGTAATGTAATGTAATGTAATGTAATGTAATGTAATGTAATGTAATTAGTAATTTACATAGCGCAACTAATAACTGTTTGAAAGCAATTTATATTACCTTACAACACCTTGCACTTACTTTAACACTTTAACGACGCTCTGCATTGGTTTCCCAGTCGCTTTTAGTACGTAGACTACACTTTCGTCATTAAAGCGTTAATTATTTTAGTTGACTTTTTGCCATAAGTTAATTAAAGTTGTCTGCTGATTGTTTGCTGCTGATGCATGGATGCTTGACTAATCGACGCCGTCATGATTAATAAGACCATGGACTATAATTCTGCAGACAATAATTAAGGCTGCTAATCACAGACAATAATTAAGTCTGCTAATCACTTATAGACCCCTCCACCGCTTGTACTAATGGCGAATACGGTGAAATATAGCTTACCATGTATATCTGTCTCTTTTGTGTGTGTGTGTGTGTGTGTGTGTGTGTGTGTGTGTGTGTCTGTGTGTCTGTGTGTCTGTCTGTTTGTCCTCGTGTGAGCCTTTCGATGCTTGTTTTTTAGGCTATTCCTTTTTTAGATCTTTGGAGACGCAGCATGATGCGAAACACCATTATGTATGGCTATATATCTGTGTGACGTTGTCTCTGCGTGTTTGCTCGTTCGTCTGTTTGCGTGTCTGCTGCATTCTAAACACGTAGCAGGTATTTCAGCCTCGGTATATTAGGAGAGGGCTAAGTGTCCATCGAAGTCGGCAATTATTGCGCTGACGGCATTTGACACCTGTGGTCAGGTGAGAGTCGTTGCTCTCGACGCCGACAAATCCTTGCGGATCCTTACGAACTCTGCCTGCCTGCCTGCCTGTTTGTATGTCTGTCTGTGTGTCCACCTGTCTGTCTGTCTCTCTGTCTCCGCTTAGTCGCATATTTGTTCCGATTTGCTTGAGGCGGCGCTGATTACAGCTTCGCAACTGCTGCTGTTGCTGTGTTGCTGTTGTTGCTGCAACATCATTGTTCCCAAATGAACCATCGCATAAGTCTGCACAACACTTCTGAGAGAATATAAACAGGAGGCACTTTATAAATAAAGCGTTATATTCGACTGGATTCTAGCTACCATAAGAATGTATGTTGACGTGATGTAAGTCTGCGGTTGTTAATCATAGGGTCAGTTAGCCCCGTGGGGCCCTGCATCGCCTTCGATCGGAAAGAGTCTCAAAGGCGTTGACCAGAGCAGCAGTCGGTGGTGTTTTCCGGTCGAAACACAAACACAAAGATAACAGTATATTTCATAAAGACAACTCAGGCTTTTATGAGTTTAATATGAGGCCTTTATTGCTCAGCTCTGTTGCGTATACAGAAGGGGGTGTATGATGCTGCCATTTGTTCGATAATATAAAATTCATCAGCATAGATATAGCCACATAGGCCGACGACTTAGCAATGCTGAGACGAATGTAAACGTAGCAGCCGAGTTTGAAAGCGCTTTCGTCTTCCGTATAGTTCCTGAAACTTATGTTTCGGTAAAGCTCCCAGATTTATATAGGCTTCCCGTTAACATGGTGTCGTGAAGTATAAAAATAGCGCTGGGTGAATTCAAAGGGTTTGTTTGTCATTGAGGACTAGATCCGCTTCATTATTTCTTAAATATAACTCCAGCTAATAATTAATTTACAGTCAATGATTGTTTCCTAGTTAGCGATCGTGTGTTGATGTTCTTGAGTTTTAACCAAATGAACTTTACAAGACTGAAAGTTTTCTGTTAAACATGGAATTGTTTGGTCGCTATGATGTTCAAGCTTTGACCAACAGATCCTCCAGCTCCAGAATTTGACCCAGATAATAAGTTGACCTTAACAGAACAAATCTTGAGTTGACTTATCTGGCGCAGGTTCAGAGTTTATGCTTCGCCTATGCCCTACATTGAAAGAATCTGACATGACTGACCGGAGTCTTAGACCAAAGTCATGAGTTGATTTAACAGACCAGGGTTGTGAAATACAGTGAAATACAGCTACGATTGTCTAATTCTATCTGCTTGCATACTTTAACCATACTTTAACCTAATTCGGTTAGAAACAGTTTTCTAGCTCAACATGGCTTAAAAAACATTGGATTAACCAGGGCGTATTCAGTTACCAAGTGCTTGGCTTTGGTGTTCTCTTCCAGACAAATTGCGTGCTATAAAGTCAAGGGCGAAATCCATTAGCACGATGCCACAGTTGGGAAGAAAGCAATGGCCGTCGATACATATGGGTTTGTTAAGTGCAGTCTGAGCAGCTATTGCCTGAAAGAATAAAGCCCTGTACGAATCGTGGGTTTCAACGGTTCACGCGGCGCACGTTTGGTTTGCTTTAAGTTGATGATGAATCGGTCTCGATAGCTTATCAATGTCAACGGTTCAACGTCGAATGAGACCCAAATGATGAATTACTGAGTGCCTCTGGCGAAAACTCAACGATAGAAAGGTCCTCGGATTCTGACCTGGTATACACTTTTTAACGTGGCATGCTGTCTAGAATACAAGAATTATACAAATCGCCTGTTGACAGAATTTAGGCTCTGTACAATGAGCAATACGATCAGACACTGTTGTTGTGATACTATAAGCGTAACAGTATGACAACCACTGGCCAAAATTATCGGATTACTTCAAAAGAACTCTGGCTGCGCTCGTTGCTTAGACCTAAACATCACTACTACTGATTCCCATAAATATTTAAGCAAGTGCGCCTCTAGTCACATAATAGTGCCACGTACAGTGCCTTATATAGCATACCCGGGAAAGTAGTAGTTCCTTGAATTCTCAGAATCTTATGGTTACTTTCTACATGGCGTACACTATAGAGACAGCTGTACATAGGAATCATCGACGACCATGCTAGTTTATCATTTGCGCAGACAGGAACAAAAATCTCTTGAATAAAAAGAATAATAAAGAGTTGTATCGGCTGCTGTGTGAAAGAGAGATTAATCCGTGGTCCTCTGTCGTCTGCCTGTCACTAATGCACCGATGGACTCAATGCGCTCAGTCCTGCCTTTAAAGTATCAATCTGAAATGTGTAGGTGAAAGCAAAGCATTTGTCCATTCAAATGTATCCATACTTGAAAGTAAAATGATCTGTAATTTTCAATATCGTTCCAGCTAATTGTGATTTACTGTAGAACAGTCTAAAGTGAAAAAATAGTTTTCACTTCAGACTGTTCTGTATATATTTATTTTAATTATTATTATTAGTGTTATTATTATTATTATTATTATTATATTATTATTATTATTATTATTATTATCATTATTATTATTAGGTATTATTATTAGATTATTATTATTATTATTATTATTATTATTATTATTATTATTATTATTATTATATGATTAGGCTTTAGAATTATTGATTATTTCTGGAGTTAGCGGTCATCCTCACCGGATTATTATTATTATTATATTATTATTATTATTATTATTATTATTATTATTATTATTATTAGTTAGTAGCAGTAGCAGTATTAGCAGTAGTAGTAGTAGCAGTAGCAGTAGCAGTAGTAGTAGTAGTAGTAGTAGTAGTAGTAGTAGTAGTAGTAGTAGTAGTAGTAGCAGTAGCAGTAGCAGTAGCAGCAGCAGCAGCAGCAGCAGCAGCAGCAGCAGCAGCAGCAGTAGCAGTAGTAGCAGCAGTGTTGTTGTTGCAGCAGCAGCAGCAACTGCTGCGGCAATAGTAGCAGTAGTAGTAGCAATAGTAATAGTGGTGGTACTTGTGGTACTAGTAGTAGAATTTGTAGTAGTAGTAATAGTGGTAGTCGTAGTAGTAGCGTTAATAATAGTAGTGGTAGTAGTCGTATTAGCAGTATATAATAATTATTATAAGGTACATGAGCCGAAAAGCAAGGAAATTAAGTTAGAGATATTTTATTATTGTTATTATTAAGACTATATATTTATATGGTTTATTTGAATCTGACGAAACACTGCAGCCCATGGATTCGGGGTCGATGAATGCTCCCCCAATGGGTGATCGAGTGAAGTTAATCACCTCTTCGATTCCAGTCGTCTTTCGCCACACCATTTTGATCGTCTTTTGAATCCTCCTCCAGAGACCAGGTCCGTCTCTGGATTAACTCATCGGCGCTTCATGGACTCTCCGCCGCCAAAGCCTCTTCCATCATAACAGCCCCGTTCGCAATCGTCATATCCACCGCTTCACGGTCCTCCGCCTTTCTGCCGCTTGCTCTGCTGCGGCGTCGGCAGCGGCCATTCGCCCTTCTGACTCCAGTGTTACTTCGATCGTTATATTATCAAAGGATCCGACCAAAGATACGGTGATTGCGATTTTCTTCAAGTCTTAAATAAACCAGAACCGCGGTCTCAATGGGACCGTAGAATATCGGAGGATCCTCGGATCGTTGATATTCAACGAACGAGCGACAACTGCTTTTCAGCGGACTTCCGCTGTATTGGGCCGACTAATGAAAAGAGAGATCCCGTTGCGTTTTCACATTTGTCAATTATTCTGCAAGAACTGGCAGTGAAGCGCGAAGAACCCAGAGAAAACATTAGAACACATAGAGTTACGCCATTGCGCTCTATTATGTTCGAAGCTATGGCGAAGAACGAAGTCTCTGTAGTTTATGTTAACGACTTACATGCATGAACAAGGCCGAGAAACAGTAAAATGATTCTGCAGTGCGCACAAATGTCAAAGCGCTTCGATATGACTGTCTTAATTAGGACAGAAAGCCAGCAAGAAGTAACACAAGTCTCTTCCAATTACTTTACATCGTCTCTGTATACATTGAATGTCGTCCTTCCAATCACTTAAGACAGTCTCTCTGTCTCTCTGTCTCTGTCTGTCTCTGTCTCTGTCTCTGTCTCTGTCTCTGTCTCTGTCTCTGTCTCTGTCTCTGTCTCTCTCTGTCTCTGCCCTCTCTGTCTCTGTCTCTCTCTCTCTGTCTCTGTCTCTGTCTCTGTCTCTTCTCTCTCTCTCTCTGTCTCTGTCTCTCTCTGTCTCTCTCTCTGTCTCTCTCTCTCTGTCTCTGTCTCTGTCTCTGTCTCTGTCTCTGAAAGAAGACAGTCTCTCTCTCTCTTTCTCTTTCTCTTCCTTTCTCTCTTTTTCTCTCTCTCTGCCTCTCTCTGTGTGTCTCTCTGTCTCTCTCTCTGCGTAGCCATGCAAATCGCGCCGGTCAATCTTAATCGAGATGCCACTCATATCATCCAAGGCCATTCCCGAATTCCAGAGTCGTCCGATATCTAGTGCAACTTTCACTAGATGAAAGACAGTCTTTCAATACACAATAATTCAACCTTGACAGCTTATTATCGTCGACATTAAAACTTCCATACGTACAATCTAACAATTGCTATGATCAGCAGTAATCAGCGTCACGTGCAACCAACTGAAACAAATCTGGCGTTTGACTGTTCTATCAACAGAGTACAAAACAGAATCTTCTAAACCGTATCTGGCTGCAAGTTATTTGCTATCTGTCTTGCATGGGCTCAAGTCAGCGAATAAAAGTCTCGGTACAACTCAAAGCTAAGGCCAGTCTAACGTCTGAGCGACAACGTGCCTAACAGGTGGTGGTTGATATACATCCGTGTTAGTCAGGCACTCTCGAACAGGTCCAGAAATTGCTATGACTCGTCACAATGCAGTCTCTAGAGCTTTATACGAGAAGTAGAGCATTCCCTTAAGTTAACCTCGAGAGGCAGCCATGGCTTGGAATGTTGGGTATGCTTCGCTTTCTGAGGCTGTGAGGAAAGGCATTGTTGTTGTTTCGTCATATGACCTCTCCGACCGTAGTGTACTTGCTATTAAAGCAGTCATTTTATAACTGAGCTGTCAATGGACACAAGTACAGTACTTTCGGAGAAAGCTTTAGTGTGCGGCGTGCGTAAACTGTAAAATTAAAACATTAAAATTTAATGTGGATTACAAAGGGGACAGTAAATGCGGAATTTTCATTGTTGCCCTGCTGCTGCTGAGTTGGTCTGCGAATAGAAGCTATTTCAGTGTACCTAGGTCAAGCGCGGGCACTGATGACGACTGGCATAGGCCTGCGTAAGGAGCCTAATGTGCGCTCCAGCGATGTGGCAGTCGGGCTGCGTGCTTAAGCACAAGAAAGGTAGTAAAGAGTAATAAATGCACAGCCGAAATAGACGCAGAACATTGGACGTCACTCGACTCCTGGGGTTTGCAGCAATAAATGAAGTTCAGTCTCATGAAATTCTAAAACGAATGGCTTAAGAAATTGGCTGTTGATCACTGTAACTTGGACTTAAGTCCGATGAAAGTAGAGGTTTACAGTCGAGCTCTGCAATACGCTTGAATTGATCAGACTGTCGGATTGCTGTTCGGCCTAAATAACCTACAAACCCCGGAGCTTTGTTTATAATTCTTGTCGACAGATGTCTTTGTGTGTTTGTTGTCAAGACGTGGTTCAACGGTGGTTTAAGTTGCATGGCTGTAAGGTCAGAAGGTCAGAGGTCGCGGTTGAGGCGTCGTTCAAGTTCTGGTGGTCATGTTCGACGATGCTGGTATTCAGCGAGAAGTTACAGCGGGTTTTGTGGAAGTTCAAACGAACGGAGGAAGTCTTATTATAAAGACTTACGTTTTTTACCACTCGTGGTAAGAAGTTGGATATTGAAATAGCTTATTTATTGTTAAAGTCGAATTGTATGCATGCATGTATATATCAGAACAATTTTATAGCGCCTTAAGTAACTGACAACGGCTACCTAGGAATTACCGAACAAATGTGTCTTAAGCCGAGCAGAACACGTTTCCTGAACCGTTGCAGATGTTAGATTTCGTAAGTTCGGCAGTGGCGTAACGAGGGGGCAGTCGGCCGCCGGGCGGAAGGATGTCCTACAGAGGAAACTGCGCGCCAAGGTCTCGCCGACGTGCGAGAGGGCAGGACCATGATCTGGCCGTGGGAAGCCGAACGCAGCCGCGGTGGACCATGATCTGGCCGTGCGGCGTGGGAAGCCGAGCTTGAGACCGGTGTGGGGAGCTCCGAGATCGAAGTCCGGTCCATCAGGAATTCTATGCAAATGATAAGGTAAGAAGCGTGCAATTTGTGGTTACCATCAGTGAGGAGGAGACCGATGGGTAGGAACCAACTACATGGGTAATATTAAGGAGTACTTATGTAGTCTTATGCACCCTTCCTCTGCAAAACGCATCTTTCGCAAGGATTCAGAGCAAGTAATTGTGCGATATTCATCGTGCTGTTGCATTTATAAGGCATCTCATTTTTCGAGAGATTCAAGCTCGATTCATTTGCAGAAAAACGTCCGGACCGATTGCTACAGCACTATGAGCTTTATCTAACCTTGTATATATAAAATATATATGTATAATATTATTATATAAGACTTATGTGTACATTTTATAGGCACAAAGAAGTAATAAAGGAGAATACAGAATTAAATCGATTTGAACTTGATGCGAAACTGCAATTTTATCGATAAATCGAAAGTAGACAAAATGTTCAGCTGATAGATTTCTTTCGACGCCGACACAATTGCTGCGGTGAAAGAGGTTCGAAGAGCACGTGTTGTGTGACGGTTGGCTCTGAAGGACCTTGCACTGGGATACTCTGCACCAAGTGACCCTGAACTGAAGAATACTTTGCACTGGGATATTCTGCACCCAGATACATTGTACTGAAGGATACTTTGCACTCATAGACTCTGCACTTGAGAACTTTTCACTGATGAACGTTACAAACCTAGGCATTAAATTTGACATTCACCTCAAGGATTAGTAACTTGGGCAGAAGATGTTCTGATGTAACTTCCAAAAGATTTAATTCTAACTGCTCTCACAGTGTCGAGGTTTTAAGAGCTCTGATGTATATGTAATTGAATATATGCATGCATGGTGGTTGATCACTGACGTGATGGGCGCCTTGCATGGCTGCCAAACTGTTAAATTCGACTCCTGTAATAATGCATTCGCAATACTTGTGCATTGCAGTCAGCTACTGTTTTCTTTTCATATCTGCAGTTCAGACATCCATGATACGTTTCACGGTTTCACGCATAATGAAAATCCTTCAGCAGAATTGCTACTTGAAAAACAGTAGACTCGTGTACATTATTCGTACTTGCACTATCTGACGTGAAAAGAGAACAGTAGCTGACTGCAATGCACAATTATTGCGAGTGCATCCATGCATATATTCAACTACATACATGTATACATCAGAGCTCTTAAAACCTCGACACTGTAAGAGCAATTACATTTAAGTGTGTTTGGAAGTTCCATCAGAACATCTTCTGCCCAAGTTACTACTCCTTGAGGTGAATGTCTCATTTAATTTAATGCCTAGGTTTGTAACGTACGATGATGAGGAAATGCCTACAGTAACATATTAGACGCGCATTGACACTTCATGCATTTCTTTGTCGGTCGTCACCTTAGCTGAAGACTAGTCTTAGAGTGAAATTTTACGCCAAGGTGTGATCGTCCACTTGCAATGGGTTCAACACTTCTAAAGACACGCCTTCTTAGTTTATAGATGCGTCCAACCTTCAGCCATTGCTCGCAATCACCAATCTCCCGACTTCCCTTCCAACGCTCTTTATCATCCAAAGTCCGTCTTAACGTCCGAATATTCTACGACCCTATAATTGAATAGTTATAAGACAAACGACTCTTTCCGACACTCCGCACGAAACAGACGCCCAATTTTAACTGTGACCTGCGCGAATATTTATGCCTGCACACGAGAGGTCCGCGAACTACATAGGGTTAAAAAAAAAACCGCTCATAAACTGTCCAAGTTAACTGCACATCCCTGCAGTGAAGAGCCGAGCATAATACCCTTGTCAAAGGGCCGTATATTATATGTGTCCGGCGGATGAGGTGTTTTAAGTGTAACGCTCTGTGGCTCTATATAATGTAGTCGTCTGCGGAGATGGCGTCTAACCCTACATGAGCAGCAGCAAGATTATATATACCGGGTTCTGCTTCAGTCTCGTGAGCCAGACAAAGTCCTGCACGTAAATCCTATTTGCTCCTTGTTATGGTCGGCTTATAAAGACATCAACTGAAAGGTCGGTCGAGCTGCAGCGCCTCGGATTACGTACGGAAATAAATCGTGTTCGTTCATGCGTTGGAATTCAATTGCGAGTGAAGGGCGCAACAGGTGGTTGTTCTCCGATCGCGCACGGTCAGGTTCAGTGGCGCAATGATTTCCCATGGCAGTCCGTCAACTGGTTCAACGCTTTAATGATGAGCTGCACTGGCTTCCCAGTCGCTCTTAGTACACTCTCGTAGTTAAAGTGTTAACACAGGAATCCAATTTCTCCATGAATTTATAACTGGAAATTTTGGAAAGCCGTCGTTGCTAAACATAGAGCTCGAAAACCACGCCTCTACATGTATACCTCTCAGGCAATGGCTCATTTATTGTATGAGACATGTAGTAAATTAATGTTACTATACCTTATGCGTCACCTGCCCTTACTTTATTATGCCCTACCATGCTAAGCTTTACATTTGTACCATGCCCTACCTTACAATGCCATACTGTTACTTACCTTACCTATCTTGAGTTGCCCTACCTATCGGGGGGCCCGATAGCGCATTAGATAACATCTGGCACAGAGACCGAGAGGTACCGAGTTCGAGCACCCGTTGGGCGGATATGCTTTGTAGGCTGCTATTAGCGCCGTTGTATTGCAGGCTGTCTGTTCTGTTAGTAGTTAAGATTTAAATTGCATAACATATAAATGTACAGCGCAGTGCGTTTGTCAGGCGCTTATTAAAGAAAAGATATTATTATTATTATTATTATTATTATTATTATTATTATTATTATTATTATTATTATTATTATTATTATTATTATTATTATTATTATTATTATTATTATTATTATTATTATTATTATTATTATTATTATTATTATTATTATTATTATTATTATTATTATTATTATTATTATTATTATTATTATTATTATTATTATTATTATTATTATTATTATTATTATTATTATTATTATTATTATTAGCATGAACAATTCAAATAACGTCATCGAAATGCCTATCGTTCATTTTAAGCATCATCAAAGGATCCGATGTATCATTTGTCGCAACCTAGTCTACGCTTGCGTGTGAGTGGAATTATTTATGTATGTATATGACCATTTATATAGCGCCTTACAGGAGTCTCATGAAGGCGGTTTGACGAGGTTTGAAGCTGAATGTCGCCGTATAGAGGAAGACTGATCGTGTTGATGAAGACATTATTTTATGATGGATGACGTCGTCGTCGATTTCTTCAAATAAGTCGTCGACGATGAAACAAGATATAAATCATTTTACTACACAACAGCTGAGCCAAAACTGTCATTATATATAGGCCTATGTACAAAAGAAAGTATGGGTAAACAGCAAAAAGTGAATGTTTCAGGTAAATGCAATGGTAAAAGTAAGGGCGACAGGTATACTAAAGGTAAAAAGTTAAGGTTAAAATGAATGTACAAAGTAAGTGCAAGTCTCTGTACAGACTGCTCGAAACATGCTTTTGAGGCTTGATGGATCTCTAGGCTGAAGAGCAAACCCTGTTAATCCAGCAGCAGCAGCAGGACCCAGGGAGGGACGCAAAGGACAATATCGATGTTGCATTAGGACAATCGTTAACTTCAAAGATGCGCTGCAGACGAACTGTACAGAAGAAATTGACATACATCACAAAGGACATTACAGACTGACAAACTAAGCATGGTGCTCAATCTTCTCCTCCTCTCTTTCCCCATCCTCTTAATCTTCTTGTTCCTCTTCATCATCTTCTCCATTTCCCCTTCTTCCTGTTTACCCTCTTATAACAATCATCGTTCTCTCACATGCATCATTTTCTTTCTTCCTGCTTCCTCTTCCTCTCCGCCCTCTTCCTCTCTCCATCCTTTCTCTCTTCCTCGTCGTCTCCTTCTTTCCTAGTTCCGGTTCGCCTCGTCTTCTTCCTGGTCCTGTTTGTAACCCTCTTCCTGTTCCTTATCTTCGTGCTCCTCTCCCTTCTCTTCCTCATCGTCCATTCCGATGTTTTCCTCCTCCTTCTCCTTCTCCTCCTCCTTCTCCTCCTCTCCTCTTCCTCACCACGTTGTTCTTCCTCCTCCTCTGTGGTTCAACCATTGGTTCGTTAAATATGAAATTCACATTTTTCTTGTCAAAACACAACTTATGCCTATATTGTTATCTTGTTCAACTTTGTCTTCACTTCCACAGCGAGATCGAACGACACAGTTTTAATTAAGATCTGAATAAAAGTCACCATATGCCATATTTTTAATGTACTATAATTTATGTATTTGTCGGAAGTAGATAATCCCAACTTCTCTGTCAGGAATAAAATTGGCTAAGGTATACACCCATATTTTAATCAGGAAATAAGGAAGAGGTTATTAATTATAGTCCAATTTCTCTATTGCTTTTCTTCTCTAAAAGTTTTTGAAAACTGATCCATGAACGCTTTTAGTTAGATGGCAAAAAGCAATAATTTATACGCTCACCATTACAGATTTAGATTGGGTCACTCTACAGCTATGACACTTTTTAATATGTATGACAGACTTTCACAAGCAAATTGACAAAAATAAGTTTTCAATAGGAATATTTTGACTTCACCAAAGCTTTCGACACTGAAGATCATAACATTCTCCTAAGGAAACATTATAAAGTAAAGGTGCGTGATATTGCACTTTTCTCGCTTATAAGTTATTTAGACCACAGGAAGCAGGAGGCCTTGTGTAATTGTAGTTTATTACAAGCAAAATGCATTCGTTGTTGAGTTCAGCAGAGGTCTAACCTGGGTACAAATTGTATTCTATTGTATTGTATTTGATCATTCATAAATCAATGGACAAAGTTACTGGAGTTGGTTAACACTGAACTCATGAATGTAGCAGTCTGGCTTAAGGTAAATCGCCTATCACTGAATTTTTCTAAGACCAATTACATCTGATTTTGTTCCCACTAAAACCTCCTTCCATAGCAGAATATAAAGCTTGACATTGACAATAAATTAATTTTGCAAACTGAATCCACTAAATTTCTTGGAGTCTATATTGATGTTTATATAACCTGGAAAGAGCACACTATCAAACATGTAGGCCTATCTAATAAAATTGCAAAAATTATTCGAGTGATATCACGCGTTAGTTATGTTTTACCTCACCAAGTGCGCCTTAGTTAACCTTACTCCCTAGTTTATCCGTATTTGATATATTGCAACATCGCATCAAATTATCCATCCGGGCTAAAGAGATTAACTCTAGGCTGCAGAAGCGCTGTACGTGTTTTTGCATGATTATCTCCAATTCTAGGACTGAACAATGTTTCATTGTTCTGAATATTCCCAATATTGATTGTATTAACAAATCACAAATTTATGAACTTATGGTATCGGTACGAGCACCATCAACTTCCCTCATCCGTTATGATTATTTTCAAACTTATCTGGAACGCAACACCTATTTAACTAGATCATAAAAAGTTCTATTAATTGTTCGCCCGCACAAATATCAGACTGTTTTCAATTAATTAAAATGAGCTGACCATTATGGAACAGCGTGACTATACTGATGTGCGACTGCTGCCTAAATTACACTCATTAAAAAATATGTTCGTTCCTATTGGAACACAATCTCCAGTAGCCAAGTTAGTTGTGTTTGTTTGTTTACTTTAATTACTGTTCTAAATCTGCTTTGCTTTTGCTTATAAATATCTTAAATGTTACATTTTAGTTAGAATAATTATGTCAAGTTGATCAGTCGTCATTGTATTATGTTATATGCGGCTCCATTAAGCTGGATTTTTATCCTTTCGGATCTATCTTTTGAAACCTATGGCAGAAATATTGCATACTGTTAGTAAGATGTTATTAGTTTCAATAATGAATCAAATGAAAAAATGTATGCATGTGTAAAATTGTAAAAAATATACATAAATGTGCATATATGTATATATGTATGTTTCAAGTCACTAAACATAGCGCATTTTAATACCCCACAAAGGTAATGACGCATAATTATCTAACTGATCGAAATTAGCTTGTTTGCTGAGCAACAGCATACGTGTGCGGCTTGTTCATATTAAATTCTAATTGTTCCTGTTGTTTTCCTCTTGTAACAGTCTTCCGACTCTTAGAAGAGGAAAATAACAGGAACAATTAGAATGCATTCCTTCTCCTCCTCTTGTTATTCATATTCCTCGTTCTGCCCCTATTTATCCTCTTCATCCTCCTCCTCCTCCTCCTCCTCCTCCTCCTCCTCCTCTCTTCTTCTTCTTCTTCTCCTTCTTCCTCCTGCTCCTTCTTATATGCTGTAATATCAGAAACGCCTTCGTTGATAAACACTCAACAGCTCGGCGTGGTTAACGCATCACGTCTCTCATACAGATTCATTAAATCTATATTTCATCACATGCAGCATATCTCATGCATAAACTGCTAGATACATATATATATATATATATATATATATATATATATATATATATATATATATATATATATATATATATAGCCTATATATGATTGTGTATCTCGCAGATAGTGTATATATATATAATTATATATATATATATATATTTAGTACATATACATAATTGTGTATCTAGCAGTTTATGCATGAAGGGCTATTACATTACACATTAATGGCCTATCATACATATAATATAATATATATACGTATGCAAAACGAAAGGAAATGGAATGTATAAATTGCACCGAGCGAATGGGTCAATGAACGGTCCACGGGAATTCATCGTCTACTTCCGGTGCAGTTATACTTCTTTCTTTGCGGCGGTGGCGACCAAAGAAGATTTCTTTGAGCTCGTCGGATAAAAATCTCCGGCGAGTCGTAAGATTCTTCAATTTCTCGGTCGTTACATTAGTTCCGGTCGTATGGGGGGGGGGACGTCAACCAGTGGCTTCTATCCCCCCTAAGCAACCGGGCTCAATCTCTTCACTTCCCCCCCTCCTGGGCCGGGCCACCCTCTCTCCCAGATCCAATATTGCTGACGTGAGTTTTAGCTCATTTCCATGGGCGTATTTAGGGGGAGTTTTACGGATTCAAACTCCCCCTCCGAAATAAGTTTCCGAAATTTTTTATGTGCTTTTACATGTGAAATGCCAAAAAAATTAATTTTTGCTACCATCTCCAATGGAAAAAACCCCCGAAATCTTAAAACCCCCTCCGAAATATTTTCCTGGCTACGCCCGTGCTCATTTCTGATTCGATAAATGTGTCTGTAATTCATAGGTTTCGTCTGCTAAAATATCATCAATCCAACTTCTATTTATATGAAGATTTCTTTCATCAATCCAGCTTCCATTTATGCAAAAAACCATTATTTTCGTCAATCCAGCGTCCATTTTAAATTGGCCATATACAATGGATACCAATGCAAAATAATTTAAGCACCTAAAATGGAGGATTATCGGCAATCGCAGCTTCGCGCCTTCGGCGCTCGCCACTCCCCCTTCCCCACTCACACATTCTAGTAGGTCCCCCCAACTTCTGGACCATGGTTGCGCCCCTGTAAGTCGCTAACCTGGCAAAGTTGAAGGCTTGATGCTTTTGGCAGCTAGTGTTTTGTCCATTTGTCGAACCGCACAATCACAATGTAACTAGCAACAGCGATATTTATTTTCGTTTTTCACGCGGCACAGTATTTTAGTTAATGAAAATACGTGAAGGCATATTTTTAAGTTGAAAACAATGTAGGCCTAAATGTTTATTTTTGTCACAACTATGCAGACGATAATGTCGCACGATTAAGTGCGAGAAATAAATAAACACAATAAACGAATATAATGATGAAACTATACATAACACATTAAGTACAGTGTGTTAACAAAATCGAGTGACTTAGATCTAAATGAACGATGTCACCGGTTCACACTAATTTATACAAGAAAATTAAGTCTGTAACTTGTAGAAAGTGTGATAAAAATTGAAAAAATCCACTTCCCCCCTGTTTTTTTACTGGGCTCAACTTGCGCCCGCCCTGTATAGGGATAGAAGCCCCTGCGTCCAACCCCCCGTTGCTCTCCTTCTCTTCGTTTTCATCACAAATCAACCACAGATTAATAAGAGATAATCAACAGATTAGCGCGTCTGAAATATCTGACACCTTTATTAGACATCTCGAAGATGTGCTGTAAAAATTGATTATAACATGGATTTATATACAACACGCATTTGTGGTGCGCCTTTAAACAATGAGTATATAAAGTCTGATGTATATATATATATATATATCATGTTCGTTCATGCGTTGATATATATATATATATATATATATATATATATATATATATATATATATATATATATATGATCCTTTACATATAGTGCCTTTCAGAGCCTGTCAAATGCGATGAAACAGAACAATCTGTATCAGATACATGTATATAGTAGGGTGCGTCTTTAGATATGCTGCAGAAAGTAGACGGATGCATTGCCATGAAGAAGTCGTCTACATGATCAGGAGTTGAGCTCGACACCGTTGCTCTAACGGTCAGCTTAAGATTTTCATAAAGATTAAGTTTCATAGGATATTATTCTCTCATTTCTTTGCCTTCTTCATTCCTGCTTCACGTCTTTCCATCTTACTCACCCTCCTTTTCTCCCTTCTTCTTCTTCTTCTTCTTCTTCTTCTTTCACGGCAACCTGCTCCTCGTATTCTCCATGCATTCCAGCTCCTTTTCATCAGTGCTCTTCTTTCTTCCTTTTTTCTTCTCAGCTCCTTCTCACTTTTTCTCCTACCTCTCCATCATCATCTCCTCCTTGTTATAAAGCATCCATTTAGCGTATTCGGATGCCTTCATCTGCATAGCAGCAGCAGCAGCAGCAGCAGCAGCATCAGCAGCAGCCAGAGACCGAGGCAGGGGCTGAGGCCTCCGAAAGAAATTCAATCAGATCAGCGGCGTTTATAGGAACTCTGCAGTCTCTCCGTCTTTGGCCCTGCACAGTCGTCGGTCTCGGGTTCCTTTTGCATTTCATTTCTTATTATTTGGACAGATTAAGAACCAGATGCCAGCAGCGGAAGGAAGGGCATCTCGGGGATACGTTGCCCGTTTGTAGTGAGTGGAGTCAGAACAAATTATGTGTATATGTATATATATGCATATCATATTCTATCATATATATATATATATATATATATATATATAGATAGAGAGAGAGAGAGAGAGAGAGAGAGAGAGAGAGAAGTCAGAGAGAGACAGAGACCGAGACAGACAGAGACAGAGAGAGAGACCAGAGATAGAGATAGAGACAGAGACAGGAGAGAGAGACAGACAGAGAGATAGCTAGAGAGACAGGGACAGAGAGAGAGGAGAGAGAGCAAAGAGAGAGAGAGAGAGAGAGGGGAAGCGGCGGCACTTGAAGAGCACATTTGATATAGCGGCGGCACTTGAAGAGCAGCGGCGGCACTTGAGGAACTTGAAGAGCAGCGCGGCACTTGAAGAGCAGCGGCGTTGAAGAGCAGCGGCGGCACTTGAAGAGCAGCGTTTGAAGAGCCGTTGAAGAGCAGCGGCGGCACTTGAAGAGCAGCGGCGGCACTTGAAGAGCAGCGGCGGCACTTGAAGAGCAGCGGCGTCGGGGATCGAGAGATGAAGGCAGATGAAGACACTATGTACCCTGCAATTAATCGCATCTTATCGAGAAAGTGCTCTGCACACAACGGAATTACAACGGGTTGCACATTCTCCCTATGTAATTGCGCTTACGGAGCCACAGGGTAGGTCAGACTGATAGTCAGAGAGGCAGAGAGACAGCCAGAGAGACAGACAGACAATCAGAGAGACAGTCAGAGAGACAGTCAGAGAGACAGTCAGAGAGACAGAGAGACAGTCAGACAGTCAGAGAGACAGTCAGAGAGACAGTCAGAGAGAGAGAGAGACAGTCAGACAGTCAGAGAGACAGTCAGAGAGACAGTCAGAGAGACAGTCAGAGAGACAGTCAGAGAGACAGTCAGAGAGACAGTCAGAGAGACAGTCAGACAGTCAGAGAGACAGTCAGAGAGACAGTCAGAGAGACAGTCAGAGAGACAGTCAGAGAGACAGAGAGAGAGACAGAGAGACAGTCAGACAGAGAGACAGTCAGAGAGACAGAGAGACAGTCAGAGATAGTCAGACAGTCAGACAGAGAGACAGAGAGACAGTCAGAGAGAGAGAGACAGAGAGACAGTCAGAGAGACAGTCAGAGAGACAGAGAGACAGCCAGAGAGTCAGTTGGATAGACAGATAAAGTAACAAATAAAAGTGGCATACATACAGTTAGAAGACACGCCGAATGTCCAACAGACAGACTTAATGTGAATGGTCATTGACTGACTGACTGACTTCTGATTTCCTGGTTCACTGACTTACACATTGACTCCCTCCACTGCCCAAGAAACGAACTAACAGGTGAATGTATTCATAATGCGACAAGCAAACAATTAGAAAGCAGAGAACGAAAGGAAGAGACACACAGAGACAGACAGGCAAGGAGTGACATAATGGTTGGAAACAGTACAGAGACAGACAGTGACACAGGGACAGACAGATAGGCGTTGAAAATTGCTGTGAATATGCTTGAATGTACGGTCCAATGTCGTTGGATGGATCGTTGACAACAGATAGAAGACGACGAAAAAGGAGGCGGGGTCTGCTGCAGTGGAGGCGCCAGGATTTCAGGTTTGGGGGGCTACAGCTCCAAGCCCTTCTCTTTTGTCCCCTCCTCCTGTGATTTGCAGTGATTTCTCACTATTTTAGGGGGGCTGAGCCGCAGTTAGGGGCTAAGCCCCTCCCTATCCCCTCTGGCGCCGCCACTGGTCTGCTGGTCGGAGTTGATGAGATGACAATCAACACGAATCGCTGATAACACTCCGATCGGATCCATCTATCATCTTCTAAATCATCTTAATCGCTTCCTCTTCACATGATTATCACGTCCAATCATGCTCTTATCAGTTTTCCAGAGAATCACCTTCGAGCCACTTTTCTTTTCTTTATCTTCAAAGAAATGAGGAGATGATGATGACGACGATGACAGTGATGTTAATGATTGTTAATTAATATCGATCGTAGATGTAACGCTAGTTAATGTAATTTTTGACAATTAGTTTTCTTCAAGATGGTTTTCTTTGAAGCGAGTTCCCGATATTCTATGTAAAACTGTATCATCGGCTTTTTTATCACCATTATCACCGTCAACTCGATCAACTGATCTGAGAGACATAATTGACGCAATTAGGTGTCATTCCTGGCCACAGCTTCCTCCTCCTTCGTAGATGAAGCACATGATGGATGACGATCGAATTGATTGATAATGTCCTTCCAAATGTAAAAAGTGTATACACGGTCATATTATAAGGGAGCACAGCGATGGCGCTGAGCAATTGTGAGCCAAGGACTTGCTTCGAGGTCCGTGTACAGTGATCGCCTCGGTGGAGGCTCAAGGAGCCCTTACTGTCCGTGTCACAGACTAACACTGTCATCAATCGTGCCCACCTTTTGGTTACTGTTCCCTTATGGCTGTGGTGGTGGTGGTGATGATGATAGCGGTGGAAATCTGGTAATGACGAAGGCAATAAAGGTTGTGGTTGCTGTTATAATGATGGCAGTGATGGAATGATGGTGATGATGTCGATGATAATGATAAAGGATTTTGATAATTATCATCGCCATCGTTGCCATCACCATCGTCATTCATCATCATCGCCATCACCATCACCATCATCATCATCATCATCATCATCATCATCATCATCATCATCATCATCATCATCATCACCACCACCACCACCACCACCACCACCACAACAACCACCACCACAACCAACCACCACCACACCACCACCACAACCACCAACCACCACCACCACCACCATAACCACCACCACACCACCACCACAAACCACCACCACCATCAACCACCACCACCACCACAACCACCACCACCACCACAACCACCACCACACCACCACCACCACAACAACCACCACCACCACCACCACCACCACCACCACCACAACCACACCACCACCACCACAACCACCACCACCACAACCACCACAACCACCACCACAACCCACCACCACCACAACCACCACCACCACCAACCACCAACCACCGTAGTGGTGTCATCATTAGCGTGTCCCTCGACGACTAATCGCTACAATCGTAGTCAGAAGTAACTGCGCATTACTGTCGTTCTCTCTGACGTCTGTCGCCTTTTAAAGTCCATTCCGTGTTTCTTCCTTCGCCGTCTTTTGACCCATTTGTAGACGCATAATCTAATGAGTGATTTCCCCCAGTGGGGCAACACATCATAGCTCATTTCCCAACGGACCATACGTATAATCTATTGGGTGATTTTCTCCGGTGGGGCAACACATCAGAGCCTCTTTCCCTGTAGACAAATCAGCGAACACAAAATGAGAAGAGGTGTAGATCTAGTGTAACAGAGACGTTCGGCTGGATATGCTAATTCGCCGAACCTGGAGACTGTGTGCAAATGAATGCAAACTCAGTCGTTTAACGGTTACAGATTCCCTTCTCATCAATTATAGAAACGATCTCGGAAATCGGTGACAACCAGGGCGAGAATTGCCGGAGAGCTGAGGGGCTCAACCCCCAGTCTTTCTATAGGGACCTCACAGTAAAGTATTTATTGCACACCCAAACTCCATATGGATAAAAGTCTGACCCCCTAGTTATTTTTCTCCAATATTCTTATACTGGTGACAACCAACTTTCTCTTAAAGGCAAATCAGTCCGAACGATCGTCTGGCGCAAGGAAGATGACTGATACGGCGTTCCAAGCCTCATCAAACTATTTCCGTGTTATTGCCGCAGGTGCATGCGGTGATGATGTTGCTCCTATCATGCTGTTTATTGTTGTTGCCAATGGTGCTGTGGGTTCGGTGGTGGTTATTGTTGCCCAATATATCGCTCGTCACTGTCTCTTTGATACGACTTAGATGAGATATTTTCTAAATCAACTCGGAACGGTCTCATGATTGATCATTGCACCGGTGTAATAGACTTGACCCTACCAGAACTGACGTAACTTAATTTTCCTAAACAACATAAATGATGCGCATGCATACAGGTCTGTGTAACTGAAAAAGGGCTATTTTCGGCATCTGCTTACTAGTTTATGCATGGTTGCACTAAATGTATATTTCAACTATAATTTGCATTTTAGGAACTTTTACAGATGTGCACAGTCATGTCTAGCTCTGCGACCGGACAATCTAGACGCATTAAGTAGGCTACTGCGTAGCCTATACTATGCATACCTGAAAACCATCTTGTCTAATAGAACGAAGCTTCTTGTTTAGGATGGAGAATCCCTTAATCTCCCTTCAATCTTCTATGTTAAACGCAATTAAACTTGTACTCATTTGAAGCGGTTTCGTCTAGTACGTTGAGAATCGTTAAACGATGGCCCTGGGCTTAGAAACAGGAAATGAGCGCTTTGCTTAATAGAGGCAGCTTATCTCTACATCCTACATACAATAGTCTTGCTGTGGTTGCTGGCAGGAATCCAGATGGGCAGTGAGACAGGTAAATTGCTATGGATCGAGTAAGAAGGGGCATGATGTTACCTAATGACGAATTGCAACAGCTGCTGTACGTTGGTCTTGAGAAATTGAGCCTAATAGTAATTCAGACTTTGGCCCGAAAAGCTAGACTATAGTTAAACACAGTGGAGGCTGGTGTCTGGTGAGGATGTTTAATGCGTATCTCTATAATTGAAACTGATAAGATTGACTAAGGGAAGTAAGTATGCAAGTCTGCAAATGAGTGAGCGTGATTGATGAGCGATTGATTGATTGATGATTGAGTGAGTGAGTGAGTGAGTGAATGGGTGAGTTAGACAGTCAGTGAATAAGTGAATGAGCGAGCGAGCGAGTGATTCGTTCGATCACTCAGTCGTCTTTATTAGCACAAGACGAAAGACCACACCTTATACGCAGTATTACATTCCAAAGACATTAAACAAAGGACAGCATGAGTGAGATGAAGCAATCACACCATGCGTAACAATGGACCGTAGTGATTCTGCAGCAGTAGCACAACTGATCATGTTAATTGGACCGTGACTGTGTCAGAGAGCATCATCGTCCGTTGTCTGGTTTTGCAGATGCTGCAGAGGCTGGTTAATTATAACGACGCCCTTCCCTCCATTGTGGAACCAAGGGCGGCTAATCGAATATCACAAATAACTGATAGCTGCTGAGGAGTTTCATATATTGACGCTACATAATACTAAATGCATTACAAAGGGAAAGATAACGAGTATTGGCTGTAGCAAAACGCATAGTAACTGCCCTAAAATAAGCACTTTGATCTTGCAAAGACGTATAATTATAATCGCAATTGGCTATCGCGAAAGAACAACACATTGCTGCTAACCTAAAGAAACATCGACTGGTTTTCACAAGGAGCCACGTCAGATGTAGCTATTAGCCTATAATTATGTTCAGTTCCTTCGGTACAAGACCCAATTATCCTTTAAACGTTCATAAGAAACTAAAGCCTTCGAATTTATCTCAGTCGACTCCTGTGAGGCATTAGCTGTCGACATCGACTGTTGCATTTGTATAGCTCCATTCCGTCTGAAAGGACGAAAGGATTATGCTTCATCCTCTGCCATTGCACAACCTGTTCAAGTGAGACACGCCTGCCGTTATGAAAGCCACTGTGATAAACAGTCATTATCTCTTCTTAGGCATACGTAGAATCATCGATACTCGCGTCTGCAGCGAAACTCGTTGAAGCTTCCAAGTCTTTCATATAGATTCTGGTTTCTAATGTTGAATCTGCTTTTGACGAGATCGCTGCAGCTCTCTTACGATTCCTAATAAACGGAGCATCTTGGATGCAGTCTACAGTTGCTGTAGCTGAGCAGAGAAATACGGCGGCGCTAAATAAACGATTCCAATTACTTCCTCATTATGCGTCTAAATTGAGGCAGCGGAAAAACTGTCACAGCAGACATATGTCAGCGCTTGAGAGGCGAATCAGCAGCGCTGAGGAACGCCTGCTCTAAGTCAACATCGCAATTAGGCACTTCTAGATATTTGCCATGCAGTATACAGGTACATAATTATTACACAGATGCCCCTTATATGTAGGCCATATTATGCATGTATATATCTAGACACTTAGCGTAAGCCTTTAGGTACTTCACAAAGCGCTGATTGCGCTAACCTAGGCTAACATAGATCGCGTTAAGGTCATTTAGAAGAAAAATTTAATCATTGGATAATGTATAATATATACATATAATATATACATATAATATATACATATAATATATATATATATATATATAGGTCTACACTGAGTGGGAAAGAACAACCTCCTAGAAACTTCATATTGACTTGCATAAAAAAATTGATTACAATTAGATTTTAAAAATCAAATTTGGAACGCAACCAATCTGATTATTGTGTTTTTGAAGCATAACCTATAAGCTATTAAGTTAGAATTTTACTCAAAATGTCTTATTCTGCTACGACGCAGAAAGTAGGCTAACAGTGGCCGCCATTAACTCACTGCACTGCGTAAATTATTCGCTGATTCAATTCTTCTGACGCCTGGTCAATACGCCGACTTAGCTAATTGACATTCCGAATTTGGCTCTGTAGACTTTTAATTGCATTACCTCCAAGATTTTATGGTCAACAGGCCTGGAATGTTTTGAGGCCAGAGTGCAGGAAGTAGGTCTTTGAAATCAGGAATTTCATTCTTCAGCAGCTGTTCAACGGTTGCACCAGTTTGGTGCATGGGATGGAGCTCCTTCCGGCTGAAATGTGCAATACTCTAACATCTCTGGTATATCTGGTAAAAGCTTCTCCGTTAACTCAAGTCATTCCGGTCGTGCGCACCATTAATTTTAACGCCCGGTTCAACGACGTTTATCCCTGTCCTGCCAAGTGCAGACACACCCACGGAAGCCATTACGGCGATTGAATGAAAGTCGAGCGACTTCGAAGCAGACGCCCGCCAGGGGTGTTCTTCCGCCCAGTTTCGACAGCAGCATACAAGCGATCATTTTGACTGTACAGTGGGTGCAGTGACAGTGAAATGTTACTCACAGGTGAACCAAAAGAAATGCAGTACATGTTGTACAGGATAAAATGTTAACAAAAACCATGAGCGCTTGAGTCTTGTCTATACTCTTTGGCCTCTTTGAGTTCGGTCGCCTTACAACTTTTGAAGCATTTCAATCAGAAATCTGTTGCTTTAAAATTTCGTTGTTATCAGTTTGAAAAATACGGATAAAGTATTTAAATCCACATGGATCAAAGTCTGACCCTTAGGCCTAAGTCTTTTTTCTACAAATCTCACACTGGTTCTATATAGAGGTCGCTTTTTCTCCACTCACATCGCATATCTTAGCACTGCATATATCATTCTCATTTGTATAAATATCGTATAAACTGAATCTGTAATTTTCGCATTTGTCCTCTAAGATCGACTGTACGTAGGCCTATGCCAGAGCTAAAAACGTAAGACGAATTAAATGATAGAAGGCGTGTCAATAGATTATTCTATATAGGATTACTGTAGCCCTGACGATAAAGCGAACAGTGACGACGGTCTTAGTGGCTGACATATTTCAGCTGAGTTGAGACTGTAGTACACACGCACACCCAGACAGACAGACACATACACTCCCCACACGCACACCCAAAGACACACACACATATAGTCGATATTGATTACGACGACGACGATGACGACAACGATGACGACGATGATGATGACAACGACGACGATGATGATGACAATGAAAACGACACAGAAGACGATGACGATAATGATTGCGAATTGATGAAGAACACGAGATAATCCGCAAGGACCACGAAGAGTTGACGATAACTGATAATCATTAATTCATTCCAAAAATTTATATTGCGCCCCTTTAAGATGGCGAACCTCGTTCTTTGGCTCAAAAGTATCGTAACGAATAGCGATAGGTCTGCGATCTAGTTTGCCCAAGATGCATGCGGACGAGCACCAGAGGAATTCTGACTTCCATGGATTGAGTTACAATCGCTGGATCAGAATGTTGTGGTCGACTGTGTCGAATGCGGCTGACAGATCCAGAGGAGAAAGAAGACAGACGTTTCCATAGTCAATTGCTAGAAGAATGTCGGAGAGAAAATCTGCGAGAATCGTCTCAGTAGATTGGATATCACGGTACGGCGACTGTTTGTATGGGGATAGATTCTAAAGAAAACTGCTTCTTTAAAATGTCCAAGAACACTTAATCAATCGAGTCTTCGGAACAATTAGCCTAGTTAGACCATCGGAGAGAGTCCGGTCACTGTTTTAACGGGACCGGCCAGAGGAGGAAGAAGTTACAGCGCCAAGTCTACTGTTACAGTGGAGTTACGTCGTACTAAATTGCTTCACCAACGACATCACCCAGAATCAACGGCACAGATGATGAAGTTCTCACCCAAAATGATCAGAGTTATGGTTGCTATAGAAACGTCTACATTAACATGTATCTCAAGTCGCAGAGCATCATCGTTCCTAAATGATACGGCAGAGACTGATTTAGATTTATCTTATATAGACCAACGACCAATCATATATTGACGCCAGAGCAACGGGAAGTCTAATTACCAGCGCTATCGCAGCGCCGACAAACGACCGCTTATATCTCATTTATTGTCATTATTTTCCTTATGCATATTCATGAACCGGCCGTATCAATTTTCGCCACAGTATTATGTCACGTGAAAACGGTGAGAATTGTCCAAAAATAATTTCTGCCGACGTCAATGTTTTGATGTTGTTGTTGTTGTTGCCATAAGATGTCGTTAAACTCCGGATCCAACGCTGGGATTATGGCTAAGTTATACAGAGATATGCGCTGGCTGCACGCCATAGTAGCCTGGTGCTGAATCTCTGGGTCGAATAGGTTCGTATGGGTTCAATTCTGCGCGCATGCAAGCGTAAACTTGATGAAAGGTTCATAACAAGTGAAATGGATGTTTCTTATTTATCGGCAGATAAGGGAGCGGTTATTATCTCTTGTTCCACGCTGTAGAAGCACAAATCCCGATGCGACAATCAATCTTTCTCCCCAGCCCACCTTCCAACCCAGCACGAAGCCGGCAGTTGTATAGACATAGAGTTATGAATATGCATCAACAGCGGCAGCGAGATTGAACGAAAGAGAAGTAAATTCCATTTCATCTTCTCCTGCTAATGAAATCAATCTACATATTTACTGGATAATAATAGACCTGGGAATTTGGAATGCCGACAGAAAGTTGAACGATCGGCCGGTATAACGAAATAGAGTATCCGTCCTAAGACTATCCGGGGGGATGAATGAATCCCCCGGATGGAATAAACCCGGTTTAGAGTATCCGGGGGGATAAACCATTCTCTATCCCCATCGTCATACGCATCACGATAGCCAAGACGAGAATCCAGTCAAAATCACCAAAACGAAGTAAATTAATTTCAGGTCGACGTACAAACTAAAGATAACCAACTTAAAATATTTTATGTGTACAATGAATCCAAACAGTACGACTGAATACACTCAGAAACCGGAAAAATTGCAAACTAAACCGAATACTCCATTTCGCTAAGGGGGATACTCATGTATGGGGATATTCTATTTCGTGACACCGGCAGCATTTAGGCCCTATACAAGCACGTTTAAAGCTACAGTATTTAAAAAGCTCGGGGTCTATTCGTGGACAAATTATTCACACATAAAATGCGATTTAAGATGAAGTAAATATTAATTTGTCAAATTTGAAATGCCAACTGTTATCGGAAATGTGAAGCAGACGTAGGTCTGATGTTAGTTTTGCTGAGTTGCTGATTGTCGATCACTCTGACAATGCTGCAGTTAATCTAACATTGTCCCGATGTACGAGTATGTGCAGTTGCTGGAAGGCTTGCTCCTTCTTCTGACACTTTAACGACGAGCTGCATTGGTTTCCCAGTCAGTTTTAGTGCACGCTCGTCATTAAAGTCGTAACAATAATACGTCAGAGGATTCTTATAGTTCTATAGGCTTCAAGGATATTCGGTTGACACACACACACAGAGCAGCAAAGCCAATCAAGTACATTGAAAAAAGAGGTTACCTTAAGCTACGATCGAGCTAAGAAATCCAGTTGACGCGATAAAAATTATTAGTGTGTCTTATCCAATCGTATAAAAGTTACTGCATGCTGTCCGCATTTATGCGAAACACTGCGTTATGTGTGTACATGTATTTGCGTGTGTGTGTTTGTTTGTGTCGATGTGTTTGTGTTTGGGTTTACGAGGTGTGTGGTGTTTGGGCGTGTAGGCGTTCATTTGGGCCGATGTATGTCCCAACTCAACTGAGATGTAAATTGTACTCTGCGGTCCGTGGGGTGTGCTAGTCCAAAGCCTTTGCACATTAAATAGTGCTCGATATCGTCGCGTTTTGACCTACATCTCTGTGTCCCACGTGTTTGCAGATCAACCACTTCTGCACACACTTAGGAACCTCATTGAGATGCACATTAGGATTATTCCATGATCCTCTGTGGCCATAGGTATAGGCACAGGTCTTGGCTTTTGGCAAGGTGAACTCATCTTGCATGAGTCGCACCTGTCTGAATCTACTAGACAGTATTTTAGATTTACAAATATAAATGTGTTAGGTTAATTAGCATCAACGTCCATAAATAGAGCTCAAATATGCATGAATGACAGTTACTAAGTGTGGTGCTCAGTCACGTCGATGCATGAAGGATGAGTTTACAAAGGTTAAGCCTGCTTATTACGTGTAGTTTAACTGATGAAAACTTAATGCAATGTCTTGAAGGAAAACGGTCTGTCTCGTTAGAGCGTGTTCAAGTTTCGTCATTAGCCTATACTTCACGGCTTTAGTATGCTGCTACTGCTATTAGGCTACTACTTTTACTACTATATAATTTATTATCATTATTATCACTATTAAAAACTACTAGCACTGCTACTACAACTGCTCCTGCTCCTGCTACTGCTGCGACTACTACTATAAAACTACTATTACAATTACAGCTGTTACCGTCTACCTGCTTGACCCCTTTGGATCTTTACGTGGAAGCAAATTTGACCATACATGTATATCGATTTTGTTTCTATCGAGCGCCTGTGCATAAGCTGGTTCCCGCGACTTCGCTTTTTGGGCGCTTTAGAAATCTTGAGATAATGTTTTCGATTAAAACTATTACTATTACTACTATTTTCAGTGCAACTGCTGCTGCTGCTCGCTATTAATACTACTAATACTACCAATATTGAAATTAGAGGAGTTTGTCCATACCCCAAAGTCAGCTCCGATGACCTGTGCGTAGCTCCAATAGGCTAATCCAAGATTACATGTGTACACAACAGAAAACAGCTGTATAAGCTAATTTTGAACGGGCAAGGTGTCTGTTTCATACGGGGAACTTGGGCTAAGTTTAACTTTCTCATGCGATGTAAATTGTTTGCTTGATTGATAGGGTAAGAATTCATTTGCGGGCTGGTTGTAAATCACCAGCGACAGGCGTGGGACTGCTTTCTATTTATACTTTCAAAATAGTCCCAAGGACTGTACTAATAAGAAAATATACAATTGTCAGTATACTATATATACACTATAATATATGCATGTATATATATATATATATATATATATATCCACATTTGCATATATTGCATTATTGCATGCAAAAAGCGATAGATAGAAGAACGAAAGGCAGACCCCTGATAAGCTATATCGGGTGGGAAATGGACCCACTGGGACGACTGTCCCATCAGAGAAAGAGGAGCGCTACGATTGATCATCAACTGCACACAAGCAAATTGCTTTTTCCGAAAGCGTGGCCATGTTGGTTTCGTCAGATGGTATCAGGCGGAACCAGTTGACCAACCTCTTCGACCATTTGGGTTTGTCAGATGAGATAACCAATTTCCGTTTGTGAGACAAGGGTTGACCAGCTTCCTCAACCGGAATATTTCTCGCCGTGAGCGCATGCAGTAACGTTTAGAACGTGACCTCTTCTCATTGCTAGTCATTGTTGTGGTCTGGTCGAGTGATTTGTTGGTATACGCTGATCCTCAGGATTCGGTGCTTGGTCCACTTTTGTTTACATTATACAAAATACACAACACCACTAGGAAACATTATTGGTTACACCACACCGCCACACCACTAGGGAACACTACTGGATAATCATTCACTGGGATTACATTTATGTGCTGATGTTACTAAACTCTGCGGTGTTTTGACAGACCGTCATGTGACGCGTCTGTGCAGCTGTTATCCGCTGCCTTTGAGGAGTTGCTGTCTTAGATGGTGGCCAATAAACTCATAACTCATAGAACACTGAATTTCTGCCAATGTGCACTCCACGGCAACTTTAAAACATTTGACCCAGTCTTTGAAACTGGGTGACCCAGCTGTTGAGTTGGCAGACGCTGTTCGTAATTTAGAGATTGCTTTTAATTCTACAATGTCTCTCACAGACCATGCAAACAGTATTTATAATTCGTCATGTATATCTAGTCAAGCCATATGCGGATTCAGGCGTCATGTGTCCATATCCTGTGCAACGATATCTCTCGCAAAAGCATTGGTTTCCAGTCGCCTAGATTACTGTTGCTCCCTTATTACTGGTATCAATAAATCAAACATGCTGAAGTTGCATAGGGTTCCGAACTCTTTGGCTAGAGCCACAACTAGTGCATCAAAATAAGAATATGTAACCCATTTGTTTTTAAATATTTGCATTGGCTTCCTGTTCAGCAAAGAAATGGTTTCACATCGGGGCTCATAGCTTATAAAACTGTGAACTCCTGCCAGTCACGCTTAAACTCAGTCTTTGTTCCCCAAACAAATCATTATTCAACGAATTCATGTGATTAACCGACTTTGGTCATACCTAAGCAAGAACTGCTAAAGGCTAAAGAGTTTTTTCGAATTACTGGATTTGTTTTAGCTCTCTGTCTCTCTGTCTCTCTGTCTGTCTCTGTCTCTCTGTCTCTCTCTCTCTCTCTGTCTCTGTCTCTCTGTCTCTCTCTCTGTGTCTCTCTGTGTCTCTCTGTGTCTCTCTCTGTCTCTCTCTGTCTCTCTCTCTCTCTGTCTCTCTCTGTCTCTCTGTCTCTGTCTGTCTCTCTCTCTCTCTGTCTGTCTGTCTCTCTCTCTGTCTCTCTGTCTCTCTGTCTCTGTCTGTCTCTGTCTGTCTCTCTCTCTCTGTCTCTCTCTGTCTCTGTCTCTGTCTGTCTGTCTGTCTGTCTCTCTCTCTCTCTCTCTCTCTCTCTCTCTCCCTGTCCGTTCTGTTCAATCGCTTATGTCTTTTGTTTTGGACTTAAGATTTACCTGTTTCAAATTGCTCATCGACCTTAGGATAAGCAATTTGTCTTACGGACTGATCTTCTGAATATAGACCTGATTACGGCTTGGTTTCGGTGAGCCATCGGTTGATGCCTTGTGCATTAGACACCGGCGCAATAGAAGTTACTAACTACAATTTACAATTTAGTACTTGTAAGATTGCAAGATATTAGACCTAGATTAAAGTCCTACAAAATGGCGGTGTATAAGAAGAGTAACAACTAGTAAGTTAAACTGAAGCCCATGTTGGTAGATTGTCTCGTTGTCCTCGGAGCCAACCAATAATACTTAACGACGAGCTGCCTTGATTTCCCAGTCACGATAGCGCATTGGATAACACACTGGCATAGAGAGCGAGAGGTACCGAGTTCGAGTCCCGTAGGGCGGACATGCTTTGTAGGCTGCTAGTAGCGCCGTGTATTGCAGGCTGTCTGTTCTGTTAGTAGTTAAGATTTATGTCTTCTGTCATTTTGTGTTCTTGTTAATTGTTTCAATTGCATAATTGTACACTGTAGCCGGTTGCGGTTTGTCAACCGGATTGTTTCAATAAAGAGAATATTATTATTATTACTTTTAGTACACGCTCGTCGTTAACCCTTTAATGACGAGAGTACTAAAAGTGAATGTGAAGCCAATGCAAGCTCATCGTTAAAGTGTTAAAATGTCGAGCTCATCAGCACAAAGACTCATTTTGAATCCTCTCTGTCTCAGTTGTCCTCAATTGGCCATTCCCATTCCATTGGTGGATGTCCGCACTCCCCCCCCCACCGGAGTAATATGACAATCAATATCGTACCCTAATCCCCACTCCGCTGGAGTGCGGATTAAGCTAAGACATTGATTGTGCAAAGCTAACTATGTCACGGGATGTGATAATTTGATACTCTGGCGTCCAACAAAAGGACTCTAATAAAAATCCAACAGCAACATAAACTGTCTTCTGTCTCACTGAAGTTTATTCAGTCGTTTATCATTCATCTTCGTTTATTGATCCGAAAGATCGACAAAAGAAACAAACAGTTTAGCAAGAAACATTAGTAGGGTACTGGGAACAAAGAATAGACACAAAAGAAAGGACCAGAGACCCGCTTAAAGAGCGCCACCAATTAACAAGCAATATCGATGGTGACGACTAACAGTTTATGTTGTTGTTCAAACATGTAATAAAAATCTGTACTAAGAAAATAATTGGTTCATAAATTATATATGACCTACTAAGCAAAAAATGCAACTTCACCAAGACAAACAGGTTTATAGTTCAGCAAACAGACAGCGTGAACATTGCTAAAGGGGCCGTCCATAAAGTACGTCAGGGGAGGGGTTTAAGAAAGTGTACAGTTTGTGACAGGGGGAGGGGAGTCATGTGTGACGTCACACATTTATTTTAATTTTATTTTATTTATTATTTATTTTTTTATTTTTTTAGCAGAATTTCATAGCTTTAAAAAATTTTCAAAAATTTTCTGAAACATTTTAATTAGCATGTCAAAATAGCATGAAATGCATATCCCTGAATGTGTTTTCACGATTCCTCTCGCTAAGCGCTAGTAATAATGCTGTTGCGAAGCCTTGTTTATGTATTAGCCTTGCTTTCAGTATTATTTTTTCTATGTTGAAAGTGTGACACTTTAGGGGGGGGCGAGTTTTGTGACAGTTGTGACAGGGGAGGGGGGGTAAAATGGTCAAAAATAGCGTGACGTACTTTATGGACGGCTATGGTCAAATGTATTTTGTGGACCAGATGAATTGGAGCACAATTTACAAAGTGCAGGCTAGCTGAGACACCTTATGGTTTTGCAAAATGGAGCAGTTAAACTTTGACCTTCTGGAGATAGCAGTCTAGGAGTATATAAGTCTTCCTGCATCAATTCAGGAAGCGAAAAGTCCCCATGTTGAAAAAAAACAGTTGAAATCTACTTACTATGTACATGTAGGTTTAACTCTAAGTACATGTATTTGCGCCGACTGTTGACATTGTAAGGCACCATAGAAGTATAGCTTGCTACTGATGCTACTGCATAAATTGTCGTGATTTACAATTTAAAATAAATTTATGCCCGATGCCGTTACATTGAGATCGATTTAACTCTGAAACAGTTTTAGAAGAACATTACTAGACGGAAATTTATACATGTTTTGGACAGAGCGCCTTTGTGAGGTACTTTGATGACGCTGTATATATAAAATTATATGCAAGCATACTTCAAATTGATGGTCTAGAATTCAGTGTCCACATGATTCACTACAGTCTGTCGTGGCTTAAGCTTTGAGTTATGAGTCTTGGCAGCACTTTATTCAGCACCGTTATCTGGGTTAACAATCGACTTTTTATGGGCAAAAACGATGACAATCCTAGCGAAACACAATTTAATGTCCTGTAATGTCATGCACTGACATGCGATCTAATGTAAACAAGACAGGAAGATTTAGCAGCATCTAACAAAACTAATTCGAATGAAGCTGGATCATTAATTCATTCATTCAGAACATTTATATATCGTCAGCATAACCTTGGCTGTTGTCGCTCGTGGATAACCGTGGATGTCTGTAGATATCTATGGTTGCTTGTGGGTGTCTGTGAATGGCTGTGGATGTTTGTGGATATCTGTGGTGGATGCTTGTAATTGTCTATGGGTGCCTGTGGATGCCTGTGGATGCTATGGATGTCTGTGGATGTCTATGGATGCCTGCGATTGCTTGTGGAATGTGGATGTCTATGGATATCTGCGATTGCCTCCGGATTCCTTTGGATATCTGTGGATGTCTGTGGATGTCGGCGGTCGCTTGTGGTTGCCTGTGGATGTCTATGGATGTCTGCGATTGCCTGCGGATTCCTTTGGATATCTGTGGATGTCTGTGAATGCCTGTGGACGGTCGCCTGCGGAAACCGTGTGCATACACATGCATGCGAAGATCGACGACTTTCTGTAACTGGCGAGATGTATCGCCTGGAATCCAATTTCTGTCGGCAGACGTGAAGCAGCAGGTGCTTCCGCGCAGAAGGCGTTGAAGAAGCGCAGCCTTCTTTCTTCGTTAATTTCCACGTCCTTCTATAATAGGTCCGTGCAGAAGTATGCAGTAAACGAAGTGTGGTCAATTGTGCAGATGGAGGATTGCTGACCGGTAGAGACAAGTCAAAGCGATTGGTGTCGGGTTAACCGTGAGCCTCCGTTTCTTATTGGTCACAGCAGTATGTTTTATTTGAATTCGTTTTGCCATCCCTGGATTTGAATCAGCCTTTGATTCTAAGGTGTTTGTCTTCAATTTGACGTTTTGCCATGCCGGTGTTTGAGTTGTAACTCTGAACTTAAGTCTCACTGTGTTGCACCGGAATTGAATCCCGTGCTGTCAAATGGTCGTAAATCCTAAATGTTCAGTATCTGTTCTAGGCAGCTTTCTGTGCATTAAATCTGATTTCACGCATAAGGCATATTTTGCTCCTCCTTTCCTACTTTCATTCTCTATTGCGTTGTTTATCTCTCTTTTACTCTTTCCCTCTCTCTCTCTCTCTCTCTCTCTCTCTCTCTCTCTCTCTCTCTCTCTCTCTCTCTCTCTCTGTGTGTGTGTGTGTGTGTCTATCTGCGTCTATTTATATCTTGTATAAATTTA
Organism: Aporrectodea caliginosa; assembly: GCA_020284085.1. Taxonomy (NCBI): domain Eukaryota; kingdom Metazoa; phylum Annelida; class Clitellata; order Crassiclitellata; family Lumbricidae; genus Aporrectodea; species Aporrectodea caliginosa. The sequence goes on along the minus strand of JACEVL010000495.1, from coordinate 1,307,172 downwards.
CATACGGAGCCTCGTCAGTGTGATACAAGTATATCCTTTGGGTTCTACAACGCAGTGAATCAATTTGTCAGCTGGCGACCTCTTTCGGACACATTGGCCTGTCCTCTTTCATGATTGTTGTTGACCACAGTAACACCAGCGCCATCCGTCTCTTCGTCAATCTCTCCGTTTGTCTGCCTGCCTGTCTGTCTGTCTGTCTGTCACCCTTTCTGTCTCTGAGTGACATCAATTTTTGCGTACCTGGTCCTAGCATTAATTGCTGCTGATTTCCATAGCGAATGTTTTTACACAGAAATTGCATTTCACATTCTTTGTCTCCGGCTTGGACATCTCCGTCTCCAATCGATGTGGTGCTGACGAACCGTTCGCTGCGTTCCGCATTAACGACTATTAATGACGTCGACTCTTTTCGACTATTCGTCACCGTCCAGTTATATCGAGCACTTACTAGTATAATATGGAAGCCGTTAATAATTTACATCGTCTATATGCCAGGTGAATCGACGAACGCTGTTCGGCTATGAGTTTCTTTACTACGGCCGCTTTCAACAAGTCATGAAGGTTTACGTGAGCCAAAGACCTACCTAGGCACATATTATGCGCTAAAGAGCCATTAATCGGATTTTACACGCGAACGACATGCACGCACGTTCATGTGCAGAAGAATCGTATACGTGGGTTATATTATACTGAAGCACCATACTTAGGCTTCTGTGTCCATTGTCTATACATAGACCTTTTTATACACAAGTAGTTCTGTAGCCTCAGCCGTGCTCGTTTTCAATTAAGTCTACTTCAACATGTGATATCTTTCACCACCGATTATACGGAATATGCTCTTAAAAATAGTCTCGTAAAGTATATGCGAACATGGCTGCCTCTTGCATAGAGGGGCCATGACGTTACCTTAATCAATGCTGCTAATCAAGCAGGTCATATAGGGTAAGAACCTGTTTAGAATCTTTTAAACTCTACGACCTGCAATCAATTTATATGTACTATGAAGGGTCTACTTTAATCGAATTGTGGATCTGTGCGGTGCCTTTATTTCTGCAAAGCGTCGGCATGATTTGAGAAAGGGGAGGGAGACACTCTAGGCTGGTATAGAGTTCCAAAGTCTAAAAAGAGGGTCAAGTGATAGGCCTACTCTTTGGATTAAAATTGTAATGATCTTCCTTTTTCAATCATCAAGATTTTGGCGATGTTTTTGTCGTTAAAATTCTGATGATTTTCGCTCTTTGCCGCCGTTTCCAGACTTTCCACCTATTCACTATTGTACATTTGTTACCCATTTTAGCCAACCAGAACTTACGTACCGGTAGTCATTGGAGAGGCATGCCCTATACTGTCTGCTCCATGGAATTGAATGTTTCGTTGTGTATAGTTGCAGCTCAGTGCGAATCTACATGTAGATCTTCTGAGAAATAGCAGCAATCGCTGGTTCGCCAACGAAAAGCGAAACGTTCGCACAGATTGGTAATGTAATGTAATGTAATTGCAACTTCTATTGGCCGGTGTCTAATGCACAAGGCATCAACCGATGGCACACCAAAACCAAGCCGTAATCAGGTCAACATCCAGAAGATCAGTCCGTAAGAGACAGAGAGGCAGCCTAAGGTGGATAAGCAATTTGAAAGAGGTAAGTTTTCAGCCGAGAACGAAATGACACAAGCGACTGAGCACAGCGTACCAGACACAGGAAGAGAGTTCCAAAAAGTAGGTCGAGATACTGAAAAAGCTCGTTCACCGAGAACAGTTCTTGATTTAGGTATGACCAGACAAAGACAATCAGATGACCTCATTGAATAATGATACGTCAGAGGAATAAGAACAGATTTTAAATATTGTGGTTGGCCAGAGTTCAAAGTTTTATAAACTATGAGCCCCAGTTTGAAACGAATTCAGCTGAACAGGAAGCCAATGCAAAGATTTAAGCACAGAGGGTTATATGTTCATATTTGGATGTATTAGTTATGGCTCTAGCCAAATAGTTCTGAACCCTCTGCAGCTTCAGTATGTTTGATTTATTGATACCAGTAAGAAGTGAGTTACAATAGTCTAGGCGACTGGAAACCAATGCATTTGCCAAAGATCGTCTTGCAGACATGGGCTTAACGCCTATGGGTATGTCAAAATGAACATATAGATGACTTACAAATACTGTTTACAGGCCAGTGAGAGACATGGTGAATTAAAAACAACGCTAAGTTGCGTGCAGCGTCGGCCAGCTCAATAACTGAGTCACCCAGTTTCAATGACTTAAGCCCATCAAATTTCTTAAGTTGCTGGAGTGCTTAACAGAAATTCAGTCTTTGATGGGTTAAGAAGGAGTTTATTGAATGCCATCCAGGACTGTACTGCATCAAAGACAGCAGACAACATCTGTATAGATGAGTCGCATGACAGACTATCAAATGAAATGTAAATTTGAGTATCATCAGCATAGAAATGATATCTCAGCGAATGATTATCAAGCAATGCTCCTAATGGTGTCGTGTATAGTGTAAACAAAAGAGGGCCAAGAAGACAATGCCATTTAGCAGAAGAGTATGCCACTCTAGCAAAGTCGTTCGTTTACATCGCTCCACCAAGGCATCGCAAGCGGTCATCAGACTAAAATTAATGCGTTTCAGGTGACGACTGAATGCAATCTATATGTATATATGGAAAGCTTCTATACTGAGGCACAAAAAGTCAGGAGCTTCAAGTACGCCGAAGAAAGAAGAAAGAACTGCATTTTGCATCTGTAATATATGTGTATAATACAAATCTGTATTACATAAATTACATGCAATTGTGTGAGTGCGCGCCATTCTAAAAAGCCGTACATAATTTGTATGCATGACTATATCGGCGGCAATGTATTCGCGAAAGAAAGTCACGGTAAATAAAGGTTTATAGTTTTAAATATAAATATACGCGGGTAGGCTACGCCGGGTATAGGTCTATATATACCTAATAGGGAGTTATAGTGTACCGGTTATTTATACAGATGTAAACCTATGTAGCGTAATATACATCAAAGGAACTTACCAAGGTCTTAAATAACTAGACTGGATGTCTTTAAAATTACACTGATTATCGTTTCCTCAGTTCACGTCCACTTTAGAGTTGCTGTCATTTTATCCAATTTGCTTTATGGTCTGATAGCGAGGTACTCTGCAGGCTTATGCGTTCCACCCGCGCCTAAGCCACCAGAACAAATTTATGATCATCTTCCTTTGGTCAACGGTTTATTGCAACTTACCAAACAGTTAATGCGTGTGGCTTCTGAGCCTTTTCATACACTGGTCTTCATCTACGGAATTCACTTTACCACCTTCAATAGGAGACCCGTCTGTTTCTCATATTTCATTTGTAACAGATTTGAGACATCGTTTTCCAGCTATAGCAAAGCGCTTTAAATTAAGATGAATTCATAAATTAGCGCGAAATAAAGAACTGATTAATAACAGTCAATACTTCGGGATAAATAAGGAAGTCGGTGCGGATGGTTGCACTTAGTTTTGTAGCAGACTGAGGTCAAGCAGCTATAAAGCAAACTCTCCAATATCTATGGCGGATTAGCACGAAATGGATTCAATGGGGGACTCTGTAAAAATGGCTGCTATAGGTGGCGCCAGGATGGGATACAGTTTGGCTACTCTAGGTAAAATGTGTGCTCTGTTGTGCGGTAGGTTTATTTCATAGACATCTTACATTTAATATATGATGTCTATGGTTTATTTACGCTAAAGTTGTCTAAAGTTTGACCACATCACATACTGGCGACGCCTATCGCCGCTTAAAGGAACTGCTCACAGAGTCCCCCATTGAGCTGGATGAGTTACCTGGAAAAGGACAATCATTTGGAGGTGAAGACCTATCGCACTGCTACTAAAGTACGCACTGTATGCATGGTTGCGTTGCGATCGTTTCTGCACTGGCAGCGGCACTGTCCAAACCTGTCTTATTGTTCGGGTCAGGAAATTGATGGCGATGCTCATTAACGACTTGTAGTAAATACTGTTTCTGTTCTTCGTCATTTGTCAGGATTTAGTTGTAATCCTGGATTAGCTTTACTGCACTCTACGCATTGGCGTTAAATAGAGCCGCGACTCGAAGGCAAGCCCGAACTTCATGGCCTAGAGCAGTGCTGTCCAACCCGCGGCCCGCGGGCCGCATGCGGCCCGCGGGCTGATTCTAAGTGGCCCGCCCCAGCTCACTAAATATTTGCAATTTCTGTAAAATGAAGTAAAAGACAAAGTCACTGCCTTAATTGCATAGCTATTCGTGCTTGAGCATTTATTTTTTACTGAACTATTGTAAAGCATGATACACATTCCATACATACACTATTCATCATTATAATTCCACAATTAATTTTAATACAGTTAATATTTTCAATAAATTTTAGTCGTTGCTTTTGAGTTTAATGGTGCGGCCCTCGGCTTCAAGAATAACTTCTTCAGTGGCCCGCGGGGTCAAAAAGGTTGGACAGCACTGGCCTAGAGATTGAGCAGTAGCAGCCAATAGCAATGTGTGGTGTGGTGCTTCCCTGTCACTGCTGTCAGTGACTCAAAGCTGCAGCTGCCTGCAGTTTAGTCACAAAGAGTCTCTTGCTGAGCTGTGTATAAGATAGTTGTGTTTTTCGTCCTGTTTGGAAGACTATACGCAATCTTCATCAGGTGAGGAGTCTTAATCACTGTTGCTCGATTCCAGATCTAAGCTTACAATAACTGTGCTTGTTACAACATATGCATCATTCTTTCATCTCTGTCACCAATTTTCTTCAGCCTTTGCTTTAATAATTTTCTCCATTTTCTGAATAAAATCTAAGTCCTTTCCTGGCATATAACCCCTTCGACATTCTCTCTGAGCAACTAGGTAAGCCCAATCGCCTGGAATCATGATAAGACTTTGAGCGTCCCTATGTAAACAAATGTTTCAAGGCTATCAGAAAAATTCCTTCTAATTTTTATCTGGGTTACAGTTCGACGTCTGATTGTCTTCTTTAGTCCTTGCCCCTTAATTAAAATGTACCTTCAGCAGACGTTTCACGATATCGTGCAAGTGAACAGTTGGTATGCCGGCCTTTCCCTAACCTCCATTACTTATACAACTGTTGCGCTGGTACTCTGTTTCAGTGTCTGCTTCAGTGCCTTGTGATGATAAAAAATAAAGACATTGCATCACGCAGTAACGATAACTTGCTATACACTGGGTGATGGAGGTAGCAGGAGCTCCAACCAGTCAGATTTAAACCTAAGATCAGTTGGTAGTCATAGCTACAATTAAACTAACGAACTGAGATCTGAAAGCATCAACAAGTAAGTAAACCATACAATACAGAAATACCAACGTTGTTCAGTTGTTATTATTATCAACGGCCCTTCGTAGTCAAAACGGCGAACAAATAAATCACTTCAAACGCGACCAACCAAGAAATAGAAATATCTGGTTAAACTAATTATGGCATTAGCACTATACAAATCTTGAAATTGAAAGCGACATTTTGTCTTGTCTTCATCCGTCTTCGCTTCGAAGGTCTGTCGGACCATGAACCGTTCCTCTCAGGTTGTTCTATCCTCTGCTGTACATGTAGCCTGACTCTGCAACTCGACCTAGTCCTTATGTTCGTAATCTTCTTTCTCAATCCATTCATGTGATAAGCAATTAATAGAATTTGGGGCCATTTAAATCTGAATTACCCATCTATAAACCGCTCTCAATTAGAGTATAAATGACCGAATGTGGGGCCATTTAAATCTGAACTACCCTACTGCGGTACAGACAGTCCCAAGCTTGGAGAACGGAGGAGGGCGACATCTCATCTGGAAGTGATACAGTGTCGTTAAACAACAACCAAGAAGGAGACGGAGAAACGACCGGTGTGAGGCTAAATCACGTCCGCGCGTAAACATTTCTGAAACACAATACAATGCTAATTGTTTCCGATGATAAACTGTTCTGTCGACGCCGTTTGCTGCCGCTTTGTTCGTAAACATCACGTTTCGTCCCAATTTACCACTGCATAAGTAGACTTTAGTTCGACCCGAAGCTGCAGCTACCAGCTTAGTCACAAAGGGTATCCTGACTGCCGCCGTTGACTATACTTTGGCGGAAGATTGGGCTTCTACATCTTCCACTTCCTAATATGATCTCTATAATTGTATAATGCGCTGTCTGTTTAGTGTGTCCCACAGTTACGGACATAAGGCGCAGACAAGTTGTTTTGTTCAGGGATCCGGACATGTCGTCCTCTGTTCATGGATTGTCCTGTAATGGACTGGGTAACAGGATAATTAAAAATTCTCCTCACATCTTGGTACCAGAATTGAGTTGAGTCTGTCAGTCTGAACGGTCTCCGTCCGGAACCGATTTGGCCTGACACCGGGATCCGGAGACTCCTTAGACATCATTCTTATTCCCTGGAGGGATGTTGATTTATTCAGCAGGGCGAAGACGGAAGTGTGTCATGGATCATATTGCACGACCGATCGTCAACAGAACAGCAAACCTTTGCTCAAACCCTAGTCAATGGTCCACATAAGTTCAATGTTCCTCTGCCACCTTCCACGTATACCATTATCTCCTTCGTCTCCACAATTGTTTTCCTGACTTTCCTTCTTCAGTTGGTCTTCTGACAGACAATAACAACTAGTAACGCTCCCTCTGATCTCTAATTTGTGATGAATATGATAATTTTATTGTAACAAACCATTTCTACGGCGTGTCCTTTAGAGCCTCAGAGAGGTCAGAGTTAACACCCAGCTCATCCACTTTCATTCTCTACATATCCAGTTAGTAGTTCATTGCGATGCCCCTGCTGAACCAGAGCCACGTGGACGTCGACCATAACGGAATTTGATGCCAACGCAAGCATAAAGACTAAATTATGGAAATGAGCCAAACCTTACCTCAGCTGCTGCAAGCATTCGTATACGCGACAAACACTTGTTAGAAGTATTTATGTAGATATGTATGTGTGTGTTTGCGCGTAAGTTTGTATGTAGGCTTGCATGTACATATTTATGTATGCAAGCATGCTTTTATGTACGTATGTATGTATGTATGTATGTATGTATGTATGTATGTATGTATGTGTGCATACGCTGCCGCTATAGTTTTTCGTGAGTATACCTAGGAAATGAACGGTAGAACCAGATGTTCTGATAAAGCCATGCTTTGATTTCGCCTGGAAACGTTTTCACGGCCATCAATAATTGTTGTAGCAATGGGTCTCTGCAGTTCTGCCTCTATATACAACGCTGTAGTAAGTGCAGTTGTTAGTCTTGTTTCCATGGCGCCATATCATCATCATCATCCGGGTCAATGCGATGACTCATCGCTGGCGTCGGACTGACTGACTGACTGCGGACGAAGGGATGCCACTACTTACTGGTCGATAGGTGGCGTCCTGCGTTCGATCGACAATCATCCGTAGTCTTCGTTCAAGAGCCATCGTAGACGGATGATCCTGTCGTCGTCGCTTTAAGGCTAATGCAGTCGGTCGTTTCTGGTCCTCCTCTACCCCCACATTCATCGCTCTCTTCCCAGGCGTTGTTCAGTTGTTCTTGACCGCAGAACACAATTAACAAGTGCAAACGTTTCCGTGAGCTTTTAATAGTCTGATTGTTCTATCCGATGAAACGGTGCTTTAGTGGAACGCCTCGCAACAACTACAGAGCGGCTGCAGAAGTTGAACATCATTGATCCACTCAATTGTTATGCTGCCCTGGTTAGTTCTTTGGAACTGTGTGTGTGTGTCAATGAGCCACTGTTCACAAGGAACGCTGGCCTATTTCCATTCATATTCATGTCTTGCATACCAATGGCAAAATAATGTAAAGATGTGTTCATCTGACTGACACTGCCACTACATTGCGTGCCACCTAAATGGTGTGGCGCTCAATCAAATGGAGGGCACTGTTGACGTGTCTCGCTCGATAATTTGACAAATGACCTGTGGGCAGGGCCGATGAGAGGGGGTGGTGGGGTTGCTGCCCCGGGGCCCGGTTCTATGGCAGGGGCCCCTGGCAGGGGCCCGGAAATGTCTAAAACTTTTTTCAAACTGAAGAAACCTGTGGGTTTTGGCCTAATGCAGTCTAATTGCTTCAATTAATAGCTAGGTAGTGAAGTAAATGAGGTACTAGATCTTCTGAATTTGTTTACCAAAGTGTAAGCCAATAACGAATGTGACGGTGGAAATGGGACTGAAAAGGTTAGCATTGTTGTTAACGAAAACGATTTAATAACTGTGAAACTTAACAGTCTCAGTTGCTCAGTCAGAGGATTTAGGAGTGAGCACAGTAACAGAAGTTGGTCATCACATCAGAATGGTTTTGGACTATCTGCTGATGCAAAGTTAACTGATGCAGACAAATTTCGATTTCTGACTGAATTCTATACTCCACCAGAATCGTATGCGTGGCCAAGAACTTTGCATTACGGGGTGCATAATGCAAAGTTCTAGGCCATTATTGTTGAATAACTTGAATGTGAAAAACACTGCTTATTAGTAGGCCTATTTTGAGATTTATCAGCAGTCGGCCTAGAATTGATTATTCGTTTTCTGGGTGGCATAAAATTTGTACTGTAGTCTGTAGGCCTATGTAGATTCTGAATTGAAACTGGAGATATTGTCAAAATAAATAATACTTAAACTTACAGCTGGATGTAATGTATCACAATAAATAATTGATATCAAATCACCAATATATTATTTTATTCCATTAAGTTGATAACGAATTAGAAGATGGATTACCATCAGAAATCTGGACCTCCATAAAGGAATGAAAGATTGGTGAAAGTCAGGAATGCAAACGAGAGACAAACAATCCTTCAAAGCCTTGCATTTTCAATTTCATCAAAAGCGAATGATGCAGCAAATCAAGCTGACAATATCGTTGCTAGTATGATAGTAGATGTATCATGTACGTGGAGTTGATCATGGTAGGCTATAGAGTACAGAGCGAGTTGTTGACGTAGTCAATGCAACACAGCAATTGAAGCATCCTCAGTTCCTCACCTCTTGAAATAGGATATCATAATGCGATAAATGTAATTTAAACATCATTTATCACATTCACCTCACATTTTCATATTAAATTTATGTAAATTTCTTTATAATTAGAGTCATAGATGGACCTTTTAAACCAGAAATTGATTTTCACATTTACTTTTACTATTATTATTCAGGGCTTTTAAAAGGAATTTTTAGAACTGCACGACCCCTTTTAAAAAGCCATAGTGAATTATTCCAAATCGGATAACAATGAACATTTTAAAACTAGTTTTAACTGCACACATGCCTGTATTATTCGTTAAATGTTTGAAAGCGTTTTTCAGTTACACCAGATTTGGGCCTAATAATAATAAAAACGGGGGGTCCTGATGGATGTCTGCCCCGGGGCCCGATTTGGCTCTCGACGCCCATGCCTGTGGGTCAGTCCTATCCGGTCGCTCTGGAAAACGTGTGTAAACATACACACATGGGTGCCTTTGATCAACCAAAATCTGCCTCATATAGATGGACCATGTAACTGTTGATAAACTGCTGTCATAAATTGCAGCATTTGACGCAATGTTTAGACGAATAGGCTAGATGTTTTCATGCAATTGTTGTTTATAGACCATAATTATTTTGCACGTAGGTTCGTTTGACCACTATTATTATGCATGCACATCAAATGCTAGGATATCAAAATTACTCCAGCACGCCATAATTAATTCCTATAGGCCTACAGCTGTTACAGCGTTACATTGTATTCAAAGTCAATAATATTACCATATATTTATCTTCGTTTAATAGTCAGTCAATAATATTATACTATATACAATAGGCCTATATCTTCTTGCAGGATACGTACGATATTTCAACGTTTTACCCGGTACACACATAGGCCTAGGCTATATAGTACGCACCCGTTGTTACAATAATAGGTTTGCTTGAACTTCAAAAAGCTCATTATGGCTTCAGCTATAGATAATTTAAACCGCAGAAACCTTCAGATTAAATTAACCAAATTTTCAAATCGTTGAATCATAGAGCATAACTTTTAGAGTAGTCAACTCAATATAAATACTAAATAGACTGCGTAAGCTAAGGTAAGGTAGACCTCAGCGGACTATAGGCAGCAAAAATGCAATTAAACGCTTGACAAAATGTCGTTCATCATGCGATTTCATTACCACATGTCTACGTTTCTCTACGCGACCTGCCGTAGACTTCATTTGCCAAGGGATGTTTCCGACATAATAAAACCATTCGGAAAGGGTCCACCGACGTCTATGATCGAATAGTTACTTTCTGCAGCGAGAAGCCTGGAGCCGTCTAACGAAAGACGATACCACAACGGCTCACAGAATTCTTGGTTCAAGAAAGGATAAACGTCGACCAGTGGATGGTGTTTAGAATTAAAGCAGCGAGAGAGGTAAGTGGAAGAGGCGGAATCGGGATAAGATTTATGAAAGAGCAGTGTTTCAGTTTTGAGTGAAAGACCTGTGGAGATATAGCAAAAGGTTTTGGTGAGTTCGTAGAATGGATCAGATATTTGGCGTAAGTCTGGCGGGAGTTTATTTATTCCAGACAGGCGCAACAGCTATAGCTATGCAGCGATTTACACATTTTAATGATGAGGTTAGTCTTGAAATTCTAAAGCGCTACTTAACAGCTAAACGAGAGGCATAAGCTTATTCACGAGCGCTGCCTCGATGTCCATGGATACCAAATCCATGGAGGCCTAAATCCAGTTGCTATATATATATATATATAGGCACTGTCAACTTTGTATTTGGTCTATGCTCCTATTTAATTATAATGAAAATAATGATGAATTTAATAGAGCCACAGCGCATTGAGAGTCAGTGAAGGAAGCAGAGGATACTGTAAGTAGACGGCATAACCCAGTAGTCATTCCTCTGACTGTTATGAAGAAACGTTGCAGAGCTGAGTAACCCTATATTGACCATGATAAAATATTTTTAATAATTCGATAGTACTCTTTTCGAGGAGGTACATATTATGTTTCTGTTATCATCGATCCAAGTCCAACATTCTAATCGATATGCCGTTATGCACCTTTACTGTAGGAGCCTTTAGCACCAATTATCCAACGTGCAGTTACTGCTGTGCCAGTCTCATCAAACGGTCTTTGATGTCACAGAAACTTGACTTCATCCCTATTTGGATTCTACAATTTTCACTACAGGGTACATGGGTACAACCTCACACACCAACAGAGATGATGAAAGCGGTGGTGGGGATTGTTTACATCAGAGAGCATTTTGTAGGCCCCCATTTGAGTTTGTTTATAGCCTTGGACCTGCTCACGAAATAATACTTTCGTGTCATTTTATGAGTTTACAGCAAAATAACGGAAAAGATATTATACTTGGCGCAGTATATCGTCTCCTTGGGCCTGAATTAACATGCCTAATTTTGACCACTTGTTGTTGCAGCTGTCTGACCATTAGGAATAACAAGGTGTTTTGGACGGGAAATTTTGCATATTTTTAATACTCTGTAATTCTATTACTTTCAACCAACCATACTTTGACTTAGCCTACTCCAGAACCTGCGGTTTTAATTGACGATATATTTATAAATTCTTCCATAGATAATCATGATTCTGTGGTCTGAGTATTTTACATTATTTCCATATTATACTTCGCGGTGACCTTTAATCTGTTAGGACCAATGAACCTGCTGTCTGTGCTAGATGAATAATGACAGGGCCATAATTAAATTTCACAATTTTTACTGAGTAGACCCAATATTGACTGGTCCAACATCAACATTACCTGTGATAATGGCAACCCATCCCTGGGCGTACGCTTTATTCATCAAGAATTATAAGAAACGTATGTCAGTGGCGGCGCCAGCATGGGGCTAGGGTGGGCTGAAGCCCCCTATCGGCGGCTCAGCCCCCAAACAAAAGTGGGAAATCACTGCCAATGCCAGAGAGGAGGGGAGAAAGGGAAGGAATTGGGGTTTTAGCCCCCAACCTGAAATCCTGGCGCCGCTACTGACGGCTATCGCACCTAAATGTCACTGTTAACCCTATAGATGGACATTTAAGGAGCCTTGGATAACAAATGTTCTGCTTATGCCTAAATCGTGCAAGAAAGTGGCAAGATGGCACCTAAAGTATTTTAGGAGTCCAAATAAAATACAAATAAAATTTACTGCTCACAGGACTAAATTTAAACGACTAAAGAAAATGTCTGGAGGCGGCGTATACGGTCCATATATGGTTCAGACTCGATCGTACATCAGAAGGATGGGCTTGATGCAGCCACATGGGCCAATGCGACTTGCGATCAAAATACCATTTGAACATACAAAATCCCTGGCAAAACCGACGATTAAGTCCTGTAGAAAAACCTCGCACCAGAAAACTCCAACATGTCCGAAGTTACTGAGCTAATTCTGCATTTAGATGAAAGAAAAAAATTCCGTCGAAATGACACAGAAGTCGAGCAACGACCGACATGGCCGCTGACACGCGCAATCTGCAGCTGGGCCTGCATTATATAGCCTTAATGACGCTCATGGGAGGTAATTAGGCCACACAAAAACACTGTAATCATCGAAAAAAATGATTTGAAAACATGACAGCATAAAACCATTCTTCTGAAAATGGCGCTCCTAATTTTTTCGCGCCACGCAACTGCTCGCTTCGCCTATAAGCCTGCCTAACGCCGGCCCGAAATTTATGTTTCGTAAATCTCGCACAGTCAGCGATATCCTGTACGTAGTAGATCAAGTCAGTGACCAGCCAGTGGCTTAATATTTAGGCCTGCGCGAGTATAAAATACGTACAATGCAACAGTCGTCAACAATTCTGGCCAACAAACTGCAGTCCAAGTCGATCGTTCATTTGTCAAGTCGACCGCGAGTTGGCGACAAAGTTGATCGAATCGATCGTCAGCAGAGCCAAGTCGATCATAGCACTCGACTCGATCAACTTGCTTGCGGAGTATAATTCGGTGTACGAAGCAGAAGAAACGCTATAAAAATTTCTCTGCTTTGAAGTCGTCGTTGTTCATTTATTCAGATGAAGACGTTGACGAAGGCTGCGATGTTGACGATGGTGATGCTGGTGTCCGCTGAGTCGATGGGTCATCTGATGTATGACGATTTCTCTTCCATGAATTGGTCATCGCTACCGCCACAGGACCGCCACCAGGTGCGTCACCATCACCTACAACACCACCACCGCAACCACTGAGGCTGCAGCAGCAGCCGCAGCAGGAGGAGGGTTTTTGTCGAGACCGGTACGGTTACCACGACCGATCGACATTCCTCCGATTGTCCTGCAACCTCTGCTACATGTACCTCTTCCCAGCAGCAGCAGCATCTACAGCATCATCATCAGAATCCACCGGGGCTCTGAACCTGACGGACGCTCCATCGGGGTCCTCCTCATCGTCCTCGGGGACCAGGCGACGCTCTCTGCAGGGCCCTCCTCCTTCCAACGAGACCCTCTTCAACGAGACCTGCAGATCGATGGCCCCAGACGACTGTCGACGATGGCGCTCCTGCTGCGAGGCAGCCGATGAATGCTGTCAACGCCAACTGCGCAGCTCTGTCGGGAACAATGCTTCTGCTGACAACTTCCGGTGCAAGGCCACCTGGGACGGACTTCGTTGCTGGGACGAAGCAAAACCGGACTCATACGAAACTCAGTTCTGTCCGGACTATCTACTACACTCGAATCCATCTAGTTAGTAGACTTACGCTCTCTATAGAATAGAATTTATAAGACTAGAACACAATTTAAAAGATACACTACAATACAGTATGATGCAATACAATATGATACACTTCCATCTAATACGATACAATAGGTACAATAAATACAATGCGAAGTTCGAATGATTTCAGTGAACCCATTATCTTGTTATGTGTGCAAAAACAGAGAGACTGGTGGACATTAAGAGCAAGTGCTTTTGTTCTATAATGATCATTGGAACATCGTAACCGAGTGTCGAGATTTGGATTGGATGATACAGGATCGGATTTAAGCATGGGCTACACAGGCGCCAGTCCATGGGCCTCACCACCTAGGAGCCCCCACCAGTTGCAATTTTTTGTTTCCCTTCACTGCATGTTTCATCTGACAGGGAAGAGATTTGAAGAGTGACTAGTGACTAGATCTGAGTGGCAGGCTTCTGAATGACCACTGTACTAAATAATCATAATTTTAAATATTATCGTTGGATTATGGTCGAGCTTCAGAGAAGTTTCGGATTGACAATTTTCTGCCCAGCATTGGTCAATTCACAACCGATTTTGCGAAAAGACCAGCATCATATGAGCTACTCTGCTCAAGTTTTAGTTTTCTATCAAGGCTTGAATCGTGTTGTGATGAAGAAATACACAACTCAACGGAAAATCTTGTAGCAATATATGGCGACGACCTCGATGAAAGCCTTGGCAATGAGCTCATGCAGTTTTCTGAGTGCGTCAAAATGTTTAAAGACGAGACAGGAGCACATCGTATCGTAGTCGTAATAATAAGCTCGAGATTTCTAGAGCGCCCTTAAAAGCGAAGTCGCGGGAACCAGCTTATTCACATACGTCAGGAGCACTTCATGTTCCAATTAATTCTTAGTGCTGAAAGTTAATATCGAAATGTTGAAATTATGCTAAGAATGTACTTGGTGCTCAGGGTCACAAACTGCAGTGATGAATGTTCATTTTCTAAGATGAGAATAGGCCTAATCAAGAACAGGCTTCGCACACGGATACATGACACACTTAGCCAGCTTGCAGTGTTGAGCATAGAGAATGATATACTACGCCAATTGTATTCTAATAAGTTATTGATGGCTTTGCCAATAGAAAAGTGCACAATGTCTCTACTGAGACTTATAACTGTAAGCCGAACTGAGCTAATTAACTGTCTCAAGCTACATACATCTGTTTTTAGTTTGTATACATGTAGGTCCCGCTTAAAGTTATTTTTACTTTCTTTGTTCGTCTGTTTATCAGTGATGTCTATGAAAACTTAGATAATACTTTTGTTTTGTATTTGAAAAATTATTTAATGCCTATTAATATTATAGAAGACACTCTATTTATAAGCAATATGATCTTCCCACTTTATTTACATTTACATGAATTAAAAAAATTAGTTAATAATATTGCCTTTAACACAGAGTCAAGAGACTTCCTGGTGGCTGACAGCAGATAAGAGTTTATTGTACAGAGAGGCAAGTAGAGTTTCTGTGGAGTGGCGTTTAGTGAAGCCAGATTGGTGGAGTTGAAGAGTGAGCTTGAAGAGAGGTAATCGTTTAGCCGAGTAAGAACAAGGAATGATAATCGGCGAACTAGCAATCATAACACGAGTGTCTTTGGCCTCGTGACCTCACAAGAATGAAGCCCTTTTGCTTATCCAGTGACCAATACTACAGCGACTACCTGTTGAACCCAGGCACATTAATTCACCATATTGCGTTCCATTTACAGTCAGTCCGGTTTCATCACATTAACAGTATATATTAAAGGCACAATTAAAAGTTCATTTAAAATTGCATTAAAATGCTTTCGTCGACATTGAAACACAGGCGTTCAATTGCAGAGTATATGTGCATCAAGCTCAAGAAGGCTGAGCATCTAAGGCAGATGATAGATCTAGAGCACTTACTGTTAATTATAAAAGTGATTAATTACTAGTGGGTTACATAAAACATTTTAAATTCCGATTGTTGTCTATCTGGCGCTTGCTAATTTTTTATATAAGATGTGGTATGACCCAGAGTTGTATTGTCTCGAGACACTGTCTCGGTCTCGAGACGTCTCGAGACAGGTTTTTCGATGTCTCGTCTCATTCTCGGTCACGGACCTCACTGTCTCGGTCTCGGTCTCGGTCTCGAGATCATTTCTCGACTTTTTGGAAACTGTCTCGAAACGAAAGTCTTGTCTTTTTGGAAACTGTCTCGAAGCGAAAGTCTTGTTCTCTTGTAGAAGCGGTCTCCAAAGTTCTCGTACAAACTGTATTTTGTTCGGAACTTCGTACAGTATTGCGCTGTAAAATTGTCTTGTGCCGAATGGATAACTAGTTAATCGGAAGTGCCAAAAGACAGGAAGTTTAAAAAAGCACTGGTATTAAGATTTAAGAGTATTGAAAAAGCAGTCTTAAGTTTGCACTTTCAGTCCAAAATTTCCAAATATCTTAAAATGTCTCATAAAGAACCTGAAATCGTGAAATATGCATTCACACAGTTTGATATCAATGAAAACCAAAATTTAAATGGCATGTCGTTCGTCGTTTGTGCAAAGCCAACATAAGCGAAACTCTTTTAACAACATCTAGTTTCTCAAGGTGAGTGATGTGACTTATGTCGCTAAATCGCTAATAGGCATAGGGCCTAAATGGAATTTTGTTAGAATCATTTAGAAGATCTCTGAATGGCTGAAATATTTAATTTCTTTATAGTTTATACAATTCAGGTGATCGGCTGATTTCAGTGACTTGATCCTTGTATTAGACTTCAAAAGTTGAGAAAAATTGTTTCGGAACTTGGGTCCAATGTGCATTTCACTCGTTTTGAACTGTCTCGAACTGTCTCGGACCTGGTGTCTCGTCTCGGTCTCGGTCTCGCCCCACTGTCTCGGTCTCGGTCTCGGTCTCGAACCCCACTGTCTCGGTCTCGGTCTCGGTCTCGAGTTTTATGTCTCGTATACAAGTCTGGTATGACCTTGCAGCATTTTATTGATGCACAATAATATTGTACATGGGCAGCGCGCATTTATGTTAAGAAGTCAGTTTATATACAGTTGCAAGAGCAACGTTAAAACCTATGAATGTACATTGTTGTAGGAATATTGAGCATACTTACGAAATTATAGAGTAGCAATTTCACAAGTCCATAAATGTATTATGTAATGCAATGTAATATATTATTAACGCCGATATACATGGCTCTACTTCCACGCGCTATATATGGTAAGAGTCCTGATACATACAAACATGCATGCATACAGTACATCCATACACATACATAATATACACCAATGGTGGACTGGCCATTGTAGCCGTGGCGTATGGACCCTCAGGTTGCAGCACGCGTGGCCTCTAAGGCAGAAAGGAATTAATTAAACGTCAATGCACAAAATATTCTAAATCTGCAAACTCCCAAAGCGATCATTAAACTACCATGACAATGATATCGCCACAACAAGAACGGGCAATGTTTGGGACAACAATGTCTTTATTATTAATATTGTTATTATTATTTTTTAGTTTTTATTATGTGCAGGATATGCCTATAAAGGAATTTGGAGATCGCCCTATGCGATCAACAACTTACCCTATGGTTCTGCTGGCGTTAAAACTATTTGTAGAAGATGAAAGATGTTCCGGGTTTTTTTTCAGGGAAAGCGATCAAGTACTGTACGCCGAACGCTACCTGGTTTAAGAACAATGGCAACGAATGGACCGATTACAGACCATGCCTCAATGGAACGGTACGTATCATGAACCAACAGGCATTTGGAGGTCATTTGTGGGAATAAGGGAAAATCTTCAAAAGATCAATACAATTATTGTTTCATCGTTTTCCAGGAGCTCCAAGCAGAATGCTAACGGGAATCCTTTAAATCCAATGGTTGGATTCTACGTGTGTGAGAGAGTCCGCTAGTGGCGAGTTTTCCAGACCTGTTTTCGATCAGAAGGATCGCCCTATGCGATCAACTTATCCTATGGTTCAGATGTAGAAGACATCCTTTGCATGCAGATAAGCAGTTTGTCAACGAATTCTAGCATTATTTAGGTTAGCCAGATGTGCCTTCCAGAGTTCTTAGAAGACGCTATGAAAACAACGTTCAATTACATATTATCGAAGTGGAAAGACGACTGTTAAATGGTCTTCCCCCATTGCGCTTCTTCACAAAGCTCGTAACCTGGCGAGCAGAACCATGATTACTAGAAGAAATGTAATAGTATCGCCGATCAAAATGCTTTAATTAATGCAATGGAGTGAATTACGGCGGATTATTTTTATCATCAGGTTTAAACACGCGTGTGCCATAAAACCTAGGCATTCGTAATTTTCGTATGGTGTGCGTAAAGCCAATTAATTTCTAACAGCCGTTGTAGAACGTATGGGAGGTGTTCTTTTTATTAGGTCCTTAGAGCTGGCAAGCTATGAATTCCAAAAGTGCTAGACAATGGGTCGCTTCGTGTTCCCACTTCTCTTTGCTTTATAGCTCACAAAGGAATTCTGCGTGGTGATATAAAGTCATCTTCCGAGGAAATTAGACTCCGTAGTTTCTTAAAATGCAGTCGAAGCGGGCTAGCCAATGCCTTGCCTCCATGCACCCAGCAGTCTCAAGCGACTACTCTCGCCTTGGCTGTGTAACTGTCTTTTCACATGCCATTTGGTTATCTCCTTCTGTTTTATTCATGTCTGTCTCTTTGTCTCCCGCTGTCTGTTGATGTACCTCCTATGTGTGTCTCTTATAATCATTATAGAATTCACGGTAAAAATGTTTCCTGTTCAAGGCTGCTGTGGTCCCTTAAACTAGACGTTAACGCGCTCACATGTGTGTGTATGCCCACTGAGACAGTGAGATAGACAGACACAAAGACAGACAATTAAGGAGGCAGACAGGCGAGGCATAAAAGACGCATGGACTGGAAAAGTTGTTTATATCCGGGTATAGATGCTGTTCATTTGTGACGCCAAATGAACAAGAAAACGGTAGGCTATTAGCTGTTATGGCGAGAGTCAATGGCCAATGGGTGGTGATACATTAGCCCATTATTCGCCAATTAGCGTCGATAGCTATCCATGCGTGTCGTTGTGCGTTGCAGCGGACGATAATGGTCATCGGATTGTCTGTCTGTCTGTCTGTTTGTCTGTCTGTCTGTCTGTCTGTCTGTCTGTCTGTGTGTCCACTGAGCAGTAAACAGTCTTAGCTAACATTCAAATAATAAATAAAATACAGCCCGTAAAAACAAAGTTTTTTACTATATCCATCTAGTATCCTATAACGAAGCAGTTACCTCTACAAATATATAGTCCGCGTTCATTTTACGACATAGCATGCGTCTAATGAGGCAGCGCACCCGTTTCTGTTGCGGCCAATGGCAACGCTGCGTATCGGAAAAGGGGATTCCCCGATTCGAAAAGTTGAGTCCCCGATTCTATAAGCTAGCCTTTTTTGGGGGAGCTGAAATTTTATAGAATGAAGTGTCTGCGAGGGCGAGTCTATCTGCCAAGTTTCATGACGATTGAATGATTGTAAGTGATCGAATTAGTCGTCGCAAGATTTGACTTTTTAGCCGGTGGCTCAAGCAATCAAGCAAGATTCCAAGCAAGTTAAACTAGATGGATAATAAAATACAGCCCGTAAAACAAAGTTTTTTACTATATCCATCTAGTATCCTATAATGGGTCTTACGAAGCAGTTACCTCTACAAATATATAGTCCGCGTTCATTTTACGACAAAGCATGCGTTTAATGAGGCAGCGCGCGCGTTTTTGCGGCCAATGGCAACGCTGGCCAATGGCAACGCTGCGTATCGGAAAAGGGGATTCCCCGATTCGAAAATTTGAGTCCCCGATTCTATAAGCTAGCCTTTTTGGGGGAGCTGAAATTTTGATAGAATGAAGTGTCTGCGAGGGCGAGTCTATCTGCCAAGTTTCAGGACGATTGAATGATTGTAAGTGATCGAATTAGTCGTCGCAAGATTTGACTTTTTAGCCTGTGGCTCAAGCAAGCAAGCAAGCAAGATTGCAAGATTTCCGCAAGTTAAACTAGATGGATAATAAAATACAGCCCGTAAAAACAAAGTTTTTTACTATATCCATCTAGTATCCTATAATGGGTCTTATGAAGCAGTTACCTCTACAAATATATAGTCCGCGTTCATTTTACAACATAGCGTGCGTTTAATGAGGCAGCGCGCCCGTTTTTGTTGCGGCCAATGGCAACGCTGGCCAATGGCAACGCTGCGTATCGGAAAAGGGGATTCCCCGATTCGAAAATTTGAGTCCCCGATTCTATAAGCTAGCCTTTTTTGGGGAGCTGAAATTTTTATAGAATGAAGTGTCTGCGAGGGCGAGTCTATCTGCCAAGTTTCAGGACGATTGAATGATTGTAAGTGATCGAATGAATGAGTCGTCGCAAGATTTGACTTTTTAGCCTGTGGCTCAAACATACATACATACATACATTCAAGATTTCCGTAAGTTAAAGTAGATGGATAATAAAATACAGCCCGTAAAAACAAAGTTTTTTTACTATATCCATCTAGTATCCTATAATGGGTCTTATGAAGCAGTTACCTCTACAAATATATAGTCCGCGTTCATTTTACGACATAGCGTGCGTTTAATGAGGCAGCGCACCCGTTTCTGTTGCGGCCAATGGCAACGCTGGCCAATGGCAACGCTGCGTATCGGAAAAGGGGATTCCCCGATTCGAAAAGTTGAGTCCCCGATTCTATAAGCTAGCCTTTTTGGGGAGCTGAAATTTTTATAGAATGAAGTGTCTGCGAGGGCGAGTCTATCTGCCAAGTTTCATGACGATTGAATGATTGTAAGTGATCGAATTAGTCGTCGCAAGATTTGACTTTTTAGCCTGTGGCTCAAGCAAGCAAGCAAGCAAGATTGCAAGATTTCCGCAAGTTAAACTAGATGGATAAAAAGGACTAGTGCTGGTGCTGGCGGACTCAGAAGTCGATAGCGCAAAGGTGATGGACCATGTGGGTGCAAAATGTTTAACGACTTTTAATTTAGACTACCATTATGTAATTACATGTAGGCGGAGGATCTGTGATGACCTTTTTATTTATGGCGACAGTTGAGGACCCGAGGCTACTTTCTAGTCTTTTCGTCTGGGTGGGTTTTCTAAATTTCTTTGGCTCTTTCTTTTAGTATAATGACGTGACTTCTCTTTCTTTCCCTCTTGATTTGTCCATGTACCTTTGCAAGTATATATATAATTATGTGTGTGTATGTGTATGCGTGTGTGTGTGTGTCTCTCTCTCTCTCTTTCTCCCTCTCTGTCTGTCTGTCTGTCTCTATGTTTCTCTCTCTCCCCCGCCCCTTTGTCTTTCTCGTTACTCTAATTTCATTTGCTTTAACAGTGATATGGTGACAATTGTTACTTTAAAGTTTACACGTCTCTTTTCATGCCACTGAACTGTCCAAAAAGAACTTGGTGCTGGAAAATAAGTTGTGTAGCCCCTATATCAAGCGAAGGTCATGGCATGATTGATCCCCTCCGCCTTTGCACAAGACATCCGCGGCCTTTTATAAATCTGATTTTTCAAAAGAAATCCGATATGTGGTTCTATGTGATAACCTTGCTTGATAAGACATATGAAGCCCACTTGGAACTGTTTTCATTTGGGCTTCATCTGTCTTACACATAACCTTGCTGCTGGGGGAAGTACGAAATGAAGCTGAATGAGGATGTAATTGCCATTTGACCAAACTACATTATAAATGGACATGTTCAGTAGGGTGGAGTGAAAAAAACTAAAATTAGACATTTGAAAAGTAATAGCAACCAAAAGTTGCCTAATGGCATGGGTTCAAAAATTGGCGATAAAGTTTTTTAAATATTAATGTCTTCCGCCCCCACCAGAGAGCCAAAATTACGAAAAATAGCGTTTTTTCGAGAAAATTGCAGGTTTTCTTTTAAAATATTCCAATTGAACACTAATTAACTGTCACTCAATATACCATTGGAAAGAGCTCTTAGAACGGAATAAAATGATAGATTAATTGTCAGAATATGCCCAAATTTGAAGAAGTTATTAACTTCTTACATTACCGCATGCCATTAGGCAACTTTTGGTTGCTAATACTTTTCAAATTTCTAATTTTCGTTTTTTCACTCCACTCTAACGTTCAGCTATCTTCTTTTAAAAATATGCCGATCCCCCGAGTTATTAGGTTGATATTTTTAACTTTTTTTTTTCCTCTGTCTTCCATTTTTTAACCCTATTGTCCGAATGGACTGCCCTACAAGTGATACCAACTCGGCGCCCCCTCGCGAAAAGAAACGTTGCTCTCAGGCCGCCATAATACGCAGTTCCATAGTACCAGGGCCGTTTTATCCAATAGGCACAGGGCCTACGAACCTTTGAGAGGCCTACGAAAGTCTGAAAATGAGATATTGAAAAAATAAGTCTAATGATTGAATTTGACGCGAAAATGACAAAAGGGAAATTTCAAATTCTAATTTAATATTTTTTGCAATTGTACTGAAACACTTTAAGATATTAACTTACACTTCGTGCTGAACACGAAGACAAACTCTCTCCGTGCCGCTACAGCTGATGCTACACCTCCGGTGTTCTCATCTACATCTTCCGAGTTCGTTGGCTTTAGGCCTATTACGGACGCTGATCTAAGAACAGTTTTCTCGGGTGTTAATCTTAGATCATGTGAACTAGACCCACTCCCTCCATTTATTATTATTGACATACTTGATGATCTTGCACCGTTCTTTCTCTATCTCTTCAATAGATCGCTTGCTGAGGGCTGCATTCCTGCTTCCCAAAAACGTGCTTTGGTTTTCCCGGCACTTAAGAAAACTAATCTGGACCCAAACGACTGCAAAAACTATCGGCCTATTTCTAACCTGTCTTTTCTTTCCAAAACCCTTGAACGTCTGGTTTCAATTCAGATTCTTCCTTACCTTGAGTCTTCAGGCCTTCTCCCCTCACACCAATCTGGTTTCAGGGCGTTCCACTCAACTGAAACAGCCCTGCTCTCTATGCTAGCTGACATCTACTCAGCTATTGATAAGGCTCAGGTCACCCTTCTTGCACTTTTTGATGTCTCAGCAGCCTTCGACATGGTGGATCACGATATTCTGCTCCAACGCCTTGAATCCTCCTATGGTCTTAAGGGAGTCCCTCTTCTCTGGCTTCAATCCTACCTGTCTGGTCGCACCCAAATGGTTATAGCTGGTAATTCCAGGTCTAACTGGGTGCCTGTCCTTCTAGGAGTTCCTCAGGGATCAGTCCTTGGACCCCTTCTTTTCATTTTGTACACGGCTGATATTACCTCTTTGTTTACAAATTACTCTGCTACTGGTCACCTTTTTGCTGATGACGTTCAGGCATATGTTCATGGTCCTGCGTCTACTCAACTCACTTTAGCTCGCCGTATTGAAGCTCTTTCCCATGACTTGCATTTGTGGATGTCTTCCAATCGCCTTTCGCTAAACTCTTCCAAAACTCAACTTATTTGGCTTGGCACACCCCAACAACTTCTGAAAATTGACTTTTCGCTTCTCTCTGAAAACTTTCCCAATTTTACGTTCTCTACTTGTGTGCGTGACCTAGGTGTCACTTTGGACAGCGCTCTCACTTTTTCTGCTCATGTAACCAACCTTACACGATCCTCTTACTTTCACCTACGGCGTCTCAGGGTTATTCGCAGATCTGTTCCTCTCTCTACCATGGCATCCATTGTCCATGCATTTGTCTGTTCCAGAATTGATTATTGCAACTCCCTACTTATTGGTCTTCCCAAGGTCCGTCTATACCCTATTCAATCTGTTCTCAATACTGCTGCTCGATTGATTGCTCACCTTCCTAAATACTCCCATATATCATCATTCATGGTTAACCAACTGCATTGGCTTCCTCTCTCTGACCGCATTCAGTTTAAAGTCCTTGCTTTGGTCCTCAAATCCAAACTGGGACTTGCTCCAAAATACCTCAGAGATGTCATTCGTCCTCCTCTTTCTGCATCTTCTCATCGGCCTTTACGATCTCTGGACCGATCTGACTTCTTTGTCCCACGAGCTAGGACTACGATTGCTCAAACTCGATCCTTTGCCATCATTGGGCCCTCTTTATGGAATGCCCTTCACTTCACTTTGCGTGAGACTTTCCTTTCTGGATCATTGTCTTCATCTCTCTCTCTCCTTAAAACATACTTCTTCTCTCGGGGTTTTCGCACTGGGAGCGCTACTGAATGGCCTCGGCTGTGAGCGGCGCTATATAAATTACTAATTACATTACATTACATTAACGTAAACTTAAGTTGAGCTGTGCAACGGCGTATACTTTGTGAACTTTACGTCTCTTTGCATTAGCAAGATCACATATATAAAGGGGTTTGAAAGAGCAGGCCCGCGAGCTCTTTCTAGTCCGTCGACGACTTATTTCTGGCACGCGGACAATTGCCTAAAGACTACAATTTGAGAATAAAAGTGTAAATTTGTCATTTTTAAGGCTTAATGAGTTTTATTTGATATTTCTGACGTAAAATTAAAGTCAAAATTAGGATTTTCAAACCTAATTTGACTGTATGCTAAAAATAACTGCACCATTTAAGATTTAATTTTGCAAAATTTTCTGGGGACGGGCTCACCGAGCTCCCTCCCAGATCCTTACCCCCATTTTGCTCAGGCGCCTTCGGCACCCTGGTCCGCCACTTGCTGGAAAAATATTGCCATTGGCCCGTAATTAAACAAGGTTTCACCCATCGACCTATATTGAGGTCGATGGTTTCACCTACAGTAACGTCTTCAAATGTCATTTTCCGCATTAACTCGTTTTCAATTTCGGAGCTGGCAGTTGGAACCTACGAAAGCAAGAGTGCTTATTGTCAACGACGACCTTAAAACAGCCCTGAATAGCACGGTTCTTTTATTCGCTAAAAAATTTTATAGCGCATTTAATATGTCCATTAATTTAGAGCACAGACTCAGCTTTATTCCATCTCATACCAAAAGGTCATTAAACATGTAACGTTGGTATACATAGTGCCATCGGAAGCAACAGACGAGTCGCCAGAAATGTTCGCTAATGACGTCTGACAAATTTTTGATTCCCATTATTTGCGAAAGCCTTTCAGTCTACTTGAAGCGACCTATAATTAGATTAATACTTTATACTTTACGAGCACTGCATTGAAATCGTCGTTGTGGGTATGCATGTCGCTGGAAATGTGAAATTTCTCAGCAGCATTGACATCTATATTTCCTTTATGTGTATGACCAAGGCCGTATCTAGGGGTGTTTTGGATGTTTAAACACCACCCGAAATTTAATAATGTAAAAATGAAATAATGCATTTACTGACACAAACCCCTTGCTCAAGGACGAGTAAACACCCCCCGAAACAAAATCCTGGCTACGACCTTGTGTATGACTGTGCCATTATGTTATTAGAAAAGAAGAGAATGATCGAGGTTCGTTTTAGTTCATTCGTTGGTTCTGATTCGTTTAGTTTCAGTTCTACCTGAATGCCGTCTACACATGTCTTGGCTTCAACGCTCTCAGCATCTCGACGCTACTGCCATCTATCGGCATCTTCTTGATATTTAGGTCAGTGAAGGATTAACTACGCAATCCGGGTATAGTTATGCATGGACGACAGAGATGATAATGATAAGTATAATGCGATAACGTCGACGATAATGACAAAAGTGTTAATAACGAGATCTAAGGAAGTAAGTAGGTATATATATACAGAGAGAGAGAGAGAGAGAGAGAGAGAGAGAGACAGACAGACAGACAGACAGACAGACAGAGAGAGAGAGAGACATACAGACAGACAGACAGACAGAGAAAGACAGACATACAGACAGACAGAGACAGAGACACAGAGACACAGAGAAAAATCATTGAGTCATTCAGTGCGCCTTTTACGACTTTCCCTGCTGATGAAGGACTCTCATAATAACATAAATAATCAACCTATCCAGCGATTGATGCTTCTATGCCACAGCATTAAATATAGATCAAGGACGCTGGGGCCTCATTTCTTAATCGTGTACCTCCAGTATAATTGTAGATACTTTCATAGTTATGTTCGTCCATAGGGAGATTCAGACCGGATGGTATAGCAGCGAATATGAAACCACGTGAAACCTGTTTCAGTAGATAACACATCAGTTGCATTATGAAGAATTCTGATAGGTTTCTTCAGTTGCTGGAGAAACACTGTGCATTTTTGATTGGCCCTTAAAGAGTGCTTTAAGACAGATTGGTGTCCTTTTCAGTTTCGATAATATGGAATAAGTATATTATTATACCTGTTTATATTGTTCATGCATTATGAAAAGGGCTTGATGGAATCTGAATTGAGAATATTAACTTGTATACCAATTCTATCTGCCTTTACCTGGCATGTATAACTCAACTATAATTTATTATTTGTCTAATTTTATCTGACCTAACTTAGTCTGAGAGGGTCTAGTCTAGTCTAGCCTGTCTAACCTCGTCTGCTCTATAGTCTATTCTAATTCTGTCTAGTCTAATGCAATGAACAAAGGCAGAGGGCAAACCAGGGAGGATTTAACTTTGCTTTCTCCAGCAGTTGAACTGTCTGTAACCTATCAGCGTGATGCAAAACTTATTGCAACGCTCAGTCACTCTTACTTAGCCTACCGCACCGATCATTCATATCGCTCTGCTCATGCATGTCGACGATAAATGAATAAATACATTATATATATTCAATCAATGAGTCAATCGCTCAATCAAGTCTGGCAGTCATTGATTCGGACCATCAGTATTTAGTTATATATTTTCTGTAGATCAATCACAGGTTTATTTTCTTCTGTTCATTTTGATGGCAGGGATCTGTCAAAGCAGCCGCGCATTCGTCTTCATATCAACTTCTTCATGTCGCTGACCCTCTGTAGTCTACTGACCATCGCCTGGTATCTGTTTGTCCATTACGAGAAACTGACCAATGCCATTACAACGCACACCGTCGTCCACCGGAATCCAGTTAGTACCCATTCACTCCACTTGCATCGAAAACAGCCTTTGAAAAAAAATTAAGCCCTCTCCTTGGAGTAAGAGGAGGAAGAGGAGGGAGGGAAAAAGAGCGGAAAAGGAGAAAGAGGAAGAGGAGGAAGAAGAGAAGGACAAGGAGAACGCAAATAAAGAGAAGTAGGAAGACAAGAGGGATCATGGAAAGGAGAAGGAGAAGGGAAAGAATATAAGCAGAAGAGGAGAGACTATGAAAAGGTGCGCAAGAATGAAGAGAAGGCAAGTAAGTATGTAATTATATCATTTATTGAACCAATGATACCTAACCGCATTTCGTGTACATTCGGTGTACCTGCACGAACAGGACGAGAGGAAAGAGAATGGACAAAAGAAAACGCATCCTATTGGAATTGTGCAGTGATAGACTATGAGTAAATCATCCTAATAATAAATGTTTTGCGTGTCAGGCAGTCTGCAACAGGTAGAATTCTGTCATGATTACGTGGGCATAGCGCGTTTACTACAGTTTTACTTGCATGGGAGCAGTAGGTCATGTAGAACATGGCCTGGATCTGCAGAAGAGAATGGACGAAAGACGAGGATAAGAAGAGGTAGAGGAGGAAGAGGAGGAGGAGGAGAGGAGGAGGAGGAGGAGGAGGAGGATAGCGAAGAATCGGAGAAATTTGGAAGATTCGCAATTTCTCAATCAATTTATTCAACTGCTATTGGATTGGTTGAAAGTCAATTTTTTTGAAAACACGTAGGCCTTTAGGGCCTAAGTTTGGACTGCATAAACCTACTAAGGAAAATGAACATCATAATTCCATGCGTTTTTTCAGTGTTGCTATAGAAGGGTGTGTTGCATTATCATTGTAAGGAGGAATGTGTTATTGTCGCAAAGAGAAGATCGGTCTATTCTCAGAGGATGTTTCTCTTCTCCCCCGCCCGGTTTAGTCTTCTAGCATTCTATTATTATTCTATTATTGAGGATCCTGAGTGGCCGAGTGGGTTGGAGCCCGCTCGTCACGCCGGCGCCCCGGGTTCGATTCCGGGTCGGTCGGTTTATCAGAGATTAATTTCTCGGATCTTTACTGCGGGTGGCTCGGTCGCATTATAAACGTGGAGTACAATACAACACACAATACAACACATCACAATACAACTGGGGTGCGGTGGTTTGGGGGTATGTTCGGTGCTTGCAGCTGAAGGGTTGCGGGTTCGAATCCACCTCAAAGTCGCCGCGTAGGGACCCTGGGCAAGTCCTTCACTCGCAATTGCTCATGCGCTTCGGCGTGAAACTCCGATTCAGCGTTCGCGCAGTAGTCGGGAGCGCCTCTGAATGGGAAATCTGGTAGGGGCGCTATAACAGGTGTTCAAATACAATACAATACAATATTACTCTGTCTCCAAGAATGACGGATTGCCTATCACATGTTGGATCCGAGCTCAGAACTATCCATGGCTGCATTTCTCCAATACAATATTCCTATTGCATTTTCCAATTTTCAAGATTCAACTGCGCTGTCTCATTTCTCCATTGACGCACATAAATCTCACGTTCTACGTTTTCACAGTGCAATAAACAATTATTTCGCCGTCTTATTGTCCCGTTGCAATGAACGATATCTTTGTCATAGTTTTACAATGCGATGAGCAATTTGCTTATCAAATATCTCCAATAAGGTGACTAATATCCCTGTGACATACACCGAACGGATATTCGAACATACCACAATAATTTGAGTATACTATACAGTTCACGTCGTTTATATCTTGGCTTGCGTGAACGATTTCCATGCGCGATTGAATACAGGACCTGCTGAGAATGAACCTGGTGCCATGGCATCATTGGCGGCAATGAGATAGAGTGCTTTAGAAGTTAATACACTGTAATTGACATTGACTTAGGAATTAGAAGACAGAGATTGGATTAGTCGAGTTGTTGAAGTTCAAGTTTTTTAACCGATGTTTATTCTACGAATCCAGACGAATTTCCACGAAACAATCGACTGTAACCGTCGTTTATCAATGCTTAACTCAATTTCTCTCTGGAAAGAAAGGACGAATTACACAAAAACACACAGATGGATTCTGGTTTCTATTCTGGTTTCTTTAACTCAGTCAAGATTCTGAGAAATTGCGCTCGAAAAAGCACTTATATATGCAGTATGAATGCAGTCGAACTGATGCATAATTGAATGACCCATTAAACTGTTTTCGTGCTATACCTCAAACAGTGGAAAGCTTTCAGATGCTGCTTTTATCCTGAATTTTTTGCTTCTATTAGTAGCATTAAATGATAACCCATTTGTCCATAGTTTATGTTATTTAGCTGAAATTCTGTTGGTTGCACATGACAGAGGATAATGGTCATGTTGTTGGCCAAACAACCTAGAACTGCAAAATGACAGAGAGACAGACATAATGGCATAAAGATAGACAAAGCGTGTGGAATGACGAACGCACTTAACTTGAGAACTTAAAAAATTGGTCAGTCATGTATCGTCGCTATACAACAGAATGCTTTTAACATCGAGCAGACGATATATATATATATATATAGAGAGAGAGAGAGAGAGAGAGAGAGAGAGAGAGAGAGAGAGAGAGAGAGGACAGACAGACAGACAGACAGACAGACAGACCGATGAGTCTACGTCGAACAAAAGACTTCATATCCGACTACTGCTTGCCTTGTCTTGTTGGGGCGATCTTCACATTATTCATCTTGATACCCTTTCAAACCGCAACAGCAAAAATTAGACAACCCTACTCAAAATACTTGTACCACTATATATGAATAGGTCGGTAGATCATAGAAGAAATATCTCCAGACTTGCGATATTCAAAACTTCAAACCTTCAAATGCAATCAGACGTCTATTGTCCCCAATCGTACACATTGCTTTATATGACCTACATATAAGTGGATTTAGTGTGAAAAATGTCTCCAAATATATATAGGCCTATAATTTTTAAACCAACAGGCTTTGAAGAAGATGCCGATATATTTAGACTATATAACTTCTCTTCCGCTTTCGTGGAAACGATTGAGGTCTGCGGTTACCATTTTACAACTGGTTTGAGTACCTGGTATTTAATTTGATATTGTGAATCATCTAAGTTTTGCTATAGGGCCAAGTGTTAGCTACGAAGAATAAAGAATGGTTAGCCATTGTTTTTTCTTCATGATGACACTGTTTCAATTAATAGAGTATTGATTTTTTAATCAGGTCTGGTGCCGACTCATATCGTTTCTGAAGACGTACTTTACAAGTACCACGTACTTCTGGATGTTCTGTGAGGGATGGTACCTCTACCGCCTGCTTTCGAAAGCTTTCCAGCAGCCGGAATCACTGCGCAGTCTCTACCTGATAGGGTGGGGTGAGTACCTGCGACGTATATACACCGTGTCTCAAAATAAACTGTGCTAAATTGTTTCTGTCAGAACTTCGTCAAATTTTCACCAATTTTAATAATTTTTGGTAGGTAGATGGAAAAATGGCTGAAACTTTATGCTATACGTAAATTTTCAATCTCACCTAACTCATATAACCGCACTACCTTGTTAAACACAGATGTACCAATTTTCTATATAACACTCGAAACTTGGCTGCACTGAAATCCATTTCATCGAGCCGGGTGTCAAAGTGAATGGGGCATACTATCGCGACAACCTTTTTGCCCAGAAGCTACTGCCAGACATACGCCGGATATCCCAGGGCGAGTTTTTTGTCTTTCAACAGGATGGCGCCCCGGCGCATCGAGCACGCGACACTGTCTCTTTCCTGGAGCGAGAAACGCGCGACTTCATACCTCCAATACTGTGGCCGCCGAATTCACCGGATCTGAACCCAGTCGACTATAGCATATTGAGTGTGCTGCAGGAGAAGGTTTACCGCTCCAGAATAGCCAACGTCGACGAACTCAAAACGCGTCTGATCGACGAGTGGGCGCGCTTTGACCAGTCGATCGTTGATGCTGCTATCGGCCAGTGGCGTCGCCGTCTAAGTGCTTGTGTAAGCGGGGCACATTTCGAGCACCAATTCTAACACTTTTAAGCAGTTCTGTCATAACAATTAAAAACTCTGCTAAGTAAACCATATTTTACTTTACTGCTTGCTAATTAAGTCGTCAGATAGTTTGTTGCATGTAATAAAATTTAAGCGTTATATAGAAAAATGATACATCTGTGTTTAGCAAGGTAGTGCAGTGATATGAGTTAGGTGAGGTGAAAAAATTATTTATAGCATAAATTTTCAGCCATTTTGCCATCTACCTACCAAAAATTATAAAAATTGGTGGAAATTTGACGAAGTTCTGACAGAAACAATTTAGCACAGTTTATTTTGAGACACGGTGTATATAAAGCGAAAGCGGGCGATTCACTACTTCCAGGTTGGGATAACCGGGGAAAATATTATCTTCGATTCAATCAACATTCACGTCGCCCAGGAGATACTGTTACGACAGGCTAAAGAGAAGGGAAAAGTGAGCAACGACAGAAGAAGACAGTATGATCCAGAACAGGATAAAACAGTCTATAGACCGCCATACGTCAATTCGGACAGGACACGGAGGCCAGCAGAAGATGGGACAGGACAGTGCAAACGATATTACGAAACGCAGGAAAGATATACGACCATGTAGAGAAGGGTGACCCGACAATTGCGCGCAGGACAATTGCGCGCCGACAATTGCGCGCAAAAAAGGAACAATTCAAATTTATTTCGAATGATTTTCATTTGCGTTTCTAAAGCTTTTAAACTATTTAAAACCTTAAAAATTAAAGTCGAAAGAGTTTCAGCTATTCAGCTACTGTTAGTGAGGCTACTATAGAAAACTGTTCTACTGTTCAAATGGAAAGATTGTTTGACTATAGAAAACTGTTCTACTGTTCAAATGGAAAGATTGTTTGCGATTCCGCGTAGATTATAATCAATCAACGGAACTGTGCGATAGGTAGGAGTCAGCGCCATCAGGCGTCGGTTAAGTTTCATGTATTTCGACTTCGAAGCCTAAGGGTTGCAGTGTAAGGTTCGAAACTTCTCTTGGTAGGGTCAGTAACGGGGGGAGGGAGGCTAATTGGTAAGTTCGGCGCCTTGTATTCTAAGGGTTGCAGTGTAAGGTTCGAAACTTGTCTTGGTAGGGTCAGTAACGGGGGGAGGGAGGCTAATTGGTAAGCCGACAATTGCGCGCAAAAAAGGGAACAATTCAAATTTGTGTGCTGTCACTTTCAGTGCTTAAAAACCCTTTTCCCCAACGCATTTGACTACAACGTGAACACGAAACGACTCCATTCAAACGGCCTCGCTGTAATTGTCCTGTCTACACATTATACAGTCATTCTAAGGTTACGATTATATGTTTTAACGACCATTTTCTTTACAAAACGTGCTGAGGTAATTTAACGCCAGACCGAGCGAGTGATTAGCAGACTCTGCAGCCTTAACGGTCCGACGGACATCACCAAACGTGCGTAGCCGCTGTCTATTGTTCTAGTTTGATAGACGACTGTCTTCATCGTACATTGACACTGGACCAGACCCCTCCCTCTCCACACCCTATCCACACCCTATCCACACAAGAACTCAACGGCTAACGGAAACTTCTCCGCTAGTGCTCGGTAATTCCACCAACATGTATGCTAGTCGTGACACACGCCGCAGCCTCGTGCACTGGACCACATAGAGCGGAAAGGAAGCAGATGCCTTGATGCTCGTACCATGACTTCCCTTCCATAGACCCTTCCGCTGTCCCTACAGGAAACAACTACTGTTTTACACTGATATAGTAATGGCAGTTATAGCATTCGTAGGAGATTACGCGTGGCACTAGCTATGGCTGGAAAGTAGTTCTGGCAGTAATATTAGCAAGGTACATGTATTATTGTTATTATTATTATTATTATTATTATTATTATTATTATTATTATTATTATTATTATTATTATTATTATTATTATTATTATTATTATTATTATTATTATTATTATTATTATTATACCCGAGGTATCAAGGATCCCTCAGGATTTAGAAAAAATGGTTGCTATACGGAGCAGGAATTATTATTATTATTTTTTATATTTTTTTAGTGCTCCAGGGTGCTCAGGATCCCTCAGAAAGTTAGAAACTAATTAAGAAGAGTGAATTATTATTATTGTTTCTAGTTTTATGATTAGTATCATCATCATTATTTTACCTCAGGTAATATGTTCCCTCAGGATAAAGATTAGAGAAAGCATGTTTCTGAGATAGCTAGTCTTCACTTATGTCCTAATTGGTGGCAGAACTGCTATGGAAAGCGAATGTGTTAAAACACTAGATGGTCATAGATAAACGCGCTGGTAGAGAAATGTATTAATCTCTATTGTTTCTAGTTATCTGCTCAAAGCGATGGCCAAGGCTGTTGAAAAAAGTTAGGCCTTTTTGAGTTATTTGGCCACGAGCTTTGAAGGCCAAGGGCAGAGAGCAGTGTGCGGGTAGAATTGCGGCATACTGGGCAAGTTTTCTTCAGCTGCTATTTTAACGGAAGCATTCGTGACCTCGGCAAGCATAGACCATGTTATGGAATGGAAAGAGCGGTCAGCCAATCAGCTGCAATTGACAGCCGCCAATCTTGCTTTTCTTGCTCTTTTTGTTCTTGTTCTTCTTGGTCTTGTTTTTCTTCTTGTTCTTCTGTTCTTTTTCTTTTTTTCTTCTTCTTCGAGTAGCAGTAGCAGCAGCAGCAGCAGTAGTACTAGTAGCACACACAGATAAATAAAGATGAAAAGCATGTTAATTAACACTAATGGAAAAGGTATTTACTGAGCACTCTTTGCTGTTGATAATAATGACCAAGTGAAGAAGAGATCGAGTGTTGATTCAGAGAGGGATGGAAGGGAGATATCCCTGAGATTCCTGCGGCTTCCTTCTCTCGGATTCTTCGGCCATATACTGGGACAGAGGTCAGGGATTGAGGTCACTGGGTTATGAAAGGTCATCGGACGACTGATCGCCTTTTCTTATTTATTCTCCATCGGACACACGCACTATCTGACCACTGCAGCCGACGACAACTGAAGAAAGACTGTTATCAGCAGCGTCTCTGTTTCAGCGCCCTATGAATAGCACAGTTGCTTGGACACAGACACAATGAATTACAGAGACAGACAGACTGACGAGGCGAAACTTCTGTTACAAACAGACAGACAGAGGTTCATTACAGACAGACAAACAGACAGACAAGCAGACTGATAGACAGACAAACAGACAACAAACAGACAAACAGACAGACAGACAAACAGACAGAAGACAGACAGACAAACAAACAGACAAACAGACAAACAGACAAACAGACAGACAAACAAACAGACAGACAAACAGCCAGTCAAACAGACAGACAGACAGACAAACAGCCAGACAAACAGACAGACAAACAGCCAGACAAACAGACAGACAAACAGACAGACAAACAGACAGACAAACAAACAGAAAAACAGACAGACAAACGAGGCAAACGTTCGTTGCAGACAGACAGACAGACAGGCAGGCCGAAAGACATGCGTAGAAGGGTAAAGAGCCAAAGAGCGAGGCTCACTCCAGCCACACAACGACGAAGCGGAATGTCCGTTATATTTAGGAGGTGCATTTGTTACACGTTAATGTAAATAAATCAGTTGCCACTCAGAATTTAGCATTGGAGACTGAGTCTGATATTAGTCTATATTCATTCTTTGGCTATGCGTAGCATAGATACTATGCAGCGCTCACCACTTTCTACTTCGCATAGATATCATCGTTTTTCTATAATATAGAAAAACGATCTGTATATTATACAGATTACAAAATGTGCATAAAACACATACATATATGTAAGGATCTGTAGTTGTTTTATTGCAGATATCTATATATATTATAATTGTATATGAATCCAACATACATGTATAGTTCT
The DNA here is from genome assembly GCA_020284085.1 of Aporrectodea caliginosa. Classification (NCBI taxonomy): domain Eukaryota; kingdom Metazoa; phylum Annelida; class Clitellata; order Crassiclitellata; family Lumbricidae; genus Aporrectodea; species Aporrectodea caliginosa. Next base: position 1,272,555 of record JACEVL010000495.1, on the reverse strand, counting down.
TTTGTTATTCGTATATTGAATGTACATATACACTGTGTCCCGATGAAAAGTGGACCCCTAGAAAACGTGTCATAACTCGGTCAAAACGTTTAGCATTTGACTGAAATTTTAAATACAACAACAGTAGCCATATCACCACCAAATCCTGACGCCGTTTAGAAATGTTGGTGAATTTGTCACTTTTATGAACGTTTGAGATACAGCACTGAAAAAAGGAAGTTTCCAACATACAAGAGCCACAAGAAGGTGAAGTTCAGATACATCTGGTGTTCAAAATGTCCTCCTTGTTCACGGACACACGACCCTAGACGTGGGCGCCACTGTTTGATGGCCCGGTCGACGATCACGTGGTCAAACAGCTGCCACTCTTCAATCAGACGAGATCAGGTGATCGACGTCACGAATGCGGGATCGCGTTTATGCGGCGGCTGGAACGTGCAAGAAACAAGTGCCTGCTGAACGTCTCCTCAAGAGTGGCAGCTGTTTGACCACGTGATCATCGACCGGGCCATCAAACAGTGGCGTCCACCTCTAGTATCGTGTGTCCGTGAACAAGGACATTTGAACACCAGATGTAACTGAACTTCACCTTCTTGTGGCTCTTGTATGTTGGAAACTTCCTTTTTTCAGTGCTGTATCTCAAACGTTCATAAAAGTGACAAATTCACCAACATTTCCAAACGGCGTCAGGATTTGGTGGTGATATGGCTACTGTTGTTGTATTTAAAATTTCAGGCAAATGTTAAAGATTTTGACCGAGTTATGACATTTTTTCTAGGGGTCCACTTTTCATCGGGACACAGTGTAGAAGCGCTTCTGCACAGTTGCTTGAACACATGCAGACACAATGAATTACATATATAAAAGCGCTTCTGAGTAGATAATCTTGAAGGGGCACTATATAAATCTCTGAAATGAATAGAACATATATATATATATATGCGTATCTATATATATTACGTGACATGATGTGCGTGTCCTTCTGCAGCTTTTCTTTCGTTATTTTAGCGCTATGTTTCCACGTATCTATGAATTTCTATTTCCTATAAATAGATGTCTGTCTCTATCAATATATATATAGTTTGTATTATTTGTATATATATGTATACGTATAAAGCTAGACATAATATATATATATATAATTATATTATGTCTAGCTTTATACGTATGCATCTATATGTATATCTATATGTATCCATCCATTCGTTTAAAATTGTATTACTCTCTAATATATCCTTATTTAGCTTATTGTAATTTAGTATGGGCCTCAACCTACACTACAAGGTTACAAAGACTGATAACTTTGCAAAAACGGGTGATCCGTAAAGTGGCTGGTAGGCCTACTACTTATGGATCTCATACCAACCCTCTATTTTTTAACTTTAAAGTATTAAAATTAGAGCAACTCAGGCTGTTCCAAATCGGTGAATTTATGTATAAGTACGACCGAGGCCTACTACCACCAGTATACAAGGGATTCTTTAATCTTGCCTCAGAGGTTCACTCCCACTTAACAAGAAACTCCGTAAATTATAGAAGTATCTTTGCCCGCTCAAACACTCGTCAGTTCTCAATAAAATCTATTGGCGCCACTACCTGGAATAAAATTCCTCAAGAAATCAGAAAATCTCCCTCACTTGCACTGTTTAAGAATAAGCTTCGCACTTATTTAGTTGATTTTTAAATTTAATAATTATTAATTGCTTTGACGTGTTAATCTTTTATTTCCATGTGTTTATTTGCTGCACTTCCCACTCATTATGTACTCATTACTTTTGATATTTAGTTTAAATTAGTTAAGGTTAGTTAAGATTTTATATGTTAATCAAGTCAACAACTGTTATACTAAGTAAAGCATCTTTCGGTCGCCACATATTCTGTTGAAATTATATAGAGGTGTCCCTACTTAGCGGGATCTTTGATCCCTTCAGGGCCTTCCCTTGTGGCATTCAACTATCCATACTTAAAAGTGCAATCTGATTTGTAATATTATTGTTTATTGTTGTTTGGCTACAAATAAACGATTGATTGATTGATTGATTGATGTATAAATGCATGTGGATTGTGCAATAATTATTGTACACATAAGCTGGTCTGAAAACACATTCAGCGTGGCCTGCCAACAAACAGTCTTTCACCAAACAGTCTTTCAAAATACTTTAGGAGGCCACATCACCGTGGGACTATAAATAGGCAACATCAGTCACTATAATGAATTACTAGACAGTTTATGTCTATGGGCGCTATGCAGTGTTTAATCTAGACGTCTCTCGGGGGTTCCCCAGGAATGAGTTTCCCCAGAAAAAATGAAAGATATGTATTTTTGTACAGAAAGTCTGAAATTTAGGGATAATCCCCCCAGGATTTATGGGCTACCCCGAATTTTGTTGTTGGAAAACTGGCGTTACTACGCCCCCCGTCGAAACTCGAAAACTCTTGGAAAACTCTAGTCACTACCCCCCTCGAAAATTCCTGGAAAACTCTTGTTACTACCCCCCTCGAGAAAATTTGGTCAGTTGTGTCAACTTTACAAATATGTGGGATCCCCCCGAGAACCCTCACTTCCCTCCCGACAGCAAGGGAGTAGATTAAACACTGGGCGCTATGTCTACGTACACTGTCGTGTCTGCTGTTCAAGACATTTGGAAGAAAGTAGTCATATATATATATAAATATATATATATATATAAGGCCTTCGTATATATGTATATACTGTATATAAAAATTGGTTGTATATATGCATGCGTCTATGTGGAGAATCGACCTGTCTCGTATAGAAATAATGAATTTGATGCATTTCGGATGTTGGTTATTACGGTCCGTCTGTCTGATGCACCGGAGGCTGCCTCTATTTATGTAGCTGCAGCGCGCTCTGTTCGAGGCGCGGGGAAACAATGGCATTCCTGTGGCATTGGTAGCGTGTCTCGTCTGCAGCGCATATCGTCCAAGACTTTAATGGCGATGCTTATACGATCGTTAAGACCAGGGCGCTATATAAAGCGGAACTTGGGTGGACGAACAAATGGCTGACATCCGTTAGGAAGAGGAAAGAGCGTGAAATGGAAAAGCAGACGGAGCAAATGTTCGAAAGAAGACGTGAACATAATCATTTGTTCTGTCATGACCTCTAATGAAGCAAGAGACAGAGGCACACAGAAGCAGAGTTACAGAGGGAGAGAGAAACATACAGAGAGACAGAAAGACAGAGATTTAAAAAAGACATAAGATAAAGAGAGGCGCTAAGACAGAGGGGTTGGAAATTGAAATATAACCAGGGACAAACTGAGACAATCATTCACTTAGAGACTGAAAGCTAGAGATCCATGTAGACAGAGACAAAGACACATGACCATACAGATGCAGAGAGAGAGAGAGAGAGAGAGAGAGAGAGAGAGAGAGAGAGAGAGAGAGAGAGAGAGAGAGAGAGGCAGACAGACAGACAGACAGAGATGAGAGACAGAAACAGAAACAGAGAGACAGCGACAGACAGAGAAACAGAGACAGAGAGAGAGAGAGAGAGACAGAGGGAGAGAGAGAGAGAGAGAGAGGAAGAGAGAGACTAAGATGGACTGACAACGACATCCATGTATATATAAGCGCAGGAAGAGATTGCTAATGGAAAGACAGAGAGCTAAAATGACAGCAGTCGTGCTAGCATAGGCGGAGACTTGGTCTTGGGTTTCGGGGGGGACCGGCGGAATTTCCACACTGTAATGGTAGCATTTTAAGCTGTCATTTGAAAAAAATTCCTCTATAATTTGAGTGCTGATAGGAACCAGCTATCACTCGTAGCTTACATGTAGTTTGAGTCATGTTTGAGTTTGGGGGTTGGGTTTGGGGTTGGGTTTGGGGAGGGGGATGTGCCCCTCCCTATTTAAAACTTTTGAATTTCCACACTGTAATGGTAGCATTTTAAAGCTGTCACTTGGAAAAATTGCTCTATAATTTGAGTGTTGTTAGGAACCAGCTGTCACTCGTAGCTTACATGTAGTTTGAGTCGTGTTTGAGTTTGGGGGAGGGTTTGGGGAGGGGAATGTGCACCCTCCCCAATTTAAATTTTTTGAATTTTCACACTGTAATGGTAGCATTTTAAGCTGTCATCTGAACAAAATTGCTCTATTATTTGAGTGCTGATAAGAACCAGCTGTCACTCATAGCTATAGTTATTATATTCATGAAATATTTCAGAAATATTGGGGGGGATATAAGCAGCTCCGTCCCCCACCTCAAGTTTCGAGGGACCGTCCTCCGCTGTCCCCCTAAGTCTCCGCCCCTGCGTGCTAGTTAGACGAAAAGTGCAGCTGAGTCGAACCGTGGACGTCTTCATATTAGCAACGCACGCTAAACTAACCACTGGCCAAACAATGCTTTGCATTCAGAATCGTAAACACGACTATTTGCTAACAAAAGTTAGACACGTATACGGTCTCACAAGCAGAGGCATATATGATGCACGCTCAGATAACTAGATTTAAATAAGCGCTGATAATGGCGCGTGTTTAATAGATACAATGTCATTTCCTAGTGAGTTTAATCGAAATCACCAATTATATTGAACATAAATGTTTCATAGTTTTTAAAGCCTTAAGCCATCTTTTTAATTCAAAAATCATACTTATTTTAGATCTAGGGTGTATGCTGTTTATGCAGCTACACGAGAAACTGTTCATAACATGATGCTGGTCTCTTTCAGATATTTCCTGTTTGGGAGAGGGATCGGGGGTTGTTGGACGCCTGTTTTCGCGAAATATGATTTTTGCATGCATTGTTTGGTATTCCAAGAACGACAAATGGAATAAATTCGTTGAGCAACTGTCGACATGCAACTCATTTATCCGTCTCGCTGAAGTTCGATAGAAGCACGAAGTTGTGCAGGTTGATGCGCTTTGGCCACCAGGGACTTACATCACGAATAAAATTAACCTCAAGTGAACTCGAAATTCGACACGCTACACAATCACAGTCCATCGCTTCTTTCAATTCGCCGTCTTCGCTTGAGCAAAGAACTGCATGAAAATATGTCGTAGATACGGTTTTGAGATTGAGTGAACATTGGAGGAGGGTCTAGTCTTCGAGGGTAGCACTAGCCCCCCCCCCCACATGCCTAGGGAGAATGATGACTGTGCTCTGTGATGTCCAAGTAGAGATTCCAGTCGTAAAATTCTGACGGCCAGTTTAGTTAGCGAGGATATTCGAGCAATAATTATTATTCTTCTTATTATTTTTGTCATAATATAATGCTGCTGCTGATATTACTACTATTATTATTATTATTATTATTATTATTATTATTATTATTATTATTATTATTATTATTATTATTATTATTATTATTATTATTATTATTATTATTATTATTATTATTATTATTATTATTATTATTATTATTATTATTATTATTATTATTATTATTATTATTATTATTTATGTTATTATTGCTACTACTACTACTACTACTGCTACTACTACTACTGCTACTGCTACGTCTTCTTCTTGTTCTGCTGCTGCTGCTGCAATTACTACTAATACTATTTACCAGACGTGTATATTATTCCTTGGTCCTTGTATTCTAAAAAGACCGGAGAATGAAAACGAGTGTGCAATGGCTGTATCCTATCAAGCTTCCGCTGAGCGGAACTGCCAAGGGAGGCAACGGCATTGAAGCACTGAATTGCAAGTATTTATTGCAACATGTTGAAAGAGGTCGATTTATGGTACCCAGAAGTTTGATTTAGACAGCGACCAACAGACGTATTGAAATAGAGCCTTTGCTATTAATGGCGCCAAGGGCCTCGAATGACAGCCATACAAAGTGGTATTATACGTGGAGAGGAATTGATTGTACTTCTAAATTTTTTCCTGGTGCATTTTGCCATATGTTTTTCTGTTTTCTCTGTTTGTCACAGTGATGCCAGCAGCTGCTGCTGCCCTCTATTGTTCGGCCCGAGCAGTCATAGACAACGAGAGGTAAATCGTTTGATCTATTGTTGTTTGGTCAGCAAAGCCTTTCGTTCATTTGACCGGAAGGAAATAAATCATCCATGCAGTCGCTTTCCCAAACGCATTCGCTTCCTCTCCTTTGAAGTTAGCAAAGCGGGTGATGAACACTTTCGGTCTATACTGCGGCCTTTACATCACTACATGCAATTGTGCAAGTGATAGATGTATGTTGTATGTATTCAATATTATGGAAAGTTTCTTTAGGCCGTAGACCCTGAAGTTTAGTAGCTAAATATTGTTAAATAATTAATCAATACCCGGGCACAACGCCGAAGAGTTGTGGAAGAAGGAGTATTGCTATAGAAGTTAAGGAACCAGCCCAAGGTGATGTCAGATGGCTGGACCAGTCTCAGGAAACATGTGAGTTTAGTAGTAACTAGGGCAACGCTAATTGTGTAAGAAAAGGCGGTAAATCAACAACGATCGAAAACAGACGAGATTTTAAATCTAATCACCATAATCATTTTTCTTTCAGATATAACTGAATATTAATACATGTAGATATTTATATTTGTAGATGAAAAATCAAGTAGGCCAGATAGGATAGAGTGGAATTTTCAGAGCAAGTAGACTATTAGGCCTAGAACTTTTAGGCATCAACTTTTGGGCTTGAACCGAAATCTATGTGGCCAGTGTCTGCGGCCATTTGCTCTGCCATGGTCCTCTAGAGGGATAGCATATGCTTAGCTGGACTTCTTGTGTTGCGTGAGAGCGCCGCACGATGTCTGATACTAAGGCCAGAGGTTTTGCACAATAAGTTACCCATCCGAGGGGAAGAACTGGGTTGGGCCACCTGCAGCCACTGACTTATGACAATCATTTCCTCTCCGTCTCCAACTCTCTATGTGCCTCCGTTTCTTCTTTCTGGTTTCTGTCTTTTCTGTCCCTGTAAGCAGAGTGGTCATATCTTCTGCCATCTACTTTTGCCGTGGCTGGGCTGGGAGCGCCTCTGAGTAGATTTCTTGAAGGGGCGCTATATAAATTTCCAGAATGAATGAATGAATCTCCACACGCTCCACCTGCTTCCCGTCGTGGAGTCAGTAAAGTTCAGGATTCTCCGCTGGGACGGGCTAAGTTGGTCCTCTCCAGGAGGAGAATAATAATAACCGAGAATAATAAAAAAGTAACAGTTATAGTAAAAATAATGATAATAATAATTATAATGATAAATGAATAATGATAGCGACCTATTATTTTTCGACCGAGGTATAGGCTATTATAATCCATCGCAACTTAAAAGAGCTTATTAGTAAAATAATAGTAATAATAATAATAATAGTAATAATAATAAAAATAATGATAATAATAATGATGATGATAATGATAATGATGATGATGATGATGATGATGATGATGATGATGATGATGATGATGATGATGATGATGATGATGATGATGATGATGATGATAATAATAATAGTAATAATAATAATAATAATAATAATAATAATAATAATAATAATAATAATAATAATAATAATAAACACACACACACGCACGCCTACACACACGCACGCACGCACACACGCACGCAGACACTGAGATGTATGTATAAAGATTATATACCTGCTCGACATATTGTACACAAAATATTCATGTTCATTTGTTTGTTTGATGGGGTAATCTCCTTCTGCCCTGATTATTATACAAGCAGGAAGCAATATTTCTGTCGATGGATTTTCTCTGCGTTTGTCATTCAGTCTATTTTCGCTGCTTCTGCTACTGCTACTGCTGCTGTTGCTACTGCTGCTGCTGCTACTGCTGCTGCTGCTGCTACTGCTGCTGCCGCTGTTGCTGCTACTGCTGCTGTTGCTACTGCTGTTGCTGCTGTTGCTACTGCTGTTGCTACTGCTGCTGCTGTTGCTACTACTGTTGCTGCTGCTACTGCTGAGTCTAAGTGAACATCAAAGCCTTGCATCGCTCTGGCAGGCGGTCTCTCCGTCGGTGATCGTGTTTATTCGGCAAAATTCGGAATGCTCTGTTGCGTGGCAGAGGACGAGGGGCCAATCAAATGACCAGACCCTGCTCAGTGGAGTTCTTCCCACGTCGTGTAAACATTAGACAGGATGAAAGACGCCCCAGTGTCAGCCCCACGACGCCACAGAGTCATCTGTCCTCGTCTCCAAAAACAACGATTCCTTGATGCCTCATATTATCTGCATCGCCGCTTCAGTAGTTTCTTAAACTTTTACCATTCCTCCCTACTTATATATGCCGCTATATATTTATATTTGAGCACCTCTGAGTAGTAATCTTGAAGGGGCGATATATAAATTTCATAGATAAATTGATAGATGGATATATTTATATAGTAGGCCTACAAAAGTATTGCTGTTGTTTCCTAGCGCCTTTTCCACCCCTCAGAATAGCATGACAATAGTTGAAGTCGAGTTAGGTTATTCGATTTGTTTGTGTGCATAACTTGTGTTAGGTACAAAGTGGATTTCTTAGTTTCATTTCTAAAAAATTATAGCGAGTCTCACTCGCTCAATAAAGTAAAAGAAGAAGGTATTATATTCTGAAAGAGGTAACAGATTGTATTTTATTCGCAGTGTTGTTCAGTAATTGAAATACATGTAATTGAATTACGTAATTGAATTACTTGTTCTGTAATTTGTAATTGTAATTGAATTACATTTTAAGTCCAGTAATTGTAATTGTATTTCAATTACAATATTGCTTGTAATTTGTAATTGAATGAAGTGTGAATTACCAATTACTTTCATAAAGTCGGCCACAATGCCAGCCTGTCGCCCACCCCTTTCATTGAATATTAAACTGCTCTATCCTTTCACCCCTGGCACACCTCTTACAACCCACTTTGATAGACCCTATCCATGCAGGGCCAGACTGCAGTTGTGCACTCTGCCTCATTCTTACCTAGCCCACTTACAACACAGCTTGGTAGCATTGGTAGGAAGAAGCTGCACCTGCTGCATGTTAATGAGGTGCCTGCTGTCATTTGTCCCCACTGCTCCACTTCCTGGCTTTTGCCTAATAGCTTGCGGCCCGGCCGGCGGCAGCTGACCTCAGCCTCGGACCCTGGGTCTAGTACATGTGTCTCACAGTTATAGTGATGACCCAAGATTGAGTGGAAAGATCTTGGTGATGACCTACTCGAGGCAGTATCATTATCATAATCTTGCAGGTTGCAGCATATCTCAACAGAATAAAATATTAGTTTTTATTATTAGGAAGAGTTTGATCCAGTAGTACAAAAGAAATTATTAAAACTTTGAAACAGCTGCACTTATGCATTTCCATTTCCAAGAAGGGTAAGTAAGTGTACACATGCATCTGATTTAAGTGATTTTTGCATTAGTATTTCATTGGTTTATTCGTATGTCATTTATTTAAGTTTATAGTAATGATTACAGTCATGATAGTCATCTCATGTTAAGAAAGAAACTGATTGGTGTGTACACGTCACATGTAGGCCTACATTTTATACAAAATACTACAGAAATGAAATCAAATGCAGTTTTATTTTGTAGGGTTACATTACTTACATGGGGGGGAATGAAGTGTCAATTACAAGTTACTTTCATAAAGTCAGCAAATATGCCAGCCTGCTGGGTTGACCCGGGCCACCCGTTTTATTGAATAAACTGCTATGCATTATGTTTGCATGGCAACATAATTGTCAACATTATTCTATACTTACACTCCTCTGACAATCTTACAGCACACTTTAATAGACCCTCAAAGGGCAAGGGCTGACCATCATTAACAGACTATCCATGCAGTCATTCTTAGCTAGCTTACTGCAGCTGCCTTCAGAAAACAGAGCTTCCATCTTCAGCTCCAGTTGAGCGTTTCTTTAGCACTGCTGGACGAATTGACTCACTCACCCAGGTGCAATCAACTAAGTTCTCTAACAGACTATCATTTTGAAAACTTCTACTCCTAAAAATCAAATAAAGTCTAGCTTGTTTTAATGGATCATAATTGTAAATCGTATTTTGGGCACAGGTCTGGCAAACTTATAATACAATTGAATGTACATATATTATTACAATTTACAGGTCATTGGCCCATTGGATGTTTTAGTTTAAAAATAGAGTAAATTAAAAATTATTGAAATTTTTTAAATCATGCGCCAATTTTCAAGAAATAATTGAAAAGTAATTGGTAATTGAATTACAATCAAAATGTAATTGTAATTGAATTACTTTCACAATCAAGTAATTGTAATTGTAATTCAATTACATTTACAAGCATGTAATTGCAATTATAATTGAATTACATTTGCAATGTAATTGATACAACACTGTTTATTCGCTCCTTCATCTTTCGTGGTTGATTTATCCTTCGAGGTTGATTGCAATCCGTCTGAAACACAAATACTGCAACAGCAGTCAAACAAGTGTTCATACATTCCATAGTGGAGGTGGACAAGGTTTACGAAAGAATTAGCTATTCATATGATGCATCGGTGACCCAAAGACGCACAGGTCAAAAGAAAACGAATCTGCCAAACGCCATGGCATTGCGACTATTTACCTTGCAGATTGGGCAGCTAGATGTAAAATTATTGCCGAATTAGTGGTGAGCGATTGCAAAACATTGCGTTGTATTCTTACATTTGCAACTTAGCTATCGTTCAAGACAGTTCGTGTACCCATCATTCGAAATCTGTGTCAGACCCCGTGACGCCACAGAGTCATCTGTCCTCGCCAAAAACAACAATTCCTCGATTCCTCATTATTATCCGCATCACCGCTTCAGTAGTTTCTTAAACTGTTACCATTCCTCCCTACTTATATATGCCGCTATATATATTTATATTTGAGCACCTCTGAGTAGTAATCTTGAAGGGCGCTATATATATTTCATAGATAAATAGATAGATGGATATATTTATAAAGTGTGGTTAGCAATAACTAAAGACAAAATTGTGGCTAGAATGACGTTAAAGCCCAAGGTTTTAGGTTTGGCGGTTTCCCCTCGTAGAATGAAGTGACCAACGACTGTAGGCGGTTCAAGTAAGCATCTGTCGGCCAATGGGCGTTGATTTCATTTTGGTTGACACATCTTACAAGCATAGGCTGCTGAATTTAATTGTATGCATAGCCTAGGCAACATCGTCCGCTTTGTGGAATGGAGAGGAGGCGCAGGGACGGTCGGTCGATCGGTGGTAGCCCCCACCCTAGGCCCTTCACCCTCCCTCTGGCCCTCTAGCGGTCGGACGGATGGATGGAGATGCATCGCTAGGGCAGACTAGACCCGACAGGGCATATACCCCGTACAGGCCCTACCTCGATCAATTGACCACTTGTATATATATAACCGAGCTGTGGGTCGAATAATTTGTGTATACGAAAGCCAGCTAAGCTGGCTAGAGGTCATACCTGTACTTCTAGAATGTATACAAGTTGTTCCAATTATCCAAATTTACCCCCCATCCACTCATATTACTATGGAGTTCATTGCTATGAAGATACTTACAGGGTTGAGAAACAAGTCTGTAGTTTCTATATGCGATTAGATTGCCATGAACAAATACGAACTTACTATTGTGGTAGATGGCGATCAAGAGGAAGCCATACGGGCATTTTTTGCTCACAACAACTGGAATTTTGAAAAAATTGGTAATTATGAAGACGATGCGTATATATATATATATATATATATATATATATATATACTGAAATTGTATAAATTGTTTTGTGTGGTGAACCCTATACAAGTAGGCCCTATTGTTCTTCAGGTAGCGCTATACGTGCGCAAATAAGATTGAAATAAGATTTATAAATATTAAATTAAATTGCATTTATTATCCTTGCAAATATTTAGCTCAAACCATGGTATAGAAATACATAGTAATAATAACATCAGCAATGTTAGTATAATGACAACTGATGTGAACAGCAGTAACAGCAGTAATGATAATAAATGGCCAATTAAAAATGTAATTATTAAAATTACCATGATTATTATTATTACGATATGTAATAAGACAATAAACATATGCATAACCCAGCTAAGCTGTCGTTCAAGTCAAGTCGAAAGAGCTAATTGTATGTTGATGACATTATAAATATATCTCCAACCAATCGAAACTGCCTTTGTTCCATTTGCAGAGTTGGAACCACCAAAGAAAAGAAAATCTTGTATGGATGCCGCTTCGAAGGAGGTCTTGGTCGCGTCCAATGGAAATAGTACAGAGTCACAAATTGAGGCTCAAAACAGTCATGACATTCAAGTGTCAGCTGATCATTTGCAGCTGCAGGGTGAAAATCATCAATCGGAAGGCGCCTGTCCTCTTTGCTTTCTCTCTCCGTGCGTGGGTTCTGCATCTCCAGGTTGGCTTGGCGGAGGACAAGCAGCGCATGCAGCTAACAGTCCAATACGAAGAGTAATTTATGGTAAATATTGGAAGATCATTTGCAACTTGGGTGGGTGGACGAGCCCATTATATCTGGCCAAGAAACTAACGGAATCGAACGGTGTACTTCATATGCGGGAAATAATGCCAGATTGCGTAGTGCGAAAAGTGAGATCGTTGTATCCGAATCCAACAGGCACGCCTTACATGGGCCACAAGTGGGAGTAACATTGATACTTTGGATAATTCGCAGGACTTTGCTTAGACAGAGAGATTTTTATTGTACACTTACTTTCTGACATAAAGCAGAATTTTATCGATTGTGAGCTGCTTATGTACACCTGTCATAGCCTTGGTAATAGCATTGGTAGTTATTATTAGACCTAAGCTTATCCACAAGTTCACAACAGCTATGATTCAATGTAACATAACATTCCCCCATTTTCAATTTATATAGCGCCTCTTGAAGATTCCTACTCAGAGGTGGATTGAGCTAAACCTTTGAAAGGATAATAAATGCAATTTAATTTAATATTTATAAATCTTATTTCAATCTTATTTGCGCACGTATAGCGCTACCTGAAGAACAATAGGGCCTACTTGTATAGGGTTCACCACACAAAACAATTTATACAATTTCAGTATATATATATATATATATATATATACGCATCGTCTTCATAATTACCAATTTTTTAAAAATTCCAGTTGTTGTGAGCAAAAAATGCCCGTATGGCTTCCTCTTGATCGCCATCTACCACAATAGTAAGTTCGTATTTGTTCATGGCAATCTAATCGCATATAGAAACTACAGACTTGTTTCTCAACCCTGTAAGTATCTTCATAGCAATGAACTCCATAGTAATATGAGTGGATGGGGGGTAAATTTGGATAATTGGAACAACTTGTATACATTCTAGAAGTACAGGTATGACCTCTAGCCAGCTTAGCTGGCTTTCGTATACACAAATTATTCGACCCACAGCTCGGTTATATATATACAAGTGGTCAATTGATCGAGGTAGGGCCTGTACGGGGTATGCCCTGTCGGGTCTAGTCTGCCCTAGCGATGCATCTCCATCCATCCGTCCGACCGCTAGAGGGCCAGAGGGAGGGTGAAGGGCCTAGGGTGGGGGCTACCACCGATCGACCGACCGTCCCTGCGCCTCCTCTCCATTCCACAAAGCGGACGATGTTGCCTAGGCTATGCATACAATTAAATTCAGCAGCCTATGCTTGTAAGATGTGTCAACCAAAATGAAATCAACGCCCATTGGCCGACAGATGCTTACTTGAACCGCCTACAGTCGTTGGTCACTTCATTCTACGAGGGAAACCGCCAAACCTAAAACCTTGGGCTTTAAGTGAAAGTTTCTGTATCGTCTTTGTAGCCTATTGGTCATCCGAATTTACATGAAACGATTGTTCTGTGCAGCCACCTGTTACTATATCAGCAGGGTCCGATTTGTCAAAAAAGAAGCAGGGGGGTCGGGAACAGTGGCTGATCCAGGATTGCTTATGTGAGAGCAAGGGTTGTTTAGGCTATGAGGGGCGCCACGTTCCGTGGTAAAAATTGTAATTAACTTTAAATGATAGTATACTGTATATATATATATATATATATGCGTATGTATATATGCGAGATATGTATATATATATATATTTTTTTTTGAAATAATGGCATTATGCGCAATAGTTAGTGTAGTAAACCACTAGTATATAAGCTATAGCCTACTATCCGTTATCGTGTCAAAGCGCCCTTGTAACGGCATGTGCCGTGTTACGGCGCTGTAGAAATTGTCATATTCATCATCATCATCACCCTATAAAATACTGTTTGAAATTGGCGCTCATCTGTCATGTTGGATCGCAAGTAATTTTTTATTATTTTCAATCTGCTCAAAGTTCTTTCTGCAGTACAATTACCAGATGGCCCGAACGGGGTGCCATAGACTATAATAGAGCGCCGTTCTGCAATGGCCAACGTAACAGGAAGAGTGAGATATATTTTATAAAAGTAGCCTACTGATAGATTAATTAGGTCCACAGTGATTCCCAACCTTTTTCAGAGCATGGCACCTTTACTAACGGCAGATCAGCGGCGGTACCTTTGACCTTAATTTCAACTATTTTTCTTCAAGTTAGTTCTTCATTTCACTGATAAGAAACGTTTCTTGTATGAAAAATAATTAGGCCTATAGGCCTATATGTTAGTAGTGATAAATTTTAAAACTTTTTCACATAAGAAGCTGCACAAATGTTATGGATCTGACATCCAACCTTGAGCAGGTGCCAGGTTCACAGGGCCCTGTGGACCTTTGGTGCCGCGAAACTCAGGTTGGGAAACACTGGATTAGGGAGTTTATCACTTGTCTGAGACAGTTCCAATGCAAGTGATTTGATCAGTGGCGTGGCTAGGTATTTTGGCGCCCGTGGCTAATAACGACAAGCATTCCCAATAGAAATTTCGAATCTTTGCAAAACACAGTTAGTCAAACGCTACATTGAACATTATTCGATTATATGAATATGTGGCTCTTACCAGACTCCAAACTTTCTATCCTTGATATATCTGCAAAGTCTTTGAGAACTTCAGCAAAAATTAATTGAAGCGCTATAGCCTATTTCAATCTGGCTGATGAAACTGCTGCGGCATGATTGGATTCAATGTCTTGTTCATCTGAAATACCT
The DNA here is from genome assembly GCA_020284085.1 of Aporrectodea caliginosa. Classification (NCBI taxonomy): domain Eukaryota; kingdom Metazoa; phylum Annelida; class Clitellata; order Crassiclitellata; family Lumbricidae; genus Aporrectodea; species Aporrectodea caliginosa. The sequence goes on along the minus strand of JACEVL010000495.1, from coordinate 1,257,536 downwards.
GAGCAATCAGTGCCCTATAAAATAACTCCATAGAACTTGCTGCAGCTGCTGCTCGTTTCTCCGACAATTTCTTAAACCTAGCTTCGTTCAGTCTATGTCGCTTAATTTTCGATAAAGGCAAGCGATGCGCAGACAATTTTATAAACAACAAATACACATAAAACTGGAATTTCGAATAGACAACGTCTAGATTGATATTCCACGACTTATGACTCAGCGGTCTCAGCACCACTGTCCGTGGCTTAAGGGGAAAGGGGAAAGGTCAGCAGGGAGGCTTGAAGCATGGACCCGGCTGTTATACCCGGCCTGTGGCTTGATTGGAGTCCTCGCCTGAAGCATATACTTCATGGAAACCTGATCCATTGGGCCTGAAAACTGTAACGGGTGTTGAAATCTTGCTGAATGATAACTTTCTTCTTCCTTAGGCCCCTAATCCAAAAGCAGACGGTGCTTTGATGTGACACACATATATCAAACTGCAAGACAGAGAGACAGAGGAAAAGGAGGAGAGTGGTCGAGTATAGATATAGAAGAAACATTACTAGCGTACTAAAGACAAAGGTGACCATTATATATATATATATATATATATGTGTGTGTGTGTGTGTGTGTGTGTGTGTGCGTGTGCGTGTGTGTGTGCATATATAACTGCATATATAATATATATACGTATATATGTATATTATATCTGTATATCTATATTTCAGAGAGAGTAGGAGAGAGGGAGGTAGAAGCTGGGTTAGGCCGATTGGTCATAATGGAGTCGTTTGGTGTAGGACTGTGGGTAATGAATTTGAGGGGGTCAAGCCGACCGAGGGGGTCAAGCCGACCCCCCGGGGGTCGGCCAAAGACTAGAAGCAAGGGGTCGATAAGAAGAAGCAGGGGTCCAACCCCCGACCCCCCCGGCAAATCGGACCCTGTATATCAGTGATTGTTGTTCACTCGTATGTTTTCCTGTTCTAATTGTTGCAGCTGTTGGGTGAAACATGTCGGAGGTTACGAATGGATCATGTACACTCCGAATCTACTGTGTCTTCTTGTAAGAAATTGGCCTATCAAACAATCATTAATTTTAATCAATTAACCAATCAATCAGTCAGTCAGTCAGGCTTTAGGTTTTAGGACCACGTTCAGTTCTATCGTCATAGAAGCAAGTATTCTTGTTAAATTATTTCTGTTGTGGCTACTGTTGTCGTCGTTGCTATTTTTGTTGCTCTTTTGCACAGACTTACTTTTCCTTTACATAATTATTTACTGTTTCACTGCAATCCATAATAGACAATGTTTTGCTGGTATGGTTGTGTTGTTTCGCTGATTAACTTTTCGTTTGTCTTTTGTCGTATTTTTTTCAACAAAATGTTTGTCTTCAAAAGAGTTTCATGAAGCGTGTTTCTTTTCCAGCTGAATTTCATTTTCCTCTGCAACATCCTAAGAATCCTTCTATTCCAACTGCACGCTCATCCGCAAGAACCCAATAACTTCAGGTCAGTCGTTTCGTTCCACTCTGCCCTTCAGCGGTTGGACAAGCGTAACTAATGTCCCTCTTCACCAGGCACCGTTGCCGCCAGTCGCTTGTAATTGGCGACCGGCTAATTATCGCCAGACGACGACGGCGGATCAACGGTTCTGCGCAGCTATAGTTATCCGATTCGCCGCGATATGCCGCGCTTAACGGCTCCCGAGGTGCGTAAATCCACGGCATCAGTGCGCTTCGTCTAATCCGCCATTTCTCTATGCATTATTCGCGGTCGATCTACCAGCCAGCTAGCCATGGACAGCCACCAGTCTGCCTATGTCTTAGGGCCATCTCCGGTGTGGCTGAGTCAACCCATTTCCTAGGGCCATCTTCTACGTGGTTGGCTCCTTCCTGATCTCTAATTAGACGGTGCCAGAGAATGCTCGTGCCCTCTAACGATCGCAGGGAAATGCTCTCGAATCTTGGATCTGCGACGCACGAAGCGCCATCTTGCGAACTCTAATTATCGCATCGAATTAAGGCGGAAAGCCTGATGCGTGAGGTGAAGAACCTGCGTCCTTCATAATATAGCGACTAACCTGCTTCTGGGCTCCGGGCCAACTTCATTCTCACAGCTTAATGATATAGAACGACTCGCTTTTGCTGCTCTGGCTTTTCGAACCCCGGCGTACTTGTGCCAAATTGGTATTTAGATGCTTAATATGCTTATGGCTAGGATGGAGAAGTCGTCTGTGGAATGCTAGTGCTGTGTTAATGGTCAAGTCGAAGAATCAAGAATATGAATGCGGAAAATAGACAAGCATAATTATTTTTAAGGGGACAATATTTTGTGATTAAGATTAACTTTACCTATTTGAAACCAGGGATAAAAGTTTACTTATTTGTGACCAGCTATTAGGGTTTACTTCACGTGTACATGGGAATAGGGTAGTCTACCTACTTATGACAGGTTTAATGTTTACTTTATCCATGTGCCACCAGGAACTAAGGTTTACTTTACATATTTGCCACCACGGATTACGTTTATAGTTTACCCATTTTTAACCAAACAATTACGTTTACTTTACTTATCTGTGATCGGGATTAGGGTTTACTTTACCTACGTGGGACTAGGTTCCTGTTTGTGGCCAGAGGATTACTGTTTGTTGTATCCATAATTATGACGCAAGGAGTTAAGTTTGCGTTACTTATTTGTGACGACACTAAAGAAACTGGGGTGCCGTGCATTCTAAGTGAGTTTAATTGTTTTGTGGATACCCTTTCCCATTCCGTGGCTGCCCTTCGCATGAGAATATTGACTTCATTATGTGAAGTGCATAGAGCACCAGAATTGTTTAAAAAGCACGCTTATATATATTAAGTGTCTATTTTATTTATCGTGCATGCATTGTATTCATGTCGGTTTACGAGGCAATTGCAACAATATATATATCAAAGCAGTAAGGGTATACATCCTATAGTATAACCAGTTAATCTCCGGGATATGGAATCATTAGAGAATGCTCCAAAGCATTAAAGTGTGCAGCGAGAGTTCATGGCACTCCACGTCTTTAGAACCTGAACCGCGACAGAGCAACTAAGGGTGAACTGTATTCAGTATTCAGTTGTATGCTGCATGTGGCATTCATAAATTATTGACTGCTTTCTGACCCGGTAGAGGGTTTCTCTGTAATAAAGTGGACGGCACTATAATATAATCCATGGTTGCTGCTCCTGCGATAGAAGAATATGTTAGACATTCTGTGGGTGTGGATAGTTTCATGGCATTCGACAAGTAGTATACTGTTTATGATTTCCCCGGTTTCTGTCTTGCTTCGCTGAGTGGATAGTGTCGCGTTTAATGGTCAGTAACCTAGGCATGATGAATGGACCCCTCCAGATGAAACCCGATATATACAGGGATCGCAGTTGAGAACCAAGAATCGTAATCGTAATCGTAATCTCCAAACTTCTAAAGGGCCACTCGAAAGCCAAGCGCAGGGCACCAGCTTATTCACGAGCGCTGCGTCTAGTCAAAAGGGTTATCCGAGAGAGTAGTCCGAAGGAGGTCCGAGTCCGGAAATGAGGCTAAGACGCAGATGCCAGCCCCTGCAGAAGGCCAAAAGGTCTTAGATGAAGGTAATCGCATAAGAAATTTCTTACTTCACGACTAAGCGCTTCTTGCAAGCAGTCCACTTACTGGCTAACTATGATGGCCAGAATACAGAAACGGTTCCTCCAGAACAAATGGATTCGATTGGCAAACTGTACTTCTCAGTGAGACAGTGAATCTGTAGTTTCTGTCTGTTCTTTTCAGTCAGTCTTTATGTCTGTCTGTCTTTCTATCTACTCTTTTCGGTGTATCAGCAGCAGCCGCGTTTCAAAGCCCGCGGCTAATCCTTTAAGTCCAAATGTTCCACCGGTTATTAGGGATAATCCGAATAAATGTTTAAAATTCTAATGGTTTTCAGAGTCATAATAAAACTGTTGTCCTCTGATTAAAGCACGATGTAAACAGAGCAAATCGTTTGCTCTATCACGTGATCTGAGTTTTTCGACTCGGTCGACTGAGTCTGGGGTTAATTTCAAGGTCTAAGTAGTAAGTACCGGGAGCCTTCTGAGTAGTTTCTTGAAGAGGCGCTATATAAATGTTCTGAATGAATGAATGAATGAAGTACTAAGTACCTGTATCTCCGCACGGTGCGTGGAGTTAGCCCTGGCGGAAGAACTATAGAACACACCAATACAATCAAGACTAGCAGTACGCCTAATATATGTTTTCAGTCATATGTATTCATAATACGTTCATATACTTGGGTGATATATGAAAAATTTCTAGTTTATTATATAACGTGAAAATGAAATAAATGGAAATACAGTCATTCGGTGCACATACGTGTATGCATGCCTGTAAGCCTACCTGTATAATATCCAGACGTTGCGATTAAAGGAAAAAGTCATCCACAGATTAGACACTAATGAGGTCTCCTGGAATCGAGGATTGTCAATGCTCCAGGGAAGTCAGTGACAGAGCGAGCAGGACCAGTCTATACAGGCTCATAGTAATTAAGCCACTGTTCTGTATCCTAATAATGATCGAACTATCGATGTGCGTTTTTGGTCTACCTAACGATGAGAATATACAGTATGTCTTCCCCATTGAAATGACCTGTACGATGCTGTCTGTTAATTGATCGAGGTCTGCTTAGGTGTACATGTATTTTTTGGCTTAAATCGTAATCGTAATCTCCAAACTTCTTAAGCGCCACTCGAAAGCCAAGCGCAGGGCACCAGCTTATTCACGAGCGCTGCGTCTAGTCAGAAGGGTAATCCGAGAGCGTAGTCCGAAGGAGGTCCGAGTCCGGTTAAACTGACTTCGTCTCTTCGCCCGTTTGTATCTCTGCAGTTGACTGTCTCTCCGTATGTCTCGACGTCTACGTCTACGTGTAACTTGTCAAGACAAGACTAAGGCAAAGATTAGCAGAGTGACATAGAGACAGATTAAGCGGTGAAGCCAATGAGACAAATGTTGATCATCGCTTTAGTCTATAGCATCTTCCGAATCTTAACCGTTTTCTTGTTTCCTGTTTCGGTTGCTGCTGCTGCTGCTACTGATGATGATGTTGCTGATGTTGGTGATGAAGACGTGGTCTTAAGGCTGGCATCATGTTGATCCCTCTGTTTGGTCTGCATCTCCTACTGACCATCTACAGACCAGACCTGGCAGCCTGTGACAATCACTCATACGAATACATCACTCTCGCCATCACCAATTCACAGGTGAGCACCTGTCAATCAACACGAACACTTTCTTCCAACAACTGATATCGTGGTTATTAAGGACCTAAACAGCCTCGCTCTGATCTCAAAACATCTTGATGCATACTGTCGCTGAATAAGCTAGTCTGCCTGATCACACTGTGAAATTTTGAAGATTTGCATTACATCATACAATACAATACAACTGTAGGCTATTTGACATTGCCTTCCTTCAAAAGTTCAGTAGTGTACACAACCAAAGGGCAGAACATTCATGGCGCAGAGCAAGTGTGAGTGAGCTCAAGGTCTCTACGCAGTAACTGCCTCGGGCGAGGCTAGAACCCGTAATTGTATTGTATTGTATTGTATTTGAACACTTATTATAGCGCCCCTACCAGATTTCCCATTCAGAGGCGCTCCCGACTACTGCGCGAACGCTGAATCGGAGTTTCACGCCGAAGCGCATGAGCAATTGCGAGTGAAGGACTTGCCCAGGGTCCCTACGCGGCGACTTTGAGGTGGATTCGAACCCGCAACCCTCCAGCTGCAAGGCACCGAACATACCCCCAAACCCCCGCGCCCCAGTTGTATTGTGATGTGTTGTATTGTGTGTTATATTGTACTCCACGTTTATAATGCGATCGAGCCACCCGCAGTAAAGATCCGAGAAATTAATCTCTGATAAACCGACCCGACCGGGAAGCGAACCCGGGGCGCCGGCGTGACGAGCGGGCTACCAACCCACTCGGCCACTCAGGATCCTTAATCTCCGAGTTACAGGCCAAAGTGCTCTAACCAATCGGCCACTGTACCTCACATGATCATAATCACAAGGATGGTGACGACGAAAGTGATGACATGCGTGATCATCATGATCTTGTTAGGAGCACTTTGAGAAGTCCACGAAAGGTGTCAAAGAAATGACTAGATACATACGTACGTACGCACATACATATAAGGCATATAATGATATACATACATATGGTACATACACACAGCCCATCGATACAATGTGCATACATACATAATTATATATATGTATGCATGCACATTGATGCACACATGCATATAATAATATATACTATATATGCAGGCATGTACATTATTGCGCATATACATACATACACACATACATGCATGCATACATACATAAATAAATACACACATACTTACATACATACATATATATGAAAAAGTGAGACTTCACATTGATATTCATTTAATTTTCGCCATATAAATAAGGACCATCTTTATAATATAATATATACATATGTAAATCATGTATATATATATATTATATACCTATGTCCTATGGACGATGTCTTAATATTGATGAGAGATGATTGTTGTCTGTTTGTATACGCAGGGCGTGTTCGTGTCGCTCATCTTCTGTTTTCTCAATGGCGAAGTAAGTACACAAACCATTCGCAGAAAACAGCGACATCAACTTTATTATTCTACTCATTCCTTAACGTTCTGCTGCTCCTGTTGTCTGTGTGTTTATGTTGCTGTTGTTGCACTAGCAGACGCACACAACACACGACACAACGGTAGTCCCCTCCCCTCCCCCCATTTACATTCATTAACACCTATACTCAGGGTCCGATTTGTCAAAAAAGAAGCAGGGGGGTCGGGAACAGTGGCTGATCCAGGATTGCTTATGTGAGAGCAAGGGTTGTTTAGGCTATGAGGGGCGCCACGTTCCGTGGTAAAAATTGTAATTAACTTTAAATGATAGTATACTGTATATATATATATATATATGCGTATGTATATATGCGAGATATGTATATATATATATATTTTTGAAATAATGGCATTATGCGCAATAGTTAGTGTAGTAAACCACTAGTATATAAGCTATAGCCTACTATCCGTTATCGTGTCAAAGCGCCCTTGGCGGCGGCATGTGCCGTGTTACGGCGCTGTAGAAATTGTCATATTCATCATCATCATCATCACCCTATAAAATACTGTTTGAAATTGGCGCTCATCTGTCATGTTGGATCGCAAGTAATTTTTTATTATTTTCAATCTGCTCAAAGTTCTTTCTGCAGTACAATTACCAGATGGCCCGAACGGGGTGCCATAGACTATAATAGAGCGCCGTTCTGCAATGGCCAACGTAACAGGAAGAATTAGATATATTTTATAAAAGTAGCCTACTGATAGATTAATTAGGTCCACAGTGATTCCCAACCTTTTTCAGAGCATGGCATCTTTACTAACGGCAGATCAGCGGCGGTACCTTTGACCTTAATTTCAACTATTTTTCTTCAAGTTAGTTCTTCATTTCACTGATAAGAAACGTTTCTTGTATGAAAAATAATTAGGTCTATAGGCCTATGTGTTAGTAGTGATAAATTTTAAAACTTTTTCACATAAGAAGCTGCACAAATGTTATGGATCTGACATCCAACCTTGAGCAGGTGCCAGGTTCACAGGGCCCTGTGGACCTTTGGTGCAGCGAAACTCAGGTTGGGAAACACTGGATTAGGGAGTTTATCACTTGTCTGAGACAGTTCCAATGCAAGTGATTTGATCAGTGGCGTGGCTAGGTATTTTGGCGCCCGTGGCTAATAACGACAAGCATTCCCAATAGAAATTTCGAATCTTTGCAAAACACAGTTAGTCAAACGCTACATTGAACATTATTCGATTATATGAATATGTGGCTCTTACCAGTCTTACCAAACTTTCTATCCTTGATATAACTGCAAAGTCTTTGAGAACTTCAGCAAAAATTAATTGAAGCGCTATAGCCTATTTCAATATGGCTGATGAAACTGCTGCGGCATGATTGGATTCAATGTCTTGTTCATCTGAAATACCTGAGCAATCAGTGCCCTATAAAATAACTCCATAGAACTTGCTGCAGCTGCTGCTCGTTTCTCCGACAATTTCTTAAACCTAGCTTCGTTCAGTCTATGTCGCTTAATTTTCGATAAAGGCAAGCGATGCGCAGACAATTTTATAAACAACAAATACACATAAAAGTGGAATTTCGAATAGACAACGTCTAGATTGATATTCCACCACTTATGACTCAGCGGTCTCAGCACCACTGTCCGTGGCTTAAGGGGAAAGGGGAAAGGTCAGCAGGGAGGCTTGAAGCATGGACCCGGCTGTTATACCCGGCCTGTGGCTTGATTGGAGTCCTCGCCTGAAGCATATACTTCATGGAAACCTGATCCATTGGGCCTGAAAACTGTAACGGGTGTTGAAATCTTGCTGAATGATAACTTTCTTCTTCCTTAGGCCCCTAATCCAAAAGCAGATGGTGCTTTGATGTGACACACATATATCAAACTGCAAGACAGAGAGACAGAGGAAAAGGAGGAGAGTGGTCGAGTATAGATATAGAAGAAACATTACTAGCGTACTAAAGACAAAGGTGACCATTATATATATATATATATATATGTGTGTGTGTGTGTGTGTGTGTGTGTGTGTGTGTGTGCGTGTGTGTGTGCATATATATATATATATAATATATATACGTATATATGTATATTATATCTTGTATATCTATATTTCAGAGAGAGTAGGATAGAGGGAGGTAGAAGCTGGGTTAGGCCGATTGGTCATAATGGAGTCGTTTGGTGTAGGACTGTGGGTAATGAATTTGAGGGGTCAAGCCGACCCCGGGGGTCGGACCCTTCGGGGTCGGCCAAAGACTAGAAGCAAGGGGTCGATAAGAAGAAGCAAGGGGTCCAACCCCCTGACCCCCCGGCAAATCGGACCCTGCCTATACTGGGGTCATTGACCGAGTAAACAATACAAATAAATACAACAATAAATAAGACGTTGGCCACATCCGACCGGATTGATGGAATAGAAAAGCTGGCATTTTATTACAATTAACATCTGTAGGCCTAGGATTTGGTGCAAAGTAACCAATACAACATTATATATATCTATGGTCTGTGTAGGCTTATAACTGCGCCAAATCAATAAATAAGGTATATATGTCAATTGGTCTATCTGCCGGTATGCCCTTCTTTCTCTCTGTCTGTCTGCCTGTGTGTGTGTGTGTCTCTCTCTCCCTCCCTATGTAGGCCTCGTTGTTTCAGAGAGGCATATTCTTAAACCGAAACTAAAGGAAAATGAGACGGAAATGGAAACAGATCTGTCTTTCCAACTAATTGACAGCCGTCATCACTAGACCGTGAAAGGTCGAAACTGTATACGCTATAATTCCCAGTTTCTAACGGTTAGATTTGTGCGGGGGGGGTAGCGCAGGTGCCATGCAGAGTGTCATGGATGTAGGATCGTTGGATGAACTTGGGGCACGGTAGTCGTTTGGTTGAGCGCTCGCCTCGTAGCGTGGAGAGTACGGGTTCGAGTCTCTCCTGAGACGGTAACTGTGTAGCAACCTTGAGTAAGTCCTTCATTCACAATTTCTCAGCGCCATCGATCGATGCTTGGTCATTAGAGAGTGACACTTAATAATAAAATAATAATAATAATAATAATAATAATAATAATAATAATAATAATAATAATAATATAATAACTACATGTAAATAAAATAAAATAAATGGATGGATGTGATGGATGAGACCACGAGTAAATGTATAGATGACTTAATGAATGGACACCTGGATGGATCCATCTGACGTGGAATGCCTGGGGGAGCAGAACATGCCGCAGACAGGAAGCGTGCCAAATATTCATCCCTCCCGCCACCCATGAGTTCGTACCCGTGGCCGTCGAGTCGCTAGGCCCCGTCAACCGGGAGGGCCGCGAGTTCTTGATGGAACTGGGGCGCAGAATGACAGCCGATTCAAGCGACCCTCTGGAGACCGTGCACCTGTTCCAGCGTTTGTCCATATGCACTCAGGATTTAATGGTATTCAGGGGCATGTTGGACAATGGACCGATGGACGGAGGACCATGGACTGGATGGATTAGGACAGTTTCTATGAGGGATCATGTATGGCCTACCTCGGGGCATAAAAAAAAAAATAATGGATAATAATAATAATAATAATAAATACATGTAAATAAATAATGGATGGATGGATGGATGGATGAACGTATGGATGGATGAATGGATGGATAAAAGGAAGAATGGTTGGATGGATGCACAGTGGATGAATTAATAAATGGATGGATATAATGGGAGATGGGAGACAATTGATCGACGTAATGTATCGATACGAAGGCTGAATCCCGATGATCGATTGTTGGATCGATTATCGACGGACTAATCGGTCGATGGATCGATGAATCGATGGTTAGAAGTATATTGTCTGTTGTTTCGTGTTTGTAGGTGATCTCGCATGTCTGTCGTCTGTCGTTCTGCTGCTGTCTGAACGGCAGAGACCGATTGTCGAGTAAGTACGTCAGTCATGCCACTCAGGTCACGATGACCGAAGACCGGCGCAGCGATACGCCCAACTCACTGAAGATGGCGAGGACGACGTGCATGGGCAGCTGCAGCGGAGAGGGATTCTGCCTCCAGGACATGTCCACCGTTTCCATGGCAACGGCAGCGCCAGGGTCATTGTCGAGCAGTCGCCGCGAGAGCCGATCCGTTCAGCCAATCAAGTCCCCGCGCGGCACGACGGACGCCTCTGATTGGACGAGGAGGGACACGTCACGCGCCTACGACAACGGCGGCCAATACAGTTGAACGACGAGAGTTGCCATGACGACGACGAAAGCTGGAGTGTATCATGGCTCACAGTACTAACAGATGGGAGAACAATCGCAGAAGCGCCGCCTGGTGACAAGCCTTATCGAGGAGAAGCGTAGAAATGGCCAGTTCTTGTTGTGAACAAACGATTCCTTTGGATGACAAGTGGCGCCCCCCCCTCTGCCACCCTTCGTATGACCTACATTGCATTACATTACACGAATATTGTGCAGAGTATTCGCCACTGACGCAGCCACTTGCTGCTTTTGTTCACCAGTAGTTTACCTACAAGACATTAAGTAAAGTAAAGAGCGCAGTTCAATTAAGAGAGGAACCTTCACAATCGGGAGCTTCTAGCTTAACCACATAGACCAGTCGCCTGACGTATGGCAATCGGCTGCCATGACAATGAAGCTTCCGAACGTTAGCGACGAAACCAATTCAAAGTCAGCTACCTAATGTCGTTAAACTACTACTGCTACTGCTACTGCTACTGCTACTTCTGCTACTGCTACTGCTACTGCTACTACTACTACTACTACAACAACAACAACAGCTACTACTACTACTACTACTGCTGCTGCTGCTGCCGCCGCCGCCGCCGCCACCACCACCACCGCTACTACTACTACTACTACTACTACTACTACTACTACTACTACTACTACTACTACAACTACTACTTCTACTACTACTACTACTGCTGCTGCTAATGCGAATACTACTACTACTACTACTACTGCTAATATTGCTACTGCTTCTACTACTTAATACTACTGTCAATTCTGCTTCTACTTATAATTCACGTTCGTTAGTAGCGTTTCTAATGGACAGTGGTTTATCTATCTATACGTAAAAACTGTCTCAATGAACCAAGTCATTAGTGAAGGAAACGCCACACATGTGTCAAATGATCCTGGCCTAATCTAGGTCATTCGTTTGCTTTTACAAAATTATACTAAACGTAGACGACTCAATAAACATCGCATAATGATGAGTAAGGGTGAGTTCGTCCTCCTTCTCTTCACCTGGGGAGACGGTGCACTCTTTCATAATCTCCATTCTCTTCATTTCCTTTGACATAGTCATCTAAATCTGGGACATGAATGGTTTACAGACGATCGTCAAACCATTCCTACTCTTCCTCCTCCTTCTCCTCCTTGTCCTCCTCCTCTTCTTTCTTCTCCTCCTCTTTCTCCTCTTTCTCCTCTTTCTCCTGCTCCTGCTCCTCCTCTGCCTCCTTCTCCTCCTGCTCCTCCTCTGCTGCCTACTTTGCTTCGCCATCCATACATTGAAGGTCATACCCCTCATCCACGTATACGGTACACAACTGCCACAGCCGAACACAGCGACTCCACGGTCATTCTTCTAGCATATGTTCTTACACCAGCCCGCACTATCTCCAACCTTAAGCACATAAGTCCGCTACGCTATAATACACAGGCGTCCATGGTCCGACCCGATACTACCTCAGTCTCATTCTTCTCCGTCTGTCTTCGCGTTGAGACTGTCTCAGACAACCTCATCAGTCCGAACTCACATTAAATATTTGATCACTTCGTAACAAAAAAACTATAGGCTACTGCTCTTCAGAACCTAATTTCGTCCTCGAAACACGTACTGTCCTGACGTTATCGGAGTAATAGAAAGATGGATTCTTCTTCAGCTACCCGGTACTATAAGTGGCACATATACTACATGTGTGGCAGGGTGGCCGATTGGTTAGAGCGGTTGGCCTGTAACGCCGAGAGTACGGGTTCGATCCTCGTCCGAGCGGTTACTGTGTAGGGACCGTGAGCAAGTCCTTCGCGCACAATTGCTCTGCAATATAATTGCATCTACGTCATCGAGGCGTGTGCATTTCTGAGCTTTGGAAGAAGGGCGATATCAAACGCAGTTGTTTTGTATATTGTATTGTATATCTCAATTTGCAGACCTGAGGATTTTTTTATCAGCTGACCACGGCATCCAAAATCTTCATCAAAAGTTCATCCTTCATTCTCAGAGGCAGCGCTGCCTTCCTCATCTGGATCTGTCACACCAGACACTGACTCTGCTCAAACAACTACAATAATTATTAGCAAATTTTTGAATTATCATCTGTCACTTTCAAAGTACCTGCATGTACAATAACGATCTACATTCTGCAACGTCCATCATCATCTTACTCTGCTAAATCTAGTGCTTTCCTGGAAAAATTTAACTCTCTTTCGGTCCATTGGCATTTGCTGTTTTCCACACCCCAGGAATTTGACGTCACCTGGTGATTCCAGCATCCACGTGGACAACCCGATCCAATCGTATCCCAGTTACTTTCGTCTCTCAGTGCATTCATTCTGATCCAGTGTGTTTCTTTCCCAACGAAACACAACCACACTTCTTGATTTAGTGACCACTTCTGTTAACTGAATTGCCACAAATCCTCTGATCAAAACCCTCTGTCCAACAAAACCAGTATTGAGTCATCCCAAACTTGTTTATTCCGCCGCTTCCGCTCTGGTGACCTTGATGTATATAAGCTCGACCTCCTGTCTCCACTTCTCTAAAGTTCTGCAACCGGTCAATCTACGCTGAACCAACTCTTTACAGTAAACGAAATATCTCTATACCATGTTGCTCACCTCTCTTCCCCTATCAACTCTCACTCTCTTCATCTCTCTTGTAGTGGGCTACTCAAAACTGATAACCGAACTGTTGAAGCCATCCTGTGGTTCTGCTTCTGCACTACACCGTGTCCACCATCACCAACGATTTGCACCGTAGCACCATGCTTTTTCCACGGCTTTACCCATATCTTTCGAACTCGATTTGATATAGCATCAGTGAACAAGCTAGTCTCCGTGTCGCGGGTTTTGTATGGCGATGAGAATTCTGGAGTTTTACATTTACAATACATTTACAAAACATTTACAATACATTTATAAAACATTTGCATTACATTTACTCAGCATCTACGTATCCGCTTATACATCCACTTCCTCTTCCTCCTGCTCCTCCTTCATATCATCATCGTCATTGACGCCATTATCGCCATCAATTTCCCACCTTCCAGATTCATCATCATTGACATCGGAAATGGTCTGGTGTCATTTATTCTCGGCGTTTTCCGTCTTTAGAATTCGAATGCGCTGTCCGTAATTATGCTGATCACACGAGTACGAGGGCGCTCGGCTCCGTCGAGGTCGTCCAGATGTCATGACTGCACGTGACATGAATTTACTGACTGTCATTACATAATACCCGGTGTAGGGGAGAGGGGCGTTGCAGAGACGCCATTGGTAGAAGAATAACCCCTGTACTCATTCCCAATGTTGATTAGTAGAACAGCTGCTTTTTCGACTCGGAAAAAGGAAGAAATTTTTATGGAATCAGCCTTATATGGGAAGATTTATTGGCTCGAGACTGAGACAAAGTGTTGGGGAAAAGACTGCAGAGTCTCCACAGTTGAAAGAATTCACTTCTCATTCGAATAACTTGGAAATCAAACGATTCATGTAATAAATTGATAGATTAAAAAACTGGTGGAACATATATATAGGACTATATAAGTTTTTAGTTTTAAATTGCAAAATAGGCTACATTTATTCATTAAGTGCATATGATTTTTTTAAATAGAGTCCATTTTTCAAGTATTATTTTAGTCGACCTACATAATCGTAAAACTCGAAATTTGTAAGGCGCTGCTAAGTCTAGGTGTAGAGCCTCAGCGCATTTTACGAACACTTTGTAGCCAATCATGAAAGTTGTAGAACGGTAATGGTTTTTAATGCTAACTGTAGACAGACATGACTGACGTTGACATCTGTCTAATAAACAAACCGGGAACAAGAACGAAAAAGAAAAAACAGGAGAATAGGGAACAAGAACGGCAAAAAGAAAGAACAAGGAAGTCAAAAACAAGAAGGGTAAAAAGAAAGAACAAGGAAGTCAGAAACAAGAAGGGTTAAAAGAATGAACACATAAATCAGAAACAAGAACGGCAAAAAAGAAGAGGCAAATCGGAAATAAGAACAAAATAGAAAGAACAAGCAAATCAGGAACAAAAACAACAAGCAAGGAAGAACAGGCACAGAGGGAAGAGCGACAAAAAGAAGGGGGAATAAGAACGGCAAAAAGAAGAGAACGATGGCTGTACTTTACCCTTAACGAAATTAATGGGAATATTTAGACAATCAATAATCAATATATAGGCCTACTTTTATTGTTCACCATAACATGAACGTTTAATTAACGACTCAGTGTCAGTGACTGGACTAAATTTATCACGCAGCTTATGCGCAGAGAACCTAGGTGCTCGATGCGATAGTTATTTACTAAAAGCTAAGAAAATTTTACTTTTATCTCTGCCTATTAAGCTCATTATTCTAAACATAGAGCGACTTGTTTTTCAATCGTTTGAAGCTCAAGGGAATCCTTTATGAAGGGTCGCTTTGACACGCATTGGAAGTCCAATTTATTTACAGCCTCCGTCTGGTTGTAGTAAAAACAGTGCAGCAAAGAAAGACATATGGGAAAGGCGTTATCTGGACTGGAGGGCAAATAATATATATATATATATATATATATATATATATATATACAGCTTCTGACAAAAACGTGAATATACTGAGACCGCGTATAGGCCTACCATCCGCGATCAGTATAGCCTAAATAGCCTATAGCATTAGCCTATAAATATCTATTATACTATAAGTCTAAGTCTGTTTAAGCTGTCCTTTCGTTTGTTTGTATGTTTGTTTGTTTGTCTGTTGTCTAAAGGCTCCGAAACGGAACGCTTTAGCGATTTACAAAATTTTACAAAACATTATTACGCCACATCTAGGTCCGATATATGGACATTTTAAATTTCCAACTGTTTCGTTAAAAGACGCGGGTCGCTCCGAAAAATTACAATCGCAATAACGGCCGAGCTTCGTCTACTATTATATTTAGCCCTGGAAACAAATAATATGGCTATATAAGGTAGAGATAACCCGTGCGGTACTATTTTCAACTCATTATTATTTTGCTAAACGAGGCAGCAGCTGAGTCATAGGTAATAAAATTCAAATAGGCTACACGGGGAAAAACTATTTTCACCTCTAAATATCGTTCAAATATGTGAACATTTAAAATATTTGAAGCCCTTCAGCATATAGAGTAAGTAAGTAAGTAGCCTTTATTTGCAGCCGTTAAAATTACGCGTGGGGAAAACCCGGGCAAAGCCGGGTAGAAACGTCTAGTAGAATTATATAGAAAACGTTAGATTGGGTTCAGTAAGAAATTCAAAATAGAAGCATTGCATTGCATCACACTACAGAGCATCACATGACGGGCTCCCTTTGGCGCTGCGCTTGCATCCCAGAATCCACTCTGAATCTTACTATTCTTGCCTCCTCAAAACTGTCCTTTTCAGCCGTGCTGGGGTCGGGAGCGCTCCTGAGTAGTAATCTCGAAGGGGCGCTATATAAATCTTCGTAATGAAGTAAATAAATGAATGAATGACATCACAAGATATCTTAAATTGTATAGCTACTTAAGAGTTTATAATCTTGTTGGCATTTCATAGGTACGTATTAATTTAAATATATAAACTTTGCAACTATCGACATATTATACGGTGCGATAATCGGTTTACACAGCATCCGCATCTTGATCGTCTAAAATATAGCATGTATTGCGTGCAAAGATTTCTTGAGAACACATTGATGTCATTGTAGTTTAGGTGAACGTACAAAGCGCCTCTGATTGGTTTCATTTGAAGCGGTGTTTTATAAAAAAAACTTCCAATTATGACTGAAAACTTGTGGTTTGACCACAGTTTCGTTTTCTCTAACAGCTCCTTGGACAGTTGTGATTTAAGTTCTACTCAAACCTATGCTGTAGAAACCGGAAGCTCCGCAAAATTATATCTGGATATATTATATAGAGCATGCACTGATGTGACTCAGGAGAGCTCATAGACATCCCACTTCTGATGTCCAGCAAGTGTTGCATGAATTGAAGAGCCAGAGGCAAGAGTTCAACAACTGTAATTGTCTCTACAAATCTTCTGATTCTCGTTTTGCGAACCTTGTTACAGCGCCTAATAAATGAATGTTCCATATATCGTTGGCTAAAGTAACCAGTTCCAAATAAAGCCTCTGCGAACAAAGGAGGAGAATGTAAGCTATTCGCTTAAAATACCAAGTAGAAACAAAACAGACAATGATCTTTAGGGCGGCAGAGACACAGACAGAGACACAGTGGCGTTGACAGCAAGATAGAACAGCCCAAAACTTCAGAGGGGTGAAACAGAACAGCCTGAAACTTCAGAGGAACAGTAAGTGTTTCCTTTGATAATTTATCAGCTGCCGTCCAGATTTTTTCATCACGGCAACCGATAAATTTCATGTATGGTAACTGAATGTGTGAACGCTGTTCAAGGACTTCACGACCAAGACACTAGTCAGCATGGTACTTTGTCTTTAGAATGAAAGGAAGGACATCAAGACTTCAAAGACTTGTATTGCATGGAAGCCATCAGACAGTTCAAGACAAGCAAAGTCGTGCGCTTCCTATCTGTATCGGGCGACAGAGCAATGCAATTAATGACGGGAGATAAATAGGAAGTTTCTGCGATGATCGAAAGACCGACTGTAGCTGCTAGAACATCCGTTCTTCAATTGTAAGCGTCGGTGGTGTTCAAGTCCAACTAATGATGGAGTGCGCCTTTGATGGACTCGTAGTACAAGAGCAAGGAAGACCGAGAGAAATAGGTTTCCAGAAAGCTCTTAGGATGTGAGATGTTACTTCACGCAGTCTTCCAATGTCGGTGCCTCTAGATAAGATTAAAGGTGGCGGAATGGTAGACGCGGTTAATGGAAGACAGTAACCATCTGGAACATTCGAAGGAATCGACGAAAGACGATTTCCGATAATGAAATGAAATATTCTGAAATCATGCACGAAGCAAAAGAACATTGCTGTTACATAGAGATTAACACGGTTGAACTAATCTAAAACACAACAATGCATGCAATACAGAACATGACCGTTTTAAGGTCGTCGTAGGCCATATAGGCACTCTGCCATTCGTAGACCCAACTGCCAGTTCTGCATTAAAGCTAAACGCATAGTCAGAGCTCTTAGCATTCAAAATAGTCATTATTGTGCAAAACAACTAATTTTTCAACTTTGACGGGGGCTGCACAATATCAGGTTTGCCAGTTCTGCATTAAAGCTGATCAAAATAGTCATTATTGTGCAAAACAACTAATTTTTCAACTGAAATATCAGGTTTTGATCAGAATTTCTTCCTGAACACAAAAATATCTCTCTTTTGCGTGTGACACAAAAATGCACAATGTGATGCTAACAACAAATAACGCAAAAAAGTGAAAAACTAAAAATAATGATTTGTTCCAGCTGGCACAATATCAGATATTATTCAATATAGCATTTTTGTTAAGCTTTTGAATTTACTAAGCCAGGCGGCTACATTGCTCAGCATTAGTTTAGCTTTGCTGGAATGATAAAAAACATAAAAAAGTGAAAAAACTAAAAAAAACTAATTTTTCCACTTGGCACAATATCAGGTCTTGTTCAGAATTACTTCCTGCACACAAAAATATCCTTTTTGTGCTTGTAGCTCCAAATTGCACAATGTTATGCTAACATATAATAACGTAAAAACTCAAAAAAACTCAAAAACAATAAATTTTTTCAACTGGCACAATATCAGGTTTTGATCAGAATTTCTTCCTGAACTCAAAAATATCATTATTTTGCTTGTAGCACCAAAATGCACAATGTTACGCTAACAGCTCTGACTACATTCATTGACGTCATGTTTCATCATGATTCACGCACACATCCATTACAATCAGATGTAACTATAAATGCATGTCTTCTTTGTTCTTATGGAAGATCGTGTTCTGTAAATTAGAATTTAAAAATGTCATATTTTCATTTTCGCGTCAAATTCAATCATTAAACTCATTTTCAGACTTGCGTAGGTCCCTGAAAGGTTCGTAGGCCCTAGGCACTGTACCCACTGTGCCAAATGGATAATAAGGCCCTGATACAGAACGCAACATTTAAGAATTTTGAGCGTAGGTCTAGCTTGAAGGGCGTAGCACAAATGTTCATACAGTGAATGACTGTATGTAGAAGAGTGTGTAGACTTGCTTTAAGCAATGATTAATGTGTGCTACAGTTTGAAATAAGCAAGTTTAAAACAGAAGAGTAAACGATGGAATTAGTATTGTTTGCATGCGATTTATAAGTTTTACGAAATATTTTGTTCTTGTTGAAGGATTGTCTATCTGTCCATCTCTCTGTCTATCTGTCCGTCTCTTTGTCTATCTGTCCGTCTCTCTGTATGTCTGACAAATTGACAGCTAGACATAAAGCAAGTCCTCTTTTTCTTGTTTTTACTATTTTCCTCCTCCTCTCATTTCTCCTCGTCCTCGTCCTCGTCCTCGTCCTCGTCCTCGTCCTCCTCCTTATCTTTTCTTCATTTCTGCTTATTTGTCGATCACACTCAGCAAATGCTCATAAAACGTTGTGCCGTTGTTTCCAGTTGTTCGGTCTGGAGGCGATGATGAGCAGTGCGATGAACGTCTGCAGCGCAATCGACTCAAGGAGAGTCTGGAGGGAGAGAGAGAGAGAGAGAGAGAGAGAGAGAGAGAGAGAGAGAGAGAGAGAGAGAGAGAGAGAGAGAGAGAGAGAGAGAGAGAGAGAGAGAGAGAGAGAGAGAGAGAGAGAGAGAGAGAGAGAGAGAGAGAGAGAGAGAGAGAGAGAGAGGAGTGAATCACTCGACGGAATAGCAGTCGTTTATGGCGTCAGTTCCCAGAAGGCCCTCGGGGTCAAAATCTAAGTAAGAAACTGTTACAGTACAACCGTCATGAGTCATCTCTGACTAATAGCAGACATTCTTAGTCGCAAATTCTCAGCGCATCTTGCCACTACGCCACCAGATGCTAACGATTACGACGGTGGTGGTGATGGTGGTGTTAGTGTTGGTACAGGATGTGGTAGTGGTAGCGGTGGTAGTGGTGCGTAAATTGTGAGAGCTCAATTAGAGGAAACTAAAAGCGTAGGTGTTCCAAATCTTGTGAATGCCCTATTAAACACTGGCGCTATATCATTACTGTTTACGAATGAAGGAAGACATGGATGGCAGGAAGGAAGGAAGATACAAAGGAGGAAGGCAAGCAAAGAAAGACGGAAGAACACCAGGTAGCACGGAAGCAAACAAGCGGGAAGAAAGGAAAGAAGAGAGGTAGCCCATGTGAAATGGAGAATGATGGGTGCATCAGTAAGTCACGAGATATATTAAGCTGAGTCGAGCACCTGCGCTGTCGTGATGGTCTTCTCTGAGGAGCATTTGAGCGCCATCAACCAGACACTTGCGACCAACTGTATAGGCGCTCCATAGTGTAGTGGTCAGCATGCTGGACTGTCAACCGAGAGGTCCGGATTCGAATCCTCGCCAGGGCAATAATTTCGCTCGAGATTTCCGCTCTACCTGCGCCCACTAGCCAACTCAGCTATAAGGAGTACACTGACCGTACACTGTCGGTGGGAAGATGAGACGGCAAGGCAGAGGATTGGCCACTTGCCATCATAGCGATAGCGCATTGGATAACGTTACATCTGGCGTAGAGAGCGCATTGGATAACATCTGGCGTAGAGAACGAGAGTTACCGAGTTCGAGTCCCGTAGAGCGGATATGCTTTGTAGGCTGCTATTAGCGCCGTTGTATTGCAGGCTGTCTGTTCTGTTAGTAGTTAAGATTTAAATTGCATAACATGTAAATGTACAGCGCAGTGCGTTTGTCAGGCGCTTAATAAAGAAAAGATTATTATTATTTATTATTATATGCCGAGGCTAAGGAAATGAAGTCGCTAGCACTTCATACCAGTGGCTGCCTCAGGGCTATCTTAAGGGACTGCTCTTCGTCTTCTTCTTTCTTTCAATCTTTCTTGTTCTTGTTCTTGTTCTTCTTCTCCTGCTCCTGCTCGTCCTCGTCCTCGTCCTCGTCCTCGTCCTCGTCCTCGTCCTCCTCGTCCTCCTCGTCCTCCTCCTCCTCCTCCTTTTGTATAGTAAACACTGTCAAGTCAGAATTTACCCCAAATGCTCATCTCTGCCATCCGTTAACGCAATGATCCAGACCCCATCAGCCATTCCTATATGTCGATCAACGAAAGCTCTTCCGTCCCTCTGCCGTCCCTCTGCCGTCCCTCTGCCGTCCGGCCGAGAGAGGCCGATGGCAGATGGATCCACCCGACGCCATTCCTACCGATGCCATTCGATCGTCCGATGATAAATATTTGTCAACAGGTTTCAATGGGAGTCGATTAAACGCAGAATCGGTCGCTACACTTTCTCTCGACATCCGCACCTGGCCTGCGGCTTGCTAACGGGCCTCCACCATTATAGCGGTGCACTGCGGCCTCCACCACAGTAAATACGGCCCTGCTAGATCTCCAGTAACTGCCAGACCTCCCATCTTCCGTTCTCATTCGTTGCAAACCGGTCGCGATATTCCGTCCTTCTCTCGGTGAGAGAGTGCATGGGTGAGTGACAGTGAGTGAGCCAGCGAGTGAATGAGTTAGTGGATGCTTGTGTGTGATCATTGTGATGATTGAGTGAGCGAGCGAAGCAGAAAGAGAGCGATGAATGCTATATAAGCGAACAGGGTCGTTTTAAGGTCGTCGTCGTCGTCGTCGTCTAGGCCTGAACTCTTAACTCTTCCATTCATAGACCCCAACCGCCAGCTCTGCATTGAAGCCAAACGCATAATTATGTATTCACATAATTTATTGACGTCATGTTTAGGCCTAATCATCATTCACGAACACGCCCATTACAATAGATGTAACTGTAAATGCATGTAGGCCTATTCTTTGGTCTTATGGAAGATCGTATTACGGTATTCTGTAAATTTGAATTTGAAATTTCATTTGTTCATTTTCGCTTCAAATTCAATTATTATTAAACATTTTCAATATCTCATTTTCAGACTTAGCCTACGTAGGCCCCTGAAAGGTTCATAGGTCCTAGGCACAGTACCTACTGTGCCTAATGGATAATACGATCCTGTTCGCGAATACGGTAAAGGAAAGACCTGGACATCTTTAGTTCTTTACTAATCGGCGGTCCATATAATAAGGAACGAACCACACGCACTGGTCAATGCGTCAATGCAATGGAGAGCAAGTTCAGCGAGAAGTGGTCACTCCATGCAATCCGAAAATAGGCTTATACTCACCAGATGCATGTGCAGAAGAAGAAGTGGCCAACCACGCAGACAAACGATGCCCAATCTACCATATACTTAACCGATTTCTTTATCAGAAAGCTCCACTCTATTTCGTCGTCCTTCCCTCTTCCTTTGCCTTTCTGTGTCTTGCTCTGTCTTTCTCCTTTGCCGTTCTGTGTCTTGCTCTGTCTTTCTCCTTTGCCTTTCTGTGTCTTGCTCTGTCTTTCTCCTTTGCCTATCTGTGTCTTGCTCTGTCTTTCTCCTTTGCCTATCTGTGTCTTGCTCTGTCTTTCTCCTTTGCCTATCTGTGTCTTGCTCTGTCTTTCTCCTTTGCCTTTCTGTGTCTTGCTTTGTCTTTCTTTTTTGCCCTTCTGTGTCTTGCTCTGTCTTTCTCCTTTGCCTTTCTGTGTCTTGCTCTGTCTTTCTCCTTTGCCTTTCTGTGTCTTGCTTTGTCTTTCTCCTTTGCCTCTGTGTCTTGCTCTGTCTTTCTCCTTTGCCTTTCTGTGTCTTGCTTTGTCTTTCTCCTTTGCCTTTCTGTGTCTTGCTCTGTCTTTCTCCTTTGCCTTTCTGTGTCTTGCTTTGTCTTTCTCCTTTGCCTTTCTGTGTCTTGCTCTGTCTTTCTCCTTTGCCTTTCTGTGTCTTGCTCTGTCTTTCTGCTTCATTCCCGTCTTCCCGTTCCTCCATTCCTCCTCTGTTTCGCTCGTTATTATTTAACACACTTGTTGTATAGCTGACGCGTAATAGACCTACACTTTACTCCTAAGCTTCTTCCTCCTTAACCCCTTCCTCTTTAACTGAGCGACCTCCATGTATACAATTGCCTCTCACGTCCACTCGTTCATTTATCCTTCCGGCAATCCACCATAAGATACAGCTATCTGCCTATCCATCCGTCCGTCTCTTACGGTCTCTATGACCGACCGCCCCTCTATCGCTCTGCTTCTTTGGCAGTGCGGCCATGCTTCTGCTGTGTTCCGCTCTTGTAGCCTACGTCCGTCCATCGTGCCTACATCGGTCGAGATGGCAGCCGTCTACAGATCGCCCAGGAATGCAGACGAATCGCCATGGCCTTTACGATAACTGGGCGCTATTTAAACTCGTTTCGGACCTCAGTTCGTTTAAAACACGTAGATCAGGTCGCTCGGTCAAAGCAGTTCCCTTTTAATAACAGAATGGCGAACTCCTTTAGAGAGTGAAATATCGTTGACTGAAGTTCTGTTCGGAATTATGAGAAAACGTCGTCGGTAATTGGCTTTCGTTGGCTAAACGTCGTACCTACAGTGACAAAAATGCCACTCATCTGGTTTCCACTGGTTTCGCATGGATCTTTGATGTTCATGGCACGGATGTCGATAGCCCTGACGATGTTTACGACGCATTCCATAGATGGCGTTCCACAAACAGCACCGTGTCCGTCTGTCGAATGCGACTGTAAGTATTTCCGTCAACCAGGTGACATTGCAGTCAACTGTTCGAGATTTGTCCGTCAGATCCCCATTTTCGAAGAGATAAACGTCACATTCGGAAGCCTGAACTTCGCCCGGTCGAACATCACCTCTCTGACGGGGAAGCCTTTCCATGCCCTTCGCCTGAGAGCCATCGACCTCAGCGGCAACCCCCTGAGGTGGAAGGGCTGTCCAGAGGACGCCTTCGTCGGCCTAGAGTCCGTCCTTGAGGTCATCTCGTTGGCGGACTGTCATCTGAACCGCGTCCCAGCGGCCCTCAACCGTCTGGCCCAGCTCAGAACCCTTCACCTCGACAGAAACCGAATCTCGTTCGTGTCCAAGGGAATGTTCCGGAAGAACGTTCAACTGGTCCGCCTCTTCCTGCAGAGAAATTCCATTCGACGCATCAAGGTCGGATCCTTCGATTCCCTCGTCTTCCTCGAAGAACTGAAGCTTTCCGAAAATCAACTGGCTTCCATACATAGTCAGCTGCTCTCGAACCTGTCCCGGCTGACAAGTCTCGATCTCTCCTCGAACTTCCTTCACCAGATCGTCCCAGGAACTTTCCATGGACTGCGGAAGCTGAAGTGGCTGGATCTGCGCTCCAACATTTTCCACTTCGTCGTCCCAGCCATGTTCGGCGGACTCCGAAACCTCGAGAACCTCCGGTTGGACAAGAACCCCTTGCTCGACGTCGAAGGCAAAACATTCGCTGAACTTAAGAGGCTCAAGTCGCTGTCACTGGATGTCGCCAGAAACACGACGATAACTGGTGCCGCCTTTCGAAGACTGCGCCAACTACGCACACTGTCCCTGGGATTAATGGGGCGAGAGACGCTGCCCCATGGGGTGTTCTCGCCGATGAAGAACCTGCGCCATCTGTCGATCATCGAACACGGATGCAGATTCCACGGACTATCATCGGGCTACTTCCGGTCCGACATGGAGTTCCGGTTGCTGAGAATATGGATGGAACCGATCCATCAGTGTCGATGCAACGCCGCATGGATTCGCCATCTGACTGACCGAGGGGCCTCTGTTCACGGATCATGTGGCAGCTCCAACCAACAACAAATGATCCAGTGCACCCGCGACCCACTCCCTCTTACTCCCCTGGGATAGTTCTCTGATAAACTGTCCATCCCTCCGTCCCCGCTTACCATCTTCCGTCTATCCCTTACACGTCAAGTCGCCAACTATAATTGCTATGGTAAAAGTTTGGCGTATTTAAATATTCGTCTGTTGTAGCATTATTATTTTTCATCAATCCAACTTCTACTTTGGCGAGAATCCTTTTCACGATCCTGCTTCTATTTAGGCAAGAATTCGTTTAATCAATCCAGCTTCTATTTAAGCAGGAATTATTTTAATCAATCCGACTTCTATTTAGCAAGAATTCTTTTCGTCAGTCCAACTTGTATTCGACCAACGCTGAAACCCATGCAATGGCGAATAATTAAATACGCTAAAATACACTTTTACCATTCCTATCATCCTTCCTTCCCTCTAGTCCCTCCTTCCTCGCTCCTCGAACTTTGTCTCTGCTTCTTTCCGCCTTGCCTTTCTGTGTCCTCATAATTTCTCCCTCCTTTCCAGATCCATCTCTTTCCTACCTCTACACATTTGGACAGCCCATTCCGTTCCCCTCCCCCCATAATCACAGGCCCGAATCCGTTTACGATGACTCAAGCCGTTATGCATCGTAACTTACTTTAGGTTAGACCGTTAGGAGTCTGTCAGGATTAAAGCTGAAAAACTGATGGAGATAGGCTACTGATATAATATAGCAGTACTTTGTGCACTTTTGGAGTTTGCATTAGGCCTACATAGCGTTACACGTTGCTTTCCCTCTGCAGAGTTTCAATACGTCTGTAGCAAGGTTTGGCCTTGATTTCAAATGGACAAACAAATGGACTGACTCAGATCAGTCCCCGTCAGAGGCCATCCATTTAGTACGAACGCATGGAGGAGAGGGCTGGGCCGTATTAACTTAGGTGGAGGCCCCGTCATGCAGTACACTGGTGTGGTGGAGGCCCATACTCCAGAGCACGCCAGGCGCCGATGATGCCTGATAGCCAGCAGTGATAGGCTCACGAGTCACAACTCACGAGTCAAGACGAGTCGACGCCAGCATATTCCAAAGAAAAAGCTGTAATTGAAGCTAGGGTAATTAATTAATCTATCGTTTTAGCCTTCCAAATTATTCGCCCTTTGTAGCATTTTTATTTTTCATCAATCCAACTTCTACTTTGGCAAGAATCCTTTTAATTAATCCAGCTTCTATTTAAGCAACAACTATTTTTCATTAATCCAAGGCTGAGCTTCTTGTTTCCCGGTCGCGGACATCTATTATGCAGCGCTGTGCCTTTGTGTTGCTGGCCCTGCAATCTGGAATGGGCTCCCTGTGGATCTACGCCTAATGCCTATAGAACCCTTGCGTCCACCTTCTTCTCTAACCTCAAGACTGTTCTCTTTAGCAGGGGTTGGGTCGGGAGCGCTCCCGAGTATCTTGGAGAGGTGCTATATAAATCTCTGAAATGATGAAATGATGAATACCATTCAACTTGATGGCCACAATACGAAGAAGTGAAGGTGTAATCAAGCATGCGTTTATTTTATTAAACGGTGTTCGTTGTTCTGGAGCAGTTTAGGATTAACGTTTAATTTTTACCTCTACTGTATCTTGTTAGAGTCTACCACTTCTTGCTCAAAGCCGTGCGAAATTATCGTTTCTAGCGCTAAGACTAAGAGTCGCTAAAAGTCTCCATAATCCCGCTAAAAAGCTGCTAAACATTCGCTACTTTATAATGAGCCGCTACAGCAATTAAGTTGATATTATATCAAGCAAAGCGTCTTCTGATCTGTTGTAGTTTTCCACGTCGTTCTGAAGACCACATTTCGTCATATAAATTATAGATCCGTTCCTTAGCTCAACAGTCCTTCGAGCGACAGCATTTCTGAACTTTGTCCCAGTACTTGACGGTGGAAGGGCTTTTACAACCATTCGGTCCTCCGTTGTGAATCCTGGCATAGTCCTGACAGGTTGGAGCTTTACCACCGGTGCATTTCTCTGCGTAACGCTTCATGTAGGCTTTTACGCAGGTTCTTGAACACGGATCCTGCTTCGCACACTTCTGCCATTCTGCAAAATGACAAAATAGTAAAAGAATCGCGTATAATTAATTATTCATCGTAATCGTAATCGTAATCGTAATCTCCAAACTTCTAAAGCGCCACTCGAAAGCCAAGCGCAGGGCACCAGCTTATTCACGAGCGCTGTCAATCAGTCAACCATCATTCAGCAATTCTTAGCTAGTGAAGCGCGAAAGTTTTATCATGTCCACATGATTGTCCATTTTACCTGGCTCGTATCCATGTATCGAAGTACGTAACAGGCCTATATATATATATATATATATATATAGCGCGTCTTAAGCTGCGGCCTGCCTACCTAACAAAGCGCTTGCAGGTTTCTTGCGGATTCCAGGTAGTTAGACGAATCACTGCAACGGCATCAGTCTGCAATTTGAACTGTCTGTTCAAAATATGGACTATACAACTGTTAACTCTTGCAATCACCATCACGGCTGTGGTTCGGCATTAGTTAGATATAGTGCCAAACTCGCGAAAGTATGCTAGGCTATATATATGCCAATTACCAACCTCTTAAACCGAACGGCAATTGAAGATGGGCACTGCATGCATGCTGCTGCTGCTGCTGCTGCTGCTGCTGCTGCTTCTAGACCATGACTGAACTTTCTAGTCATACTGGCATCTCATTAGGTTTCATATACGTAATTAAATTTGGTCTCTGCATAGCCCTGGGATCAGCTGCAGTAGGATACACGTATACAGTCATTCTCTGTTTATTCTTTAGTCTACATTTGGACACACAATGTTCAGTGTGTTCAGTAATATAACTACAGGTTGGAATGCTGTGTATTATTTCACCTGAAATCTCTTGGCCAAAGAAGATATATATCGATACTTGGTTCTGTCTGACAGAAATTTGAAATGATATATTATGTTTAGGAATGAGCAAATTTGGGTATAGAAGTGGTCATCATTAATGCTAATCGGTATTACGGAATTACGTGTATGTAATAATGGGTTCTGGCTAATCCTCAGGAAGACTTTACTCCTACAAAGCATTCGAAGTGGTGCTTCATTAGACGTGATTGCGACTTTCAACATGGTTGACCACATTTGCTTATGGATACCTTTATATTATTTCAACTAGACCAGTAGGGTCATGGGCGTAGCCAGGAAAAAATTTAGGAGGGGGTTTTAAGATTTCGGGGGTTGTTTCCAGTGGAGATGGTCGCAAAAACTAAGGTTTTTTGTATTTCCCATGTAAAAGCATATAAAAATTTTTTGGAAACTTATTGGGGGTTTGAACCCGTAAAACCACCCCCTAAATACGCACATGAGTAGGATTCTATTCTAAGGCACTTTATATCATTTACTGCAGATGCTCTTCCCCTTATAGGGGTGCTACTTAATTGGCAGTACTATGAGGGCATATTCGGTACAACTGAAAAGGCAATCAGTTTAACAGAGAAAATGTTTTCGCTATTGGGGCACTTTGCGCTCGACATCGTCCATCAGCCTCAAAGACACTCCGAGTGACCCAACTCATCTGGTTTGGTAGCAACGGGAGCAAATCTTAAACATCTATTATTTCCTGTCTCCAACTTCTGTATTACGCGTGTATTGGATCATTTGGATGTGGTCCTGAACCAGGAGTTGAGCTTCTAAGAGCTTGTGAATGACGTATAGTGAGCATTCTTCTACCATCTTACTTGCGTGATCTTTGCCGCTCAGTGTCTGATGTTCCAGCGCGTCGGGTGCTTCGCTCTGCGACGAGGGGTGAGTTCCTTGTTCCACGGACTCGCTTGGCTATTAGGCAGCGCCGTGCTTTCTCGGTTGTTGGCCCTTCCATTTGGAATGACCTACCACTTAAGCTCCGTTTTTTACTTGTAAGCCATCTGACAGGGTTCTACAAGTCCCTCAAGTCTTTTTTCTTTAGTCGTGGCTGGGCCGGGAGCGCTCCTGAGTAGTTTCTTGAAGGGGCGCTATATAAATGCTCTGAATGAATGAATGAATCTGCGTCAGATATGTACGATAAATCGAACTATTACTCGGCCTATTCAAGCCACTGCAACTTGCTATGCGCACTCACGCTCACCAATTATATTGAATAAACTGGTGCTTAGCCTTTGAGTAGCGCTTTAGAAATTTTGAGTTTACTATTACGATTACGAGTCATGTAACCTATGCGGGCTGAATGCTTTGTTCGCATTCGTAATTGTAAACTGCAAACTTCTAAAGCGCCACTCGAAAGCCAAGCACAGAGCACCAGCCTAGCCACGAGCGCTTGTTGCGTTAGCCAAATGCAGTCTTTCGAAGTACTTCGATAATCGGTGGGCATGTGACAAAGTACATTTGGGAAACTGCACTAATTGCCTTTGCGAACGTGCATTCATTAAAAATAATGTCAAACTGGCTGCGCCATATCTTATTTTATCGAGCGGGAAGATGGGCGGGAATATGGCTGAATGATTACACGCTTGCACGAAGATTAGAAGGACGCGAGTTCGATACCTTCTAACACCATAACGTTGACTCAGCTTTCCACTCCCTAGGGGCGATGGTAAAATGAGCAGTAACACAGATGGCGCCTTGCAGGCTGCCATAAGCAAAATCGACTCCTGTTAAACTTGTTACCATCTGTTACAACTATATCATGTAATCTTACTGGGTATTTGTCAGTCTGAATTAATAAAATATAATTATTTTATAATTTTGTGTAATTGGGTTGTACCTCAAGCCCCGATCAGGTTATTCCTTAGGCCTGGAATTTCACACTGCAACTTGGAAATTCTGCATGATCGGATCATCATTATTCGTAAACGCAAACTCCAAATATCTAGAGTTAACTCTCAAGCAAAGCTGAAAGCACCAGCCTATAGTTACGAGCGCTGCGTCGCATCAGAGGGGTTGTCCAGAGATCGATGTCCATTGAAGGTCCGAGTCCGGTTACCAGAGAGACAGATGGAACATGTTTCCTTTCGCGTCAGCTTATTGTTCTATCTCTGTCGCTCTGCCTTCAGCTGTCGAAACAGTTCTTTTCAATCGTGGTTCTGTTTTTCCTCTAATTAAAACGCTATACAATTAACTATTGTACTATATTAATGCATACGTGAGGTCAACGTCTATGAATGGCGACCTGCTACGTAGATTTAACCCGTCGTTTGGTCTGTTCAAAGTCAGTGTGATTCTCCTTACAGATTTTATTTTAGGTATAGTTACAGTTATAGTTAATGGTTTTTTATTTTAGTTATAGTTATAGTTATAGTTAGTATTATTTTTTAGTTATAGTTATAGTTATAGTTAATGGAGTTAATTTTAGTTACTACTTAGTTACAATAATTAAGGCTATAAGCAAATTGTGCGTATTAACACGCTGTTTCACAATTTGCTCAGAGCTTTGAAAGCCTTTGAAGCATGGGTGCATTCAGCTTCATGAACACACGAGTTTCCAAAGTAACTGACAAATAGCATAATCAAAATATCGCATTTTTCGTTCTCATTTCTGTCGAATCGTCCACATTGCACTTCCTATTTTAATTTTTGTATTAACGAAAATAAAGATGAATTTTCGTTATTGTTATTTTCGTTATAGTTATAGTTATAGTTAATGATATTTTTTAGTTATAGTTATAGTTATCGTTAACGAACATTTTCGTTATCGTTATCGTTAACGAGAATCACACTGTTCAAAGTAGCCTCCCTCTGCATTCATGCGTTTGCGAATTAGCTGGTTCCTGCCACTTACATAGCTTTCTTTGGCGCTGTAGAAATCTCGACATTACGATTACGATTACTATGTCAGATTCTATCAGTTGTATTTTTTGCATATTCACGATTCCTTACCTCCCTCTGGTTTTTCGCAGTCGGTCCAGTATGCCTCCTTTATTTGAAATGGTCCACAGCTATCAGACCCTTCGTCGGGTCTGCATTTCCCAATTTGCTCCTTACATCCTTCCACCTGCAAGTATCAAATGAACCTGCAACTGTCTTCATCTAATGCGATTTGTCCGTAATTTATATTAATGTATCCTAAAATTTAGGATTTAATGGGTAAACATGGAATCGTATAAATGTTTTGCGTAATCAGTGACAGCCATGACTGAGCAGCGAGAGTTAAAACCAAGTGCAACGGTCATTCTATTTAATTTTTGGTAAAAAAAGGATTTAAATTGCAAAACGTGTCATCTATGACCTTACATAGGCCCTATTTTAGATCTTAACAATATATTGTTTCTTTATAGGACTTAAGTTTTTACGCGCGCAGAGTCAGCAAGCTTAGGCCTAAGCCTTAACCTGCGACGCGGTTGTAGGCTATGTTTGCTGGGGGACAGAAACGAGTCTTGCAATGTGCAGAGTAAAACGCGAGTCTTTTAATTAATCCACATGATGATATCTAGTTAGCAATAAGTCTTGCTAGCATAGACTATATATACCTCACAGATGCAATTTAGACAGTTCTCAGAGATCTCTCCAGGGGCCATATTCATGGGGCAGGAGTAAGCTACTCCGGGTGTAACGCCTACTCTGGGAATAACTATTCCCTGAATAAAACTTATTCGTAGTCGGTATTCATAAACAGGCGCAGACGGCGGATTAGTTACTCTGTGCGTAAACTGCGCTTACGCTGGGTTTTCCCAATATTTGAGTGGCTATCGTTGAACGCGCATGCGCAAGAGCTACGGTGAAGTTGGGACAGATCAATGCCTAACGGAAAGATGCGGCACTTCGAATGCAACACCGTCAGAAATCTCGTCAAATTTTAACATTTTGTGACGACGAAATGAAAGGCAATTTACAGTTCGACATTGGCGAACGAAACGAGTTAATTACATATTCTCTTAAACACTTATTGATGTCTAAAACGTCGTCGAATGCAACGAATTACGACGGCCGCCATTTTGTTTATCGCCTTTAAGCTGTGAATAGAGGACTTACTCCTACCTCCGACTCGGTGTAGCCTTATTCGCAGCGTAGAGCGTTGCACCTGTCTCATGAATACCGAGTTAACCCGCTACTCCCGCGTAGGCCAGATTTAAGCTGTCAGCTGTGAATAGGAGTTAGTCATGTCCCATGAATATGGCCCCAGATGCGTATGCTGCAAATTTAACCCCCAAAAAACAGATAACAATGTCATGTTTGTTGAAAGTGGAAGACTATTTATTTGTCCTTTCGTGTTTTCCTAAATTTCGAAATATCAATAAGACGTTAGTGCCTTTATGAACTCATTCGCTCTTGTTAACCAACTTAGCCACAAAGCATGCATATGAACATTATTAGGCCTACGATATGCTTGTAAGTGCTCAGTTTCCTAAGCCCTAAGGCAGCCTTTTCCCCAAAGGTCCACACTTAAACGCTCCTGCCTATGCCCGCCAATAGGAGTTCATTTTCCTAGTATTATTTATGGAGGGCCTGTTTACTAAACATCATCAGCTTACTAGGAATTATTTGTTACAGACAGATAAAGAGAGAAAGAGGAAAGATAATGAGAAACATTTAATGTGAAAAAATCTAATTTAAGTATTCGACTAAGATCGTGAACAAAGTTTTTTTAAGGAAATAATGCAGCTTACCAACGAAGCACACGAGCAGTACGGAGGCGAATATTCTGTATGTAGCCATTGCTCTCTGCCGGAGTAGCCTACGTGTGAAATTTCTGCGTCTACCAGACGAAGAAGGCTCAGCTCGGCTGATTGTTGGAACTTTGAATTCCGACGAAGCTTTATATCTAAGCAGGTAAGGGGAGGACATCGACAGTGGAAAATCACGTCTACTGGTGCAGCTGAGGTCATTCGTGGAAAATTTGCACAGAAGAAAGGGTCGCCGGAATCACGCGCTGAACAATGCGGGTCTCCACTTGGAATATTTTGCATGACTTGTGTACACGATACGGATGAGTAGGTAACATGGATTTCAGCAGTCACTGCAGCACTTGACTACATGCGACGTGAGCTCCACTGGAATCCAGTTCCTGATCGGGTGGAATTCAAGATTGCTACCCTGGTTTGAAAGGCTACGACTGGAATTGCTCCGGACTACATTGCCGAACTGTGCCTTCCAGTTGGCACTGAAACTGGTCGGTGAGCGCTCCAGTCTGCCTCGCGAAATTACTTGATTGTACCGTGCTTTCGAACCACCACTCGTGCTCGTCGGGACTGTCTTCTCGCCAGTTATCGGTTGCGGCGCCGCGGATCTGGAATGCTCTTCCGCCCTCTGTTCGTGCCACAAATGCTGCATGTGACTATATAATAATATTCTTTATTGAAACAATCCGGTTGACAAACCGCAACCGGTTACAGTGTACAGTTATGCAATTGAAACAATTCACAAGAACACAAATGACAGAAGGCATAAATCTTAACTACTAACAGAACATACAGCCTGCAATTCACGGCGCTAATAGCAGCCTACAAAGCATGTCCGTCTACGGAACTCGATCTCGGTACCTCTCGCTCTCTATGCCAGTGTGTTATCCAATGCGCCATCGTCCCCCCCCCAATATATGGTTTTGTCTAGACTCTTAAAGACCAGTGTTTAATCTAGACGTCTCTTGGGGGAAAAGTTCCCCCCCAGGATCGAGTTCCCCCCAGAAAAATGAAAGAGATGAAATTTTGTACAGAAAGTGTGAAATTTAGGGATAATTCCCCAGGATTTATCGAGGAGGGGAAATTTTTGGTGGAAAATTCTCGTTACTACCCCCTCTCGAAAATTGTGTTGGAAAAGTCTTGTTACTACCCCCCCCAAAAATCTTGGAAAATTCTGCCGTTACTACCCCCCTCGAAAATTCTTTGGAAATTGTTGTTACCACCTCCCCGGTGGTCAACTTTTCAAATATGTTGGATACCCCCGAGAACCCTAGATCCCCCCCGACAGCAAGGGGAGTAGATTAAACACTGCTTAAAGACGCACTTTTTCAGCTGTTTTGTGGCCACTGTTGAGCGCTTCTAAGATACTCTTAAGTGGCACTTTACACAGCACTTCATAAGTCCTGTTTCCTATTTCATAATTCCTAACTAGTAATTTAAGGCGTAATCGAATACGGCGACAATCATCAAAGTCTTTCGGATGTCTTAGTGCTATAGCATCGAAGACAACATGGCGTGAAACAACCTTTCGGTATCTGTTCAGGAGCTCAAAAATGCTCACGCTTAAAAAACAATTTAAACTGAAAATCCATGAAAATCAACATTTCAAAGTATCACTCCCTGAAGTTGTTATGAAACTATATATATATGCATTGCCTACATGTAGCCTAATTCGTAGGCCTACAAGTTGTAATTACATTAAATTACAAATTACAGTAATCAAACGAACATAAGATATGGCGCTTAGTTAGGTTCATAAAAACTAAATGGTAGACATTCCAAGTTCGTAGAAATATAAACTCTTGAATCTAGAGTCTTGATTGTAAATGTAATACGAAAGTTAAATATTATGTGATTACACAAGGATTTCTAAAAGTTGGTACAAGTAGGTTAAATTTCTTACATGCTGACCTACAAAGCTGCTGGTGTGAACAATTTGTACAAATAAACGCCGAGAGCGTTTACAAGCTGTTACAGTAAATATTTATTCGAAAGACTGCATGTTACATTAGCCTACATACTCTCCTCTCACGAGTTATAGGACCTAGAGCACACAGCCATACTCTCCCACCCAAAGACAACTCTCAATTTATTCCCAGATCCTTATATAAAAATATTGACTAGTTTATTGAATCTAAAATTATCTAATTGACTTTAATTATCCATTATCACTCATGTAAGCATTTCTGCGTTTTTGTTAGATTGTTTTTCTCAATAAACTAATGTAGGCCTATATACATATTCACTGAGTTCCAGGGATGGGCTGTAATTGAAATTACTTGAAATTGCGCATTTTGTAATTGGTTAATATGTAATTCAATTACATTTCCCATGTATTTTGTAATTTGAAATTAAATTTCATGTCCCAAAGTAATTTGTAATTTGTAATTCAATTACATTTCCCATGTATTTTGTAATTTGAAATTAAATTTCATGTCCCAAAGTAATTTGTAATTTGTAATTCAATTACATTTCCCATGTATTTTGTAATTTGAAATTAAATTTCATGTCCCAAAGTAATTTGTAATTTGTAATTCAATTACATTTTTCCGAGTAATTTGCCCTGCCAGTGAGTTCTACGTTGGTCCGACAGCAGACTCCGACTCAAATTCTGCCTTTCTAGGACCGCGCCTGTTAACTTGGTACATAGGCGTAGGCGTAATTCTTTGCACAATTCACGCTCAGCCGAAATGACCATAATTATTGAGGCCAAAGATTTTGATCTTGATAACCTGCACGAGCGACAAATGGAAAATACCGTACAGAGTTTATTTGTATTTATCTCCTGAACTTCCTGATATGAAGCAATGACAAGGTGAGGCAGATTCAAAGTCAAATTGGTTGTGCATTGAGTGTATAGGAAGTAAACGATAAACAAGCAGTAAAGCGGGACACTGAAGGCGACGTGGCTGTTACAAAACTAGACCCAACGATCGCAAATCTAGGCCTATCTGGTTAGGATCGAAGCACAGTCCACAGACAGACAAGCAATTTCACACCGAGTGCAGTTTAGTCGAGTTTAATCCGACGACACCTGTGATCGTGGGCATTAGAGGTTTATAGGCCTACATAAGCTCTCGAATTAAGCTGGCTTTCATACAAATAAATTGCAGTCAAATGGATTGGTCTTTGCAATTCCTCATTACACTTTGAAGTTTGGACCACTTTAGATGTAGGTATGTATATATGTATATGTGTATTCAATGTGTGTAGGCCATATGTATATATATATGTATATGTGTATGTATGTACATGTTCTGAACCCGCTCCTCCCTCCTGTAAAGACACTCCCTTATTCCCTGCGTCCCAGACCGCTTGACCGAATTGTCCCACAGGCTGACAACTTAATGAGAAAAAAGTATTTAACAAGAATGCTTTATAATGTGTAATTTCATGTAAACCAAAGTGCGGTTATGCAGTTGGATAAATAAAGAATATACTTACTTACTTATATATATGTATATGTGTATGTATGTATGTATGTATGTATGTATATATGTATGTATGTATGTATGTATGTATGTATGTATGTGTGTGTATGTATGTATGTATGTATGTATGTATGTATGTATGTATGTATGTATGTATGTATGTATAATTGTATATATGTATGTATGCATGTATATATCTATGCGTTATAGCCATGGGCGCCCGCAGATAATTTTGCAGGAGGGGCAAAACACGATGTTCACGGTGAAAGTTTTTAGCAAGAGCTGCAAAATACAAAAACAGAAAATTAATAACATGAGCATATTTCATAGAAGTTTTTAAAATTCTTACTTAAAGTTAAATATCTCAGTTTCATTTTGTGCATCATTAGTATCATTAGTGCTTAACTGCAAAGAAATTTGTTAAACACCAAAAAGTAGTGGTTAAAAATAGGTGTCAATTTTCCAGGGGGGGGAAGTGCCCCCTCTAGCCGCTATGTACGGGCGCCCATGGTTATAGCTGTGCTGAATATTCTTATTCGATTCGCTTCGAACAGATTAGTCTGCAGAAGAGCTTATTCGTTTCCCGCCAAATAGTTTCTGAGTACAAATACGAATAGAATATATGCGCTAAATGTTTTTGCGCACTCTAATCGTAGGTCTAGATGTCAAGCAGAACGCCCTTCTGTTGCAATGTGAGCACCCCAGAAAAATTTTCTAGCTGCGCCCCTGATTGGAGGGAAAGGGACTGGGGAGAGGGACTGGGGAAGGGAATGGGATTGAGGAGGGAAAATGGGAGATGGGTTGGAGAAATGGAATAGGATGGGAGGCGGTGAGGGAAAGGTAAGGGGCGTCCAGGCATTTCTTTTTTACACTTTTGTTGCACTGGAAAGGCTACAATTACGCAATTAATACACTGAGCCCTGGACTAACACTAAGGGTAGCACTGGACTTGACGATCGAGTGACCGAAGACTCTCGGAGCACAGTGAAGATCGTTAATTCGTACCCATCGCCCCAAAGGGTTGCCAGTAACTGTTCCGTTCATCTCAACAAGGAAACTGATAAAGAACAGACTTCGCACGTTAACGGGAAATGAGCGGTTGTCCCACCTGGCTCTGGTAAGCATAAGCCTTAGAAGCTGACATTCTGCGTGAGATCAATTTTGAGGACCCTAATTGTGACCGAATTTGCGAAGAAGAAAACACGCAAAGTTTCACTAATTTGACATGACTTCACGTCCGAGGGACCGAGACAAACTAACTTCTGACCTTTTAACTTTCTTACTTTTAGATTTTTGTGTCAAATTGTGTCTGTGCGCAATATTGAAATATTTTCACAATCAATTTATAATATGAAACACAAGTCAAAAGATTCTTGCATTTGTGGTGGAGGCCCTATATGGTGTGGGTCCTCTGTGCACTGGCACATAGTGCACATGCCTAAATCCGGGGCGGGGTAACCCAAATGCATCTGCTTGCGTATGGAGATGACATTGTGTAGGTACATTGTCAGGTACTGACAATAATTATTAATGTACCTACACATAGGAAACGGGTAAATCCAGTGGTGTAGTGGGGGAACGTGGGGAACGCCGTTCCCCCACTTTTTTCTCACACTATACAAAATTCTTGCAAGATTGCACTTTTTGCTA
The DNA here is from genome assembly GCA_020284085.1 of Aporrectodea caliginosa. NCBI lineage: Eukaryota > Metazoa > Annelida > Clitellata > Crassiclitellata > Lumbricidae > Aporrectodea > Aporrectodea caliginosa. The sequence goes on along the minus strand of JACEVL010000495.1, from coordinate 1,220,252 downwards.
CAGTCTACTTCAATATGCAGGCGTTCCCCCACTTCATTTTTTAGGACTACACTACTGGGTAAATCTCGACAATACTTTGTCTGTGTAGGTCTTGCGTCAAAGGAATCAAAGTTCAGCTATCAGAGAATTACTATAGGGAGAAAGAATTAGGGCTGTGGGAGAAGCATCACACACTTCTATGCCTGTTACCTGAATTACACATCCTTCAACGTGGCCTAAACAACTGCCAAGATTTCAGCTGCCCGGGTGCTTGTTTGTGCTGCTCGCCTGCTCCTTTAAACACTAGTCTGTACAGTGTACATTGGTCTGTTATATTATCAGTACAGCAGATAATCGTAATCGTAAACTCGTAACTTCTACAGCGCCCACAAAAGCGAAGTCGCGGGAACCAGCTTATTCACAGGCGCTCAATCAAAACAAAATCGATAGGCGGGGGGGGTCAAAATCCAGAGAGTCAGGCAGGCAGACAGGCAGGCGGCTAAGGTGGAGTTTTGGTGACTTCGTAGGATTGGTCAGATATTTGTCGTAGTGCTGGCGGAAGTTTGTTCTAAAGAGGTGGAACAGCTATGGCTTTGGAGCGATTTGAAAATTTTAGTGATTTTAGTGACGAGGTGACGAAGGGCGGAGCAGTGTTAGGGAGGAGGAGGAGCGGGTTGGACGAAGTGGCTGGATCGTGAACTGACGGAGATAGGAGGGCTGGGAGGTTTGAAGTGAGTTGTAGGTGCATGAGTGGTATGACTTTATATTCTATTCGTTCAGGAATTTTGAGCCAGTGGAGTGATTTGAGGACAGGAGTGATGTGATGGTATTTTGGGGTTTTGGTGACAGCACGGGCTATAGGGCATTCTGAATTGCTTGGAGGCGGTTTATTTGAGTGATGTTCACTCGACAAACTTACTACACAGAACTAGTTCAACGAGTTATATTAGGTTTTAAATATTTCCATGGATACAGTCAGGATATAGGCCGTTCTATAGGATTCAGGGGAAGGAGGTGCGCGTCAAGCGTACGTAGGCCTACGCAAGTTGGAAGGGGAGTGTGCAAATTCTTTCAGGATTTCTGCGTATGTACTAAATGGATGGCCCTCAGCAAGCCCATATGGGACCCCACATGGCCCATATGGGTTCCATCAAGTTTATGGGTATGCAGGCACGATGAGTGAACCTGCTCTTTGACTTCAGTGTTCCAAACAAAGGATTTGCGAGTCACAAAATTTCTTGTACGCATGGTTCAAAATGGCGACTGATCAAACACATCTTATAGCTTGTATCCAATCGTGTTTCGATCGGAAATGTTTATTGAAGCTAAGTATAATAAATCAGTATTGTAGCTTATACTATAAATAAAAGCTATAAACAGAATGCTTCAGAAAACCTATTTCATACGCAACACTGTCACGCCACAGCAAAGAACAAATCCTGCAAAATTTGTGTCCACATTACCACATAATTTTCAATATAACTTTGTAAAAACTACGAAAACAGCCATAAATTAGATTTGAAAATATTAAGTACTTTAACGATGAGAGTATACTAAAAGTGACTGGGAAACGAATGCAGTTCATCGTAAAAGTGTACAATTAAATACCACACAAAAGAGCTCAATAAAATAAAACTCATGATTATAATTTTACAAGCAAATATATCCTAGCAACGTAAATGCTAACTTAAGGAAGAAATTCAGCAATATTAAAAGGATTAATGGTCGCTGTAAACACAATATATAAAAGATCATTTAAGATTAAAAACTTAAATCTAAAAGCCATGTAACGAAATAATAAACAGATCAATTCCACTTTTAACAAATATTTATGGTCATGTACAGAAATCAATGAAGAAGACAACTGCCTTTTTAATTACATCACATATCTTGTGAGTTAGTGTAGAACCGTGTAGAAATGTAGGCCTACTTCCGCACAGAACCTTAACATGGCAAGCAACAATCTCAAAGTCCTGCACATGGGGTCAGTACCTTGCAATGCTTACCATTTCTGTCACAGAGCTGACAAAAATAAACTATAATCTATTTTTAATATACTGCAGCACAATAAGTTTACTGTTACTATTAATTTCATCCTCAGTTTAAAACTTTTATTTCGAGCATAGGCCCTATGGAATATCTTGGAATGTTGTATCGATCTTCAGAAGTGCAAATAATTATAATTATGCATTAAAGTAAAGTAACTAAGTAGCACAGAAAGTTCTAAATGCAATGGTGCTTTAGTGCCAAGTAGATGCAGATCAAGGCCGTATCTAGTATCTAGGGGGGGTGTTTTGGGTGTTTGAACACCCCCGAAATTAAATAATGTAAAAATGACATACGGTAATGCATTTTATTAACAAACGGTATAAGAACTAAGAGCACTTGTGAATTTTATATGAAGTGAATTTTATATGATGATGCTCGCTGGCAGCTTCTCACACAGTGCTTGTGTAATAGGTGCTACTTAGTTACTTTACTTTAATGCATAATTATAATTATTTAGGCTGACATTCATTCACAGACTGGGCTAAATGTCTACGTTTAGAACTTAACTGAAATGACGTTGCCGCGTTCAGAATTACAGGCTTTCAAACTAGTTCCTAAATTAATCGTGGCGCCTCCAAACCTCTTAGTCGGTTGACTCGGTTACTTGTGGGCTTGCTCAAGGACTATTTAGTAAACACCCCCGAAACAAAATCCTGGCTACGGCCTTGATGCCGATAATTTATAATTTTTATACAAGTTTATGAGAAGTAAGAGAAACCAAGAAAAAGGCAGAAATTATGCAAAATTTGGTAGACTGGTCTTGACAAGGTCCACATATAAAACCTAACAGAACATGCATATGGTAAAAGAAAATCAATGTCTGATTCAGCGTGACTCAGTTAACAGATCTAAACAAGTTTTGAGAGATTCCACCAGCTCACATGATAATCAATCGGAAATGGGAAGACGAATTTAAGAAACCAGTATGGCCCAAAGACCATTCTGATATTCCTTAGAATTCCCGAAGACTTTTTGCTCCTCCCTTCCAAGTACTCAAAACTTGTCTGGCCTTGAGCAATGAGAAATAACTGCCAAACAGCAATGCCAGTCGCCCCACATGTTGTGATAACTGAAACATACACAAGAGCCACAAGATAAACAAAGCCAAGCGTCTGAAATCCAAACAACCACCCTAGAACAGTCAAAGGGAAGATGAAATCGTAGAACTGAATTGACGACGAGCTTGTATACGACATCGACAGGAAGACTGCGTTTACGTAGACGCTGTATGCTGAGCCCACGGCACAGCAGATGCAAAACAAAACGAAGTATCGTTGATTCATTATACCAATGCAGGACCCGGTGAAAAAGCAGTGGTGGTCACGCCAGAGAATGCATCGCTGACAGAGGACGCAGTGGTGTGTCCTTGGTGGTACGGATCGGTCACAGGACATGCAGTGAGTCCAGTCAGGCCCGGGAAGGACTCCGGTTCCATCTGCCGGAAGATAACTGTTGCGAACTGACAGCATTGTGAAGTTTGTTATGATGCCAGCAAACAGGTAGAAGGCAGCAGCGAAGTGCAACCAAAAGTCACCTGACGAGTCACTGTAGACAACGGGCATTGTGTAAAAGACTGATGTACCCATCACCATTGCAGTGACTGCACCAAAGTATGCCACTCCACAGATGCTCATGCATTGTAGAACGTCTGGATCAGCCTTCACCTTTGACACTGAACTGGGTGATGTTCTAAAGTCCTTGAAAAACGTTTTCATGCTACTCTAGCATAGTTCACCCATCAACTGCTGAAATACAACCGGAAAATGCAATATAATATATATATACATATACACACATATTGCAATAAAAATATTAACTAATTCCGGCAAGAAAAAATAGTCTTTTATTCAAATTATGAATCTGCTAATGATAGTGATCAGCGGAAATGTCACAAGGTAGAAGGATTTTTGAGTTGCAGCAAAGCACACCAAACACCAAAAACCCAACAACTCCTGTACATGATATACACTGCTCCAGCTATATAAATGCCGCAGATCTCATAGATCAGGTGGCAGATCTCAGATCCGAGGTGCCAGATCTCAGATCTGGCAGGATCCGGCTGAATTTAACCATTGATGACCACCACCAACAAAGTCCACCCTTGCACCATGCTGTCTCTGCGGCTTTACCCCACCCCCAGATTTTGACTTGGCAGTGGCACCGAAATCTACCAAACAACCTGATTTTGAGGATTTATATGTATCTGCTGGTCTTTTGAGTGGAGATGAGAAATTCTAGAGATTTATATTACATTTGCTTCACATAATATTCCATTATACAAAATCGTTGTGCAAGTGAAATTCCAGAATGTGCCCGGTCAAAACTCAAGTTCTACAATAACCTTTACTTATTTGAATCTGACAGCATTTGTCATTCATGTGCATCGTAGCATGCAACTGATGTCTGAGCACAGATCAAGGCTGTACGGGCCATAAAACGGGTTGTTAAAATTATAAAAACTGCATTTGAATTCGTGTTAGGCCTATATCAGTAAGGAATAAACCTTCTACGGCGGAAGATTCCGCCGCAGAAGTAATATTTTCGACACAATTCCGCGGCGGAAGACCTTTGCGCATGCGCAAACTTCGGCGCATGCGCATTGTTTCAAAATGGCTTTTCCAATCAATATTGTAGCAGGGTTAGTTTAGGCGTCGTGAGGGTCGGCTAGGGCCAGGGTTAGGGTCAGTGTCGTCATTAGAAAACATGCTAAAAAACCTCCCACCGCAGAAGTAATTTCCTCATGCGTTGCGTGGCGGAATCTACCGCCGCAGAGGCACCACGCGTCTATAAGATATCAGAAAGATTTATAAATCAAAAGCATTCCATCTTTAACAACGACCGACTCATAATTTTAGTTGTACGAACGACTGAAGAGTAACTTCACATATAAAATTGATGAAAATAGAGCAACTTAATACTGAAACCGTCTCTCTCTCATTACATGCCGACTGTCGTCATGTTAAACACAAAAATTTAAAACGTAAATAATACATGGACCTGATTTCGTTGCTCATTTCAGTAAACCACGCCTCTTTTTTACGTCCTGGGTGCGTTTTTTGGTGAACGCTGTGACCAGTCTTTGAAAACCTAAGTTTCATTTGTTGATTATAAATAGTCTGTTGCCAGTAGGCCTATAATCATTTATAATAAGTTGAGTTGATAAATATCATTTGTCCTGCATTAGTGAATAAAATGCACTAAAGTAGTCCTACAGGAACTGAGTCTTGAGCCTCTGTAGACTATAACAGGAAACTCGGCAGTCGTAAAATAATTACTATTACTAGGCCTACTATCATGCAATAGCCTAAGCAGAAATACTAAGACGCCTAAGAACTAACAAAGGCTTTCACAGGCTACAATCTAATGCTCAGTGGAAAGATGCCCTGCTAAAACCTCCACACTTCTGTCAACGGGTCGATGAGTGCTAGAACTTAAAAGCGCCAGCAGATCAGCCAGATCTCGAGGTGATCCGGCCATGCATGTCTGAATTATGCGCTTCAGGTCAGATAAAAAAAGAATAGCCATGGGTTCGGCGCATGCATGGTGTTTAGAATTGAAACGGCGATCCAGTGAGGTCAGGCGAAATAAAGGTGGCATCAGAGTTGGTGATAACCATATACCACTGGCACTGATGATTAGGGTAGAGTGGGGCAAAACGCCCCCGCGGGGCAAAACGCCCATTATCGGCCATGTCCTCCCTGTGCCATGTAGTGACCTGTTTTAAGGGTTTGGGGTTTCTTAGTTGTACCCTATTGAGATAATCGTCAGTCATTTGTCTTTCGATGGTTTGCTTATTTTTGTTTTGAGAAAAATTGATTTTTTCGTGTTTCCTTGTAAGAGTTGGCCGCCAATTCTGTATCATTAATGGTGTCAAAATGCTAGACATAGCCAATAATAAAAATATAGGTTTAAAGTATGCCATATATCGAATTAAGGTGCAAAAAAAATGGGGCTTTAACATATCAATTTTTTTATGATATAGGCAATCTCACAAGGTAGCACCAAGACGCCCCCCCTCACCTGGAGCAAAGCGCATTTTTTTATTTAATTATTCTTGATGACATCTTTTAAAAAAATTCTAGAGATCTTTACTTCTTATAGTTATTGTTGAATCAATGCAGTGATTGCAGATGATTATGTGCATCGACTTTTCAGGTAGCGGGAGGTCAGAATCACGGGGGGGCGTTTTGCCCCAGGTGAGGGGCAAAACGCCCCCTTTGAAGCATTCTGTATTTTATTATTTTTTAATGTAATCTTTACAGGGAATTTTATCGGACATAATTTTACTTTACTTTGGACATTCAGTACAAGATCTTGCAATAATTTCATGCTTAAAATGCTGCGACTCACGTTGTAATTTAGCAAAATCCGTTAAAGGAGGCCTTTTTACCCCACTCTACCCTATACTGATTGAGATAATTGCTGATAGCGCTCGAATAACTACATTCCACAAGTGATGGTTAGATGGTGAAGATTTCACGAAAGTACTTTAGCTGAAAGTATTGTAGGGAGTTGTAGGTTAGCAATGGGACTTGAAGTGTATGCACACCGCTAATGGGTGATTTAAGGATGGGAATGATTGATTTGGTGATGCCTGCATGGATGTCCTGGACAGCTCAGGTAGTGACTTCTGAATGAGCGGTCGACGCTTAATTTGGGTGGATTCGAGGTAGAGGAAAAGGCAACTACAGTAATCAAGCTTGGAGTGGACAATGGAGGTAAATATAGTGGATATAGTTTTTAAGTCAAGCATCATTAGAATGCGGCGGACGTCATAAATATGCATGAAGCAGGTGCTCGAAAGATTGGAGATGTGATTAGAGAAGGAGCTAGAGATGTGGATCAAAGGTAATATCAAGATTGCGCACAGGAGAGTCGGAAGTGAAAGTTAGAGATGAAGAGTTGGTGCATAGGTGTATGAAAGGGTCGGGGATTTTCTTGATTTGATCTGGGAGGCCAAGGATAATGAATTCTGCTTTGGCACGGTTGATACAGAGGAGGTTGGACGACATCCATTTAGAGATTGGATTGACTACATCGAGTAGTTGAGCAATGGAGGAGGAGAAAGAGCTGGGGGAAAAGAATGTGAATAGTTGGGTGCCGTCTGTGTAGCGATAGTGGTCAACAGAAGAGGATTTTATGAGATGGCTCAGAGGTGCAATATGAAGAGAAATGACTCTATGCCGGAGCCTTTAGGAACACCACAAGAGAATGGGGGAGGGGTGTGTGTGTGTGTGCACTGTGTGTGAACAGTAGCATGGAGCTTTGACAGAGAAGCTAGGAGTGGAAGGACAAGAAACACTACATGGACTAGGAGAGACCAGGGAGACCAAACCAAGAGGATAGCTCAAGGAGAAGTAGTTCGTAAGTCTCCTTCCATCGAAGTTGGTAGGCCTAGCCTACACTACAGTTTTATGAAATTTTGGATTCTAATCTACAATGACGTTTCCGTCTGAGAGAACCGTTCGCGGCTGTCTATAGGATGGGACACATAGGCCTACACACCTTTGCTTGATATTAATTATCATTCAGACAAATATTAGCTTCTAAGTCCGTAGACTTGAAAGACCAAAGTAGGCCTAGCCATAGGACGTTGTTAGCCACTGTCACATGGATTAAGTCTAGTGGTGACACGGTGGCTGTGTGGCTAACGCTTCGCCTTTTCACCTCTGCGAATTGGTTTCGAATTCCTTTAATCCCCTCGTGTGAAATTGACGTAGGTGCCATTGTCGAACTGTGTGAACCTCCGAGGCCATCATCTTAGAAATAGGTTGACATCTGAAATCTAATACTCTGTATGTCTATGTAGTATACAACGCAAATAGGTGGTATGGACATGTAAACAAACACGACGTGGCCTTGCCGCAACCGTCTGCACGCGGATCGAGCTGCAATCCGTGTGTAATAGACAGTAAGCAATGTATATGGTGCCATATATTAGCCCATATAATTATATAGACAAAATACACGACTCTTAGTTGAAAATTCTGTAAAGAAATAGGCATATAATTATTATGTTATGTGTACTCATTATACGTGTAGCAGCTGTAGCTGTGTTGTTTTTGTGGCGCAAGTTGAGCAGAAATCTCAATGCAAATATTCGTCTTTGCGAGGATTTGAACCCCCACCTTTCTCGGTTGACAGTCCAGTTGGCTAACCAGTATACTGTCGCGCATCCTGCGCATCCCGAAAATGTAAACGTTATTCTAATAATTATGTATAACTTAATTATAATAATTAAGACAATGAGTGAGTGCAGACAGCAGCGCAGACAGACAGTGCAGACAGCAGCGCCAGTCATAATAATTATTATTATGACTGGCGCTGCTGTCTGCAGGAGCGTCAAAACCGATTTCTCTGTGTACAAGAATATCCAGGTTGAATTAAATCCCACTACGTCTGTTCATCTGCTCTATGCTTTCGGATTGACCGATGAGGTCTAATAGTATAGGCCTAAATAATAATAATAGTACTAGTAGTAGTACCATAGTGGTGGTAGTGATGGTGGTAGTGGTAGTAGTAGACTAGTAGTAGTTGTAGTGGTAGTAGTAGTGGTAGTAGTAGTAGTAGTTGTAGCCTACTACTAGTTACATTATTATTATAATTTACCACCCAGGTATAGGCCAACACTTATCTGGAGATATTAAAACTTCTGGAACGGTTAAATTATTACAATTATTATTATTATAATCCAGCGGCCTGCATTGCATTTCAGTGACTGAATAGACCTAAGACCCATGCAAACAAATTACAACAGTAGGTCCAAATTTGACCGGCTATCAAAACATATGTTAATATAGAATACATTGAAATCGAACTGTCTGAAAAATTCTTCAGTTTCTCCACCACAAAGTCGCTAAATTACTATCATTACAAAATTGCCTCAAGGACGGCAAATAATGTGCTTTGCAGACAGAATTAATCCTTCCATTAATTTTAAGCATGGTTAAGAAAATCCTCACAATTCTGATCTTCGGATCAGAACCAAATAAAACGTCGACAGTTCATTCAAAGTTGGACCCGCCTGGAGCCTATTAACTGTAGTTGAGCTGTACAACAGTGTACAAAGGTATAATGTTAAATCGAAACTCCATCACCAGATTCTGAACTGGTAGTTACTTCAACCGACGGCACCAGCATCCGACCAGAAGGAAGAGTATGGCCGACGTGATGGTGAGAACTCCACCTGGAATGGTCATCCAGAAACACCAGTGGAAGTAGACGTCGGACGTATTCTCCCAGGCGTAGTTCTCCAGAGGACGCGATTTGGCCGCATATGTGTTCCAGGCTCCACCACCGAAGACGGCCACAGCCGACGTTTGGCAACAGACTACAATATTATAAGCAACAACAACAATACATGCAACACCTGAGGAGGAAAGAATTCGGCCAGATCAGGTGCAGTGGTAACTGGAGGAAAAACTCTTCACCATCCAACCACTCCGCTCTAACCGACGATCCTCGCACTATATCACTCTCTCCCGTCCCGCAGCTACTACTCACCTCAAGTTCTTCAACCGATCCCACACTGCACCTCGACTCTGAACTCTTCCAACTAAATTCCGCACATTCTTAGTTCCCACCAATGCCGTCACTCACTCATTGTCTTCTGCCTGTACTCCTCTACTTATCACCCTACAGGCTTTCCATTCCAAATTGAAGTCTCACCTCTTCAAGAATTCCAACCCTAATCCATCCGATTCTCTGCCTTCCAAGCTTTCTCGTTCTCAACGAAACCTGTCCTAGCAAGTGCTCTGCCTCCTCTCTCTGATCTATCTGGGAAACGGACTCGGACCTCCATTGGACATTGATTTCTGGACAACCCCTCTGATACGACGTAGCGCTATGAATAAGCTGGTGCCCTGCGCTTAAGTTTAGATTATACTATAGCGCTTTCGAAATTTGGAGTAACGATTACATGCTCAAGCAAACAAAAACAATTTCTGATAATGACCATGGATGTGTACATTCAAACTTGGCTTTCTCAGTAGACACAAACTTCAGTTTTGGCGGGCTACCTTTTCTCTAAGGCGGTCAAATATACAGTACACCTATGCACGATAAAAATTAGAGTCTTGGCAATCGCAAAAGATTTAAATTCAGACATGAGCACGACTTGGAAAACAATGCATTTACTAAATGCACTTATAGACAGGCAATGTAGGGTGAATAGATGGTATGTTTTGTAAGGTGCTATATAATTCTTGCATAAACGACTTATATTGAACTACATTACTTCACTTCCACATTAGGTGGGGGCACATCTACTGTAAGATCAGACATCGGAAGCAGTACTATACTTACAGGAGAAGAAGAGTAATCCTGACACGCTTCGGTGAACCTCTTCTCTCTCCTTCCAGCATAAATGCAGTCGAGAAACGATCTCACTGACGAGCAACAGGGCGGCCCCGACGAAGTACAGGACCTGCGCCGCCAAATGCCATTCTACAAACGATACACAAAAGCATTGCTATTCAAGAAGGCAATACATTTCCGTATAATTATAACACTTTAACGACGAGTGTTGTACTAAGAGTGACTGTTAAACAAATGTAGCTCGTCGTTAAATCGTTTTAAATACTTTGCTCATTCTGTAAATTATGAGTTCCTTTATGCGACAAATGGTCATTAAAGGCCTAATTGCAATAATTATACAAAACCAGATTCAAGTAGTGTCTATTCAAGAGAGACTCGTCAGAGGCGTTTCTGACCTAACGACGGAAAACCAGGATCGAACATAGGCTAATGGTTTCAAGAGCATACAGAATAGAGGTAAAGAAAGACTATAATTGCTCATCATGTCGTAATATGCCAGGCAACCTATTCGAGAAAGTTGGACCGACCACAGCGAAGTTATGGGCAGCACTGTGGGAGTTAGGTCTCAGGGAACAGCAGGTCACACTAATGTGCAGCAGAGCGAAGAAATCTACGGCCAGGAATGTGTGACCGAGACACACGACTCCATGAAAAAACTGGAACGCAGCCCCAAGGCAGTGACGCATAACCATTAACATTTCAATCTCGATGCTTTTGCGTATCGGCAGCCAGTGTAATTCTTCTCGCATGAATCTGGATAATTGTTTCCATGCAATGTTGTAATTGCACTGCACCAAAGTTAAAACATAGCCTTAAAGCACGTTAATAGAACGTGTCCTCACCTATAAAACTAAATACAGAATAGTGAAATATAATAGCTTTGTTAGTGGGGCCTGAGTTTTTCCTTTGTCACTCTATGCAATGACATAAAATTATGCGTGAAATTGTTTGATGTGCAATACAGTGTGCTTAGGTTTTTTAAATTAATGCCCTTTGGCTCATTCAGCTACATTATCATCGAAGTCAAGTAATAGGTAGGTCTACATGCAAAAATGGCAAGAGAAATAGGCCATTGCGAAATACTGCGAAATACACGGTACTTATCATAAATAGAAAGATATACTATTTTCAGTGGTCCAAGTTATTAATTCATTAATTAATTACGAAGCTTTACATAGCGCCCCTTTAAGGTTAGACCTACTAGGCTACACGTGTACAGGAGCGCTCCCGAGTTCCGACCCATCCCCGCTGAGAAGGACAGTCTTGAGGATATACAGTGTTATATACTGATATCAGGGAGAGACCACAATGAAAGGATAAAACCGAAGAACATAATTATAGGGTATAGGCTACGGCTAAATGGTCCATCTGTCCCACCATCTGGTAAAGCCTGTGAACCGGTCCAATAAGTTCGCACGAAAATAAATCGAATAACCATATGGGTCCCGCAATTGCGTCGTGCTGGATTCAAATAGGCAGAAAACACGTCTGATTGGCATCATCACATAATTTTATATAGGATGAACACAACCGTGGCGCGATTTGTAGTCTGAAACAGAAAACAACGATCAATTAGCGAGGTACAGCGAGAAATATTTGGGAATTGAATAAGGAGAGTTTTACACCTTCCTCTATATATGCAAAATCGGGGTGCTCGATAGCGCAGTGGTTAGTGTGCTGGACTGTCAAACCGAGAGATCGGGGTTTCAAATACCCGCAAAAGCAGACATTTGGTTCGATATTTCTGCCCCATCTGTGCCTCCTAGGCGACTCAGCTATATGAGTACTCGATCTAGCCGTACACTGTCGGTGGGAAGATGAGACGGCCAGGGAGAGGACTGGTCACCCGCCCTCAAATGCTGAGGCTAAGAAAATGAGATCGCTAGCACTTCATACCCATGCATGGCTGTCTCAGGGCCAACGTAAGGGGTTCTTCTTCTTCTGTATGCAAATCGTAGCCCATAAGCACCATAGCCGAAAGCAACTAAGAGCAGCGAAAGCGACAACAGCAACAGCAATTTGATCGGCAATAGCAATAAGCAGGAACGATTATAGCAGCGGATAAATTTCGGATAAATTTCGAACTTTTATGAGTTAAATCACCATAAAGACAGAGGCAGGAACGGTGACAAAGACGCATAGACAACGACAGTGACAGATACAGAAGCAGTTTTAATATCAGGTCAGCGTTGTCACAAGGCTATCGATATTTTCAGTCATCACAGATGTTCAGGTGCATCTACGCTGTAATTATAGGCTGAGTATGTATGTAGGTTATGCATGTTTTCAGCATACATATGACCAGTGCCGGATTTAGACTTCGCGAGGCCCTTATCCAATAACGTTTGAGAGGTCATTGCCTCACTATTAAAAAAATGCAGTGGGCATCAAAACTGGCCGCATGTCACCTTTTTTCCAAAATTTCGATAAATTATTATTGGAGGGGACTTAATTAACATGATATAAGTGTTTGGCTAGCAGCAGAAAATAACTGATAATGTAGGTTAGGGCCCTTCACGCAAAATGAGACCTACATTTAAAATAAAAACACTGATTCATCACAGTAAGGGATCCTGAGTGGCCGAGTGGGTTGGTGCCTGCTCGCCGCGCTGGCGCCCCGGGTTCGCTTCCCGGTCGGGTCGGTTTATCGAGATTAATTTCAGATACGGATCTTTAGCAGTAATATCAGGGAGCGCCTCTGAATAGGAAATCTGGTAGAGGCGCTATAACAAGATGTTCAAATACAAATACAATACAATACAGTAAGAGTAAATGGCAGCAAAATTTATAAGAATGCTGCGTCATATATTATAATTATTTAGACGTTTGACTTTGACATCAGGAATAGTTGCAGACTTTACCCTATTTGTCCCATTGGGAGCTTGACCCATTGGGAGTCTTGGAACTTAAGAGTTTTTTGGTATGCATTAAAAAAATATCGTCTTGGAAACGTAGGCCCTATTTGTGGTGATTGTAGTCTTACACGCTGCAGTCCGCCGTCCGCGTAGTTATTTTTTTCAAAAATCAAGGAGGCCCTGCAGATCAGCTTCAGTGCAAGTTAACAACAATGTTGCTGTTGTCCTTTTGTGGTCATGTTGGTGCTTGAGCCATGGGATTCTGTAAACCCCATGACTGCACTTTTAAGGGGTGTCTACATATAGGTATCTAGATAAGCTGCATGTCTCACTCTTCCTTAACAAAGGTTTCATATGGTTCACCAATGATTTTGTGATCGACGATAAACCATGCGTCAATACAGCACCCAGTATAACTGTCTTATTAGCTCCCACGTCGTTCAATGTCAGAGTGGCTCAATAACATTTTCCTCCCAGGTGTTTTAGAGTGGTAATGGAACAAAACAAGAAAATAGGAAACAAGTTGCGGAATTCAAAGGAAAGATTGTTCCAGAGTCGAGGAACACTGTCAAATAAGGACCGGTTGGAGAATTTAAGAGTTTTAACAATGCACAATAAAAGTATTTTATATTTGGTTTTTGTTGTCCTTATAGGCCTATTTTGCGTGCAAGGCAAGTAAATCTGAAAGTTGGAGGAGACCTTTGGCCAGGAACACAATGTATGGGTAAAATGCTTCACTTGGAGAACCATATGAGATGGCATTTTCCTCTACCGGTTCAGTACGCCTACTGCGTGTAACAACGCCAAGTACAATGAGAGGTAGGATAACGATGCTTGAGTTCACCTGTGACAATGAAGGTGAGATTGAGGATGCGATAGGAGGAAGAGAAGAGCTGGAGGGAGAAGAGGAATGAGAAAGAGACAACGAAGACTAGAGACGAAAGAGAGGGGAGGAATATTATTGCACGTGGTTTTACATCGGATTGGCTCTTCATGTTTCAGTTATTCTGTTGATCACTTGATGTAGGCCTAGTATACCGATTGCCTGGACTATAGGCACATCTCATTGCTTCAAACCCACAAACACATCTCATTACTCCAGGAATTTGTCTGACATGAGACACTACAGATGTAAACTCTGACAGGATGGTGTGACTGACTGACTGATAGCCTTCGCTGTTACAACTATTTAGGTAACTCATTAATTCAACAGCCTTTCGTTTCTAGGTCATTGCAGTTATCTGTGGAATTTGATATTGAATTTGCAAACCGAATAATCACGAGTACGTATTCGGTCCAGTGACGTATGTTACAGTCACTCGGTCATGGGTCGTTAAACATATTATGCGTGCAATTTGGATTTTTAATTTGAGTTTTAAAAGTTATGTTTAGACGCCCAAAGAATTTAAGCCTGTATGTGATTTACATATATTAGCCAGAATAAAAATCCTTATTCCACTGACTGGCTGCTGGACTGGCTGACTGACTGACTGATTGATTGACTGGCTGACTAGCTGGCTTGCTGCCTGACTGAATGACTGACTGTATAACTGACCGGCTAAGTGATTAACTGACTGACAGACTAGTCAACTAAATTAACTAGTTTACTGACTCACTGACTGCATGGCTGAACGACCGATCGACTGACTGGCCGGCCGGATGACTGACTGACTGACGTGTTCATATATTATTTGTTCCTGATGACTGACTAATTAATCTAGTCCATTCATTACTTTTAGATTTTGATTTCACGAATGAAAATTATTCCATTAATTCGTTCCTGGTGCATTTATTCATTCAACCAGCTGCCAACTGGCACGTGATGAAATTATATGTCGCAATGACGTTGCTTTCTCTCTCTTTCAGGTATTATAATTATGATAGACAGACAATGCATTCAGGTGGAGCATTCGATACCTGTCCTTTGTGATTGACGACGAATTTGATTGGCTGGCTCGTAAACAATAATTGTTCATTCCACAGTGACATCACGTTTTCGCCTTTACTCGGCTCCATTTAGTTTTACTACAACTTCAACGGTGACTCGGTTATTTGATGCGGTTTGTAGGCTAACTCCGAACGGCCATTAAAATTCCATCTACATTGTTCTGCACCGCGGAGGCTTCCTGCCAATGGACTTCCATTTCAACCACTTAATTTAAAAGTCAACGAATAGAATTCAAAGGCATATTCAATGACTTTTAGTTTTAAAGTATTCGCATAAATTGATGGGTAAAATATCTTCTTAAAGTAGTGAAAAGTAGGGCTACACAAAAATGTTTCAAATAGGCCTAGGCCAACTTCAAAAGTATTTAAAATAATATATAAAATATTTCTTTAAATATTTCACCCATCACTGTTAGTATATAATATTATTTGCATAATACTTAAATATTATACAAAAAGGTCAATGACAGACTGGATGGAAAATAAGTAAATGATCGTTGTTAATCACAGTTAATATAAACAAAAGCCTACACACGGCACTGAACAGTGTGCACGGTGTAACTTCACCTCTCGTATTCCCTAAAGATCATAAGCACAACAGCTTTCGGCTATGGTGCTTGTATATATAAGTCTACGACTTGTATAGAGGAAGGTAAAATTCCTCTTACGCAATTTCCAATTTATTTCTCGCTGTTGCTTATCGATCTTTGCTGTGTTTCAGATTTTAACAAATCGCGTCTTGGTTGTGTTAATCTCATGTGAAAATGCCACTACAGCAGCTAGGAGACTCGGATGTAATGATACGAGGCAAAAGAGGACCAATACGAATGACAATGGGTAGAAATTAATAGCATAATCAGGTCAAAGATTAGACCGCAGTGGCATTTGCAATACTGATGAACAGTAGCCTAGCTATAATCATGATCGAGACTAGGCTACTTGTTAAGGCGTTGGATGGCAACTATAGATAACGATCCCATCGCTTGATGCCTTTTTAGCGCCATCGCGTAGTTATGCGAAATTGATGACCAACAAAACCTATCATAAATTGCGTTCAATTCCAAAAGGTTTGGCCATCGATATTGAGAGAAATTTAATTTAAGGATTTAAGGGAACAGGGACACCCGTGCTTAGGCCTACAGCATAGCACGCAACTAAACCGTGATGTAGGGGGCCCAACATCTTGATAGCCGCTTAATTGGTTTTCTTGATATTACGATGGCAGGTGCAACGAAGCACGGTCCTCCCATTGAAACACCATCTGCTTGCATTTTATTCCTGTCCAAAGATCTTATCCGTTGCTTTAAATTACGAAATTTTCAATTTTCAATTCTAAAATTCTTTTGCTAGAAAATAATGCTTACAACGTAAATCCTTGGATAGGCGACCTTCCGTGGGATACCACGGATGCCACCTGGTTCAAACTTCAGTCTTTCATTTGGGTCAATAAAAACATCAACGGCTGGTAGGATTTAAAAAATGTCCACGTGATGAATTGTGCCTGTGTAGCGCCTCAGCTGATTTATCTTTCAACTCGGCATCACGTTAACCAGCCGTTTTCCCGCTGTTGTGCCTCCCAGTCCATGTATTTCCAGCTCTTAAACAAAAGTCTTACCTTCAGCTCTTACATCGCCAACGTTTAAGATAAAGTCGAAGATCAATGTCATATTACGATTTTTGTGGGGAGGACCTACGCATGCTGACACTCTGGGTTTACACCTATGAGACTGCCCACTTTCTCACAAACTCTTACATCGAGAAAGATTCATTTGAGGAAGAATTTTCTGGGTCCCTGTGAACAAGGGAGACGTGCATCTTCTTATCCGACCCCGAAACTGATAACATCTCATATAACAGCGTTCATTGAATCCATAAATAGATCTGGTCCGCATTATATGCCACTAGGCGAACAATTGGACCGCGACGGATCCAATCCGGGTCCAACCAACACGGGGAGAAGGACTATGAACAATATTGAGACATAGTTTGACTCACTGAGTGGTGTCAGAAGATTCTTCTGAAGAAGGTAGTCTGCTTCCCAGAACCACTGGCATCTCGATCCGCACTGCGCCCACAGACCACGCGAATAGTTTCCGCTCCAGGGCACAGGACTGGTCAGAAGGTAAGTCTTGTTCGTTATGGCCGGCTCCGTTGGCTTGAGGTTCTGCAGCCAGAATGGACCGAAAAAGCTAAGTCCACAAGCGATGACTGCCCCAGACAGAAACATCGAGGCCGCTGTAAAGATCCTTCTCGCCATGGTCGAAAGAAGAGAGGACCTGATGAGGCTGACGAAGGTCTGTCGGATGAAGATCCAGTCCTAGTAGACGCAGAAGAATCTAGATCGATTGGATATAATAATTATGCCAGTGAATACAGGAGAAATAATTATACCAGTGTATGAATTTCGATCGTTTCGTCTTCTAGTATGTTGCAGCGACCAATGTGTGAACGAACGACAGACCAACGCCGTAAGCTTCAGTCGCGCGTGTGCCTTATGCAAACATACACACAAACACTCAGCCCGTCTCTGTTGCTCTATATCTCCCTCTCTCACTGTTTCTTCGTCTCTGTCTCTGTCTATCACATCCAACACTTGTACGAGAAGCGTTGGTGACAACGAAACGGGTACCTGCCTGGCATTCCAATCAATATATTATATATATTATATATCAGGGCCTAAGGGAGTGACCAATCACTGATCGTCTATCGTGCATGCGCGTGCATGCATACCTGCGTGCATTCTAGAGAACATTGAACAGCTGCCCCAAAATAGGTTTCTCTTCCAATCGATTCGTCATAGGAATACCAAGACGCAAGCATAGATGAAAACAATAGGCCCTACTGAGTCTATACGAGGTAATGATCTACCTAACAGGCTCTACAAACACCATGTAGCACGGGCGTGGTATTAATTTACATAATCATGTAAGTAAATATTTGCATAGTAAGTGGACCCATAGCACATAATTATATTGGCCTGCGTCATACCAGATGCAGGCCCTATGGTGTGCTATAGGCTAAACATTTGTAATAGGCCTACACGCTGTATCTTACACAGGACATAGCAATATGGGAGTTTAGAACAATGAACAGGCGAGCAACAAGGAGAACCTTGAGCGTAGGGAGGCTGCAGCCTGTCAAACAGTGTCAACAGTAAATATATAGCAACAGCCTGCGACGAAGTGGGACGAAGTGGAGCGAAGGAGGTCTGAGTGGAGGTTGAGAGGAGTAGAAGATTGGATGGAGGATGGAAGAAGACGAAACGGGAAAAGAAAACGTAAAATGACAAGAATAGCAGGTGCGAGATAGACCGGCAGACGGGGAGGGAGAGAGACAGACAGACAGACAGAGACACAGAGAGAGACAGTGAGAGACACACAGAGACAGACAGACAGACAGACAGACAGACACAGAGACACAGAGACAGAGAGAGACACACAGAGACAGAGAGACACAGAGAGACAGAGAGAGACACAGACACAGACAGACAGACAGACAGAGACAGAGAGATAGAGAGAGATAGAGATAGAGATAGAGACAGACAGAGACAGACAGAGACAGACAAAGACAAACAGACAGATATACAGAAATACAGAGAGACAGAGATACAGAGAGATACAGAGAGGGAGGGAGGGATGGAAAGAGTAGGTATCGGTGACGTATTGATTCAACAGACAGGCGAAGAAAGGCGAACAATCACGAAAAAGCACGGCAAATGTCGACAGACATGCAGGAGAGTACAGGTAGCGCAGAAGACAGTATGGAAAGACAGCGGGTGTGTAGGACTGGTGGAGTCTCGACCAAAGAACAATGAATGGGTTGATTACATAAAACTTTGGCTAAACATGTTTACAGGTCGGTATGCACTGATGAATTCGTGACTGATGACTGTAGAACTTTAGGACTCCTACAGGTAACATAAACTGTTTAGCATGCATTAAACTAATTGGTCTAATAAGAAATATACAGCCAGATATTCATGTGGCCTTTCCCATGAAGTATAACGTCACGTATTCGTTGGTGCAACCAAGTGGGCCTACGTCACATAAATACTCACACAATATTTATTTAGGACTCGTCTACAGGTTAGAGATTAAGTGCGTTCTTTTCTAAGATGATATATTCAGCTGCGCCCATTTATATCTAGGTCTATGAGTGCCTTTAGGCCTACGACGAGTGCATAGGCCTCGATCGCAGCGTGAAACAGATCCAGTGCATGAAGATGATGTTTGAGCATAGATCAATCTTTGGTCATCCACATGATCCACTTACTCAGCTATATAGTTGTACGTTAGTCACAAGAAACGCCCAACTGACTTCTAGCCAACACGCACGCGCACTCTGTTTGCCAATGACACGGATCTCGTGACCTCATGATCTCATGTAACTTCACGGTTACATGAAGATCAAGGACGGTGGAGGCAGAATTCAGTCAGGTTAATACAATAGTCATCCATTAGTGATTAGAAGTAGCCTACTAAAGGTGGACAAATGGAAGAGAACGGAGAATCAACAGCACCAGCCAGGTGAACATACTGTCACGTAATCATTAACCCACATATGCCAAATATTATACAAGTCATTTAAACAGCATAATGCCAAATATTATCATTATTATGCACTTGGTGATGGGTGCTGACGTGTGAGAGCACAGTTATTCGTAACTCGGTTCTTAATACGATCATAATTATAATATTAATAATTATTGGTTTAACAATAATAAATTATAAATAGGCCTAATAATTAAAGGGCAAGGAAGAAATAGATTATTATAATTATTATTGCCATTTTTTTATTATTACATATTATTATTAGAATAATAATATGTTATTATTATTATTATTATTATTATTATTATTATTATTATTATTATTATTATTATTATTATTATTATTATTATTATTATTATTATTATTATTATTATTATTATTATTATTATTATTATTATTATTATTATTATTATTATTATTATTATTATTATTATTATTATTATTATTATTATTATTATTATTATTATTATTATAAAGACATGGATGTTGCAGATGGATACTGAATAATAAAATAGACCTACACATGATGCTATAATGAGCGATCTATTGCACGATCTCTTCAGTCACTCTGCTAACAAGAGCTAACGTTACGTTCAGGTGAATGAAGCAGGGTCTGTATTATAGTCATATATTATTATGTACACACAGGTGCGCTAAGCTGCCAACTCCTAGAGCAGGGCCGTATTAAGGCTAGTGCGGGCCCGGTGCTGTGGTAATAGTGTGGGCCCCCCTCCCCTCTGACGAAGGTCACCTCTGACAACAACCGGTCCACCACGCACATATTTATAGCATGCTTACTAATGAGTATACTTTTATTAACTGCCTAAAGACACAATATACAATTAACGTTACATATTACTATCTGCACATCTCGCTCTGTACCATGATCTTCAAATCACTTCTTAGACTTCTACTATTGTATATAGGCCTACATACTAGTAAAGATATTGTCAGCTTGATTTGCTGCATCATTCGCTTTTTATGAAATTGAAAATGCAAGACTTTGAAGAAGCGTCTGTCTCTCGTTTGTATTCCTGACTTTAGTTTAGTTTAATTTAGTTTGCTTCTTCAAGGAGAGTTCCGCAGGCCAGATTAAAGGCCTTATAGCGGGCCGGATGTGGCCGCGGGCCGTATTTTGGAGACCCCTGCATTATAAGCCAAAACAAAACCCACAGGTTTCTTCAGTTTGAACTATGTTTTAGACATTTCCAGGCCCCTGCCAGGGGCCCCTGCCATGGAACAGGGCCCCGGGTAGCAACCCCTCACTGACTCCCCGGGTCTCCCCTCTCATCGGCCCTGGTTCAAGCACATTAAAAACATTCACTTCTGAAAATGCGGGCCCCTCAAAACTGCGGGCCCGGTGCTGCAGCACCCATAGCACCCCCCTTAATGCGGCCCTGTCCTAGAGAGTCTTAAGCAAGCAAATCACAGGTAAAACTCCTAACGAAAGAAATTTAGTCATTAAATGCGAGCGCTGTTCTAACCCCGTTGCTATCGTCAGGGTGTGGACTGAAGCTGTTATTAGGCCTGTAGGGCCTACTTCCAAGAAATAAGACTATTTTAAGCCTCTTCAAATAACCAAGGGTTACGTTCGCATGTAGGCTATGCGCGTAAATGCCAGTGTTGAAATGTCACCTATAATTATATGTTTGCATAGGCCTATATGCTATTCTAATCTAATCCATATAGTGACTTCTATAGCGCCGTTATTATAATGTCCAAGACATCAGTCGATCGTAGCTTAGAATGAAGTAGCAATCAAACTCTGCATAATTATAGTCCATTAATTGGAATAGCCAGAGTTTGAACCGTTTGTAGTGTATGCACATTGCCCTTGTCATCCTATGTGATACCAATAAGAAATGAATTGCAGGAGTCAAGTTTGCTAGAAACCAAATCATCAGTCAGTGGAAGTATGACAGTTTGAGACAAAAGAGATTTGACTCTTCACCCATGAATTCTGCTTGACAATTTTCGTTCTTTCGGACTTCTGTGATCCAAAATGGCCTTTGGGAATTATTTCTCTCTATCGCCGTTGTTAGCCTAAAGAGTGGTTTTGGAGTTTGGACGCTGGTCGGACGTTTGCCATCGATGTCTGGTACAGTTGCGCTACCATGGACTCCATATAGATTCTTGTGGGTTTCAGGTTAACAACAGTGAAGTTCCATTTGGAAAGGCCAGAAAAGTCCTTGGACTGGTGCTGGTCGACCGTTCTACTGCGGTGACGCTCTACGACCAACTGCCGCCTAATGACACAAAGAATGTCGTTGGTAGAGGGATACCCGGAATCCGTCTCCTACGTACCATCTGCGAGGGACCCTGCGTGGCGTTGCAGCTCGTGTGTTGCGAGCCTCATCGCCTGTCGTCTCTCTTACCTTCTTCGACGCGGCACTGTCCAGAAACTCTGAATTATACGTACGGTGTCTAATATATCAGCTCTGGATGGGACTCCATCTGATGGGTTCTACGTGTCTGTGGGGCTCGCCATGATCGTGTCACTCTTCAATTAAGTTATCTGAGCACTGTTCACTTATTGATTAACTTTTGTTCTGAATGTCTTTAACATCCTTTAAGCCAGCGTAGGCAGCGCTTTAGTGACTAGTGAGGTACCTAAAAGGCACTATTTAAGTAGGTCTAAGTTTTTAGATACATTCATACACACATACCATACGCACACACATCTACATGTAGGCCTACATGCATGTCTATCCATACACATGAAGTACACTCAAATACACATGCAAACATACTTAGAGTAGGCCTACCAACATTTTCTAGGGTGAGTGGGCCGAGTGTTCTCAACAGTACCCGCCCTAAGCTAATTGGACAAACTCGATCAGTACATAATTAATTATCTTTATTAGGCCTAGACAGCAGCTCTGTCTATGTTTACTTAGATACGGTAACTGCATGAAAAGGTGCAATTGGAAAGAAATAACGTCAGTCTACTAGATACGAGAACAAGCAATCAGTCTGCCAGGTGAAAACCTCAGGTAGCTGTGACAATGATCACTGGAGATAAAAATTCGCTTGAATCTAGGCTACTGCGCGATTGTGGCTCATAGCAACCTACATGCAAATCGCATCATGGTGGTTAGGCCTATATAGTAGGCCTAGTTGGCTTATCATAAGGAAGAGAACCGATCGAGAGAGTGGCCTGGGGCCCTATACTATATGCTATACAGAGACCATGCAGTCGGGGTTTTGGAGGGGAAGACCAAAGAAGAAGGGTGAAGTGTAGGCGGGTGAAACCAATTACGTTCAACCTATGCAAGCTGAAAAGAAGAATGTGTGCATAGATGCAAATTCAAGGTCTCTTCAAATAAAACGCACTGATGCGTGACCATGCAGTGTAGCCTAACCTCTTTGCTATAATATTACTCTATGCAAATAGTCGCCGATCGATTTAGAGATCTCTTTCCTGCCTGTCCGTCTGTCTGTCAGTTTCGTTGTGTCTGTGTCTTTCTGGGTATCGGACGGTCTAAACGACTCTAGTGCTTCTTATCTGCTGTCTCCATTTCTTAGCAGACCACAGTTCAGCAAACGCTTGAACTGCCATAAAAGAGACATCACCTTTGACAACAACTTCAACGCAACAACGTAATAGGCCAATAGTTGATGGTATAATAATAATAACGAAGAATACTTAGGATGGTCGTCTACAGGACGTAGGCCTACACATCTTTTTCTACATAATTATATCGCCTTCAAAACACTTGGCCCACACCCTGTCGTAGCACGCCCACATGGAGCCCACATTCATTCATTCTGAATTATATAACGCTCCTTCAGTAACCCACTCAGAGGCGTTCCCAGCCCAGCCACGGTGTTGATATTGGGCTCATCAGTTGTTTATGGGCAGGCGAACGCTGTCAAGGCGATTAGCCTAACTCTTATATATATATATATATACTATATATATAGACATATATTTATATTATATATTATTATATCGAGGCTAATTCCATTCCTGACGGTGGACTTCGCCTTTCGACAAACTCTGGAGAGTCACGCGAGGTTAATTTTCTTTTCCAGTGCCTTTCCATCTGTATCCAGCCTTATAATTCCATCGCACGTTAACTGTACAGTTGTTGTGATCGAGGCCTAATTTCTCAGATAGGCCTACCAATTAACAGCGTCAATTTTCCCTGAGGGATCACACCTGCCTCGGGTAAAAATAGCAATCGCCTAAGAGAAGGTGAGAAGAGTCAACGGCAGAGTAGCCAAAGTACTGAAATTTAAGGTAACTGAATGCCAATCAATGTATTCCCGAATACAGGAATGTGCTAAGCGGTAATTGTAATTAGCAACTTCTATTGCGCCGGTGTCTAATGCACAAGGCATCAACCGATGGCACACCAAAACCAAGCCGTAATCAGGTCAACATCCAAAAGATCAGTCCGTAAGACACAGAGAGACAGCCTACGGTGGATAAGCAATTTGAAAGAGGTAAGTTTTCCGCCGAGAACAAAATGACACAAGCGACTGAGCACAGCGTACAGACACAGGAAGAGAGTTCCAAAACGTAGGTCCAGCAACTGAAAAAGCTTGTTTGCCAAGAACAGTTCTTGATTTCGGTATGACCAAAGATGATCAGATGACCTCATTGAATAATAAGTCTGGGGAATAAGAACCGATTTTAAATATTGTGGTTGGCCAGAGTTTACAGTTTTATAAACTATGAGCCCCAGTTTGAAACGAATTCTTTGCTGAACAGGAAGCCAATGCAAAGATTTAAGCACAGAGGTTACATTTAAGTACAATATTCCAGTGGCATGGTGGCATGTCTACATCAAAACACCATAAGTAAATAACTTATGGAAACAAGGAAACAAAACACCACCCAAAGCACTTCATGACTAATACAGGCCTATAAGTAATCAGTACTTAATGCACTTTGAATGTATCTATACATACAGCAACCAGGATTTTTACCTTCTCGTTATATATATACATACATATATGTATATGTATATATATGTGTTGTTTGTTTGTTTGTGTGTGTATGTGTGTGTGTGTGTGTGTGTAAGTGTCTGTGTGTAAGTGTCTGTGTGTGTGGCTTCTAACATTGACACACTGCCAGTTAGGCCTACATGGTTTTCAGTAAAATTCACACAAAATCTTTTTTAGAAGACCATAAATTTTTTATTGCTGAATTCATACAGAAAAAGTTCTAGAATATTAAGTTCTCAGTGTATAACTCGCATGTTTTTCAAGTGACACTCTTTTCTCATGAAATATTTAAATATTTCGGTAACTTAAAAAGCAAATAGGTTTCTTGTAATAATCAATCAAACCTAAGTTATAAAAACTACAATTGAAGGGTTCAGAGCAATAACCAGTTATGTCGACATACCACTTCTTTGCTAAAAAGTATGCCAGCGTGTTTGGAATATAGTAGTCTATTTACCCTGCAAATTTCGTCCAGATCCGAATATTTTTGATAGTCATTTTTGAAAAACAAATATGTCAACATAACATGGAATTGTGCATCCGGCAGTATTCTACCATTACTCCATTGCAATATCCAGGTATGATAACAAGATTGTCGTTTTCTTGTAATCTTTGTATTAAAACCGGTGCAACAGACAGGTTATTTGACATACCCGGTTATTGTCACTTACTTGCTCTAAATTGGGCTATATATCCGTGCTATAAAGAAAATAATGTATGTACTGTTACCTTCTTCTTGCACGATTTCCGTACTGTGTAATAGTGTGACTGTTTGGTGCAAGAATAAGGTATATCGACTAACACCAGATGACATGGTTGGTACGCAGCTGCTAGAAAACAAACTTTGTCTACATACCCTGTTACTGCACCCGTAATTATACTGATGGTAAGGTGTTGGTGGTGACAATAACCGGGTATGAAGCAAATTGTCGTGTAAAAAACAAAAATGTTATCTTATTGCATTGCATCATGCAAAGTTTTCGTTAAAGACAACAATACTTACACGGCGCTTCAAACAGCTTGTCGATATGTGGTCTAATAGCTAAGATACAACAGTTTGAAGTATCAGATCTTTGAAGCCATTTTCCCAAAACTCATAATTTCAGACATACCTGGTTATTGCTCTGAACCCCTCAATTGCTTTACTAATTTCATTAATTAGGTATTTAATTTGAAAATTTTCTGTAAAAACTCATCACAGTTAAACTCTTGGCATTTGGGTCACCCTTCCATTTCCCTCTGCAACGTCCTTAATGGACATTTCCATATGTACCAAATTTAGCTGCAGATCCAAAGACTACACTGGGCATAACTCTCTTGCTTTGTCTGCATTTTAAAGGATGACCCCAATTAAAGTTACATTGTTAAAATACCAACAATAATTTTACGAAAACTGTGATACCTGAACAGTAACATACGCATCATAAATACACAAATACAATTTCTAGATTATGGGCAAGTTATATACATAAATTATTCAAAATATAAAGCTATGAATAAAATGTAATTGAGCTCAAGTGAAACCTAATTGACAGTACTGTAAACAAGTGTAATACACAATAAAAAAAGTGGTAATTAACAATAATCACAGAATGCAAGTAGTAATAAAATAATAGTAGTAACTATGGAATTCATTTCTTGTATACAAAAACTTTTCACACAGCTTTCTGCCAGAACAGTAGTCAGATATTCCAAAGACTACAGCAGCCATCCTCAAACAAATTTCTATAATTTAGATCAGCATCTTAGCCAATAATAAAAAGTACTTCGACACACTGATGCACCAAAAATGACAAACTATGCAATAAAATTACACTTTGCAATGTTACAAAACGTCTAACGCACTTTCAAAACACATCCTACAAGAATCAAATCTTGTCGTAGATGTCCATTCAAGCACCCTACTAACATTGCCTCAGCACAGCTCAATATTATTAATAGTAATTCATAATACACTAAACTATGATGCAGATATCACTACCCAAAAAGTAAAAACTGGAAAAGTAATGCATAAGAAATAGAAATCTAAAAATTACTTAGTTGACAAGTTAATATAATAATCCAGAATAATAATATAATAATAATATTCAAAAGGTAATGTGTCTAATAAAATTGTATCGTTTTGGCATCTCATCCTTCTTGAATTGCTTATCCTCTGAAGCTTCGTATTCAGGCCTCAGTGGCTAACGAACCCCAGTTAGTTCTGTACAATAAATTGTAGTTTTACAAAGCAGTTTTGCATAAAAGTGACCACAATTCATTCCTTTTGCATCATGATAACAACAACACAGAAATTTCCAGATTCTAACAGATCAATTGTTATAGGAAATATGATTGCAAAAGTTTGGATACACGAGTCACCTCTAGGCACAAAACTTGAAACTGTACATATATTTAAGAAAATTATTATAAGCAAAGTTGACAAAACTGGACTAAGCATCATGGTCGTAAAAGTTTCAACAGTTACTCAAGATAAGGCAAGGTGAAGGCTCATTTAATACATGCCTCTGTGAACTCATTCCTCAAAGGCATGCATGGTCCTGTGCTCAATACATTTCATAATAGAACTTTAACAACATGTTGCCTGACTTAAAAAATCATCAGTTTCACAAGGCACTTTGTGCTTCTAACTCAAAACAGTTAGGCTGATGCAATTAGTTACCAGCAACACAGTTGTTTCATATTTTATCATTTCAGGTTTTCACGGCTAAACGATAATGGTACCAAATTTGGAGTGCTATAATCTTTAATGTTTCCTCACTGAATGTTTCCTTACAGTAACTGTAACTTTATTTGTTCATTTTAAATGAAGAAAAGTTCTAATACTATGGAATTCTACGCAGAATCATACGATGGAATGCAAAAGATGTAACAAACAACATTTTCACAGTGTTTACCTATGACTCTCTAACACAAGCAAAAACGTAATATGCTAACATATGCTTGAAAACCAGAGCACAAATGATGAACAACACTGGAATAATTATATTTGCCAAGACAAAAGCAACCTAAAATAATGTCACATAAGGGGAAAAATTCTCAAATTCTGGAATGCAATCTAATTAAAATGCTCTTTAAGACCAAAGTCAAAACACTTTAACACTTTGATCAAGAACAGATTGAAAACTGAATTGTCCATAAAATAGGCCACATTCAAAAAATTTCCATAATTCTTAAAATAGCTTTCAATCTAGAAAGTTATATACACTCTAAAATATAGTAAAATCTTGCTATAGCACATAATAAAACCTTGCTATAGCACATAATAAAACCTTGCTATAGCACGTAACTACAAAGCACTCATGGAACAAGCTCCACAGATTACTCGGTTAATAAAGACGGTGTAAAGTACCGGTAAACTTGTTACACAGCAAGTAAACCAATGTGCAGCCATTAGCTAACTTCAGCTATAACCAATTCCTAGCAGTTGAACTCATACACTGATACATACTACAAAGAAGTTTCACTGGATATATATTCCAGATAAATTTCATAACTGAACAAAAAAACAGAAATCCCCTATACAATTCACGAGAAATCCCCTATACAATTGATGAGAAATCCCCTATACAATTCACTAGAAGTGTTTGAATTGCCTAATGAAAGACAATTCTGTGATTTCACAGAGGTTATGCATGAGATGGCAGAAGACGAGAATGTTCTGTGGGTGATTCAGGTTTCTCTATTCTCGGTTTCGACAGTAGCATATCTTCATCTTCAGCATCAGCATCAGTAACTTCTGGGTCATTGTTTGAGTGTCTTATGCCATAACCGAAGTAGATTGCAAAACCTACATGAAAGCCCAACCACAATACAACAGTCTGACACATGATGAACAGAACGTTAATCAATAAACAAACATTGCTCAGATAACCAAGAGAGAATCCACTTGCAATGTCACACAGATACGCAGAGACCAACCGATGGATTCCCATCCCGTGCTAAAAGTAAGTAAGTAAGTAAGTAAGAATGTTCTTTATTGAACGCAAGCAAACGCTCAGCGCTTTACATACAAAGTCAGAAATAATTTATGTACAAAGAAAACGATAATTAGAAGAAAATTAGGTCAACTAGAAAACATATGTCTAACTGTACAACATCCTAGCTAAGAAGCCACGCCTGGTAAGGGAATCAAATCTAGGGAGAACACGGTTATGTGAGCGTGGGCGCAGGTCATGACCAGTGCAATTGACAGGGGGGAGAAGGTCGTGGAGGGTGTGGCTAGTATTTGTTAAGATGTTTTCCCAGTAGACACCATATTTAGAGTTCCTGGACCATGTAGCATTGAAGAAGAGGAGCACTGACAGCCAATGAGGCTTACAACATATGACCCCTAACACCAAGCAGAAACACTGCTTCCAGGGGCTTCCAGTCTGCACAGGTGCCACGGGAAAACATTATTCATAGCCGGCAACCGGTCGTAGAGCACCACTGCAGTAGAAAGATCTGCACCAATCCAAAAGCTCTCTCACTGTTTATAGATTAACTAGAAACCCTTATAATAATGGACGAGCCCATGGTGGCATGCAAGATCACACCAACAAAAGTCCAAACACTATCCAAAACACTCAGAAACACTGGTGAAAAAGGGAAATAAATCCAAAAGCGCATACAACATACCATAGCATATCGAGGCATGTTAACACGCTACAGTGGATATGTTCATTCTATAAGTTGCTTAAATATCTATTTTTTTTAGCTTTGGCTGGGCTGGGAGCGCCTCTGAGTAGGTTTCTTGAAGGGCACTATACAAGTTCGCGGTATTAATGAATGAAAACAAGTACACAGATGTATTCGATGTCTCCCACTAAAACATGTAATGAAGTCTCCACTTTTGGATCTAAAGCAGTCAAAACTGTCAAATCTAAGTTTCCAAGAACCTATGCAAGTATCATTATTGAAACTTGACCGTTTAAAAAAAGCTTCAAAATTCATTATTAACAGCTGAACTGTAAATCCTTATATCAGACTTTCTCACCTATGACCATCCAGACGGCAAATCGGATCCAAGTCGAATTGGAAAGTTTCAGCATGAGATAGATGTTCATAACAATACTAAGTAGTGGAAGGAAAGGCACAAAAGGCACCTAAGAAACACAATATCAGAAACATCAATATAAGCATCATCATGACCATCATATCAATTATCACTATAATTAACATAGTTACAGAAAACATCAATACCTTTGCCACAGTAGTCCGTGACAAAAACCAGTTGCTCTTAATGAGACACTTAACTACTGGGGTTATTCTAGCGGAAGTGCAGCCTCAGTAATAAACGCATCCCATTCCAAAGCAAAAGATTGGTATGGCTTACTTACTCACATCCAATATTGCCTAATCACAATGGATTCTCCATCGGAATGCAGTATTTGACCATAGTTTTACTTTAGGTGAAATTTGCTAATCGATTAAAATTAGAATTAACAAAGTCTTGTAGCTAATGGATGAGAATTAGAATTGACTGTTTGTCTAATTGATTAGCTAATTGATTAGAATCTAATCAATTAGTTACCAACCTCTGAATTAATGCTTATTGTGAGTATTATGATTACAGTTTAACAATATCATAAGATTAGACCAGATAGAAATAAAATTCATTTACCCGGAATGGCAGTAACTTGGTACTCTGTGGCTGACTCCATATAATAACAGCACATACAACAAGCAAAACGATTGGCAAAAGGAGCAACAGCAGTGCCCACCACACCAGACGGACGATGAGCTGCGCTAGGTAGATCTCTGCAAGGCCCAGCCATATCGTCAACAAACCTGAAACAACATTCCTGCATCCATAACATCAGCGCCAGTGATGGGCACAATTCTAATTTGAAAGTACTTTTCCATTTTCAAAATAGAAAATACTATTTTATTTTATATTTTCAAAATACTTTTGAAAAGTATTTTGCCCATCACTGGTCAGCAATATCCTTCAAGTGGTAATTCAAATTATTTAATTTTGGTAACTCCTCCATCAATTTAATCTTTTCTCCAACCACAGATACCCTCTCATAAGTGACTTCCTGTATCTCAGACTTAAGTTTGGCATTATGATAATAACCTCTTATTAATATTATTTACCTCGTTATTCTTATGTATCATATTAGCACAAAGGAGCATCATATTCATTGGCTCCTGTAGCACTGACGGTTAGACACTGCTGGGTAAAAGTGGTTCACGCCACATTTTAATTTGTTGAAATATGTTTCACTACATACAGCCATTACATGAAATTGACATAGCATCATGCAATCCTGCATTTCTCACCCTGCTGATCTGTAGTTAACAATATATACACAGAATGCTTCAAAGCAAAGACATCTGACAATAAAGTAAACAGGTAGACAGGTAGTGAAACAGAAGAAAGGCAGAACCACATTTTACAACCATACTGTAAGCAAAGTGCTTCTCACTTGCAATAGCAACAGAGACTTTGACAACCCGACTTGTCCGGGTTGTTGGCGTTGCATTACTCTGAGTGCAAGGAAGGATGCTCATTGGAGGAGATATCACGGCCTCTTGGATGTTCTCCCTCATCATTTCATCATCGCCTTCATACCTGTAACAGTAATTGTAATTATACATTAAAAACAGGGCACTACTTAAAAACTTCTTATAGGTATTCCAACAGTGCACAAGATCTAATAAATAAAAGGGAAAAAATCAGCAACATTGGCTCAAAGTTAACAAACATAGTGCCCAATAAGTCTTCTACATATCCTGGGTCTAAACATCATCACAAAGCAATAGCACAATTCCCGCTAAACCGATGCATATTATACAGACTGACTGTCCTGTCCTGTTGTAATACATCTAACATCAACCTACATAACTCAAGTCCTGAATCAAAAACATTCCATGAAGCACGTACCTAAGTAAGAGGACACAAGCAGAAACCAGAGTGTAGGCCAGCAGAGTGCCAATTGACATCATATCAACCAATTCACTCAGTTCAAACATCATTGCCATAACACCTAAAACACAGAAGAACAAGATATCACAGGATCACAAATAAGACAACACATTGTATAAGCATGGTGCTGCAAGACAGACACAGAGTCAAATAACAATGGAACACAAGTTCATCAGCAAAACGGAAGAAATTCAACTTTGACAGTCATCAATCATGCACCTGTGGTCCGAGGTTCCACAGAATTCCAGACTTCTGGACCATTAAACAAATCTGAAAACATTTATTCCTTGTCTTGGCATCAATAATAATAATGAAAGACACTAAGCAGCTAAGAAGCTGCAAAAGCCAGCCCAGTAGCAGCTAGCACAACAGCAAAAAACAGACATAACTTGTGCTCAGCACATTACCAGGTGAAAGAACAGCACAACGTTCAACTGAGTTGGATGAGTTACTGAAGTAAAATTAGCTCAATCATTCCTTGCAGTGCAAAGTTTTGTAAACTACAGCCTGGGTATCCACATCCATTCTAAGCAAGTACCTGTCTACCCATCAATTCATTGAATAGAATCACTGTCCTTACATATAATAGCTAGTCTGTGGAACCCTTTCTAGTGCATTTTGTTCAGCTAAATTAGTTCTGACTTACACAGCATGTTGCAAATTCTACTTTTCCAGACTAAATTTCCTGCTTAGCTGATTCTCTGTAGTCTCTGTACACTGAACAGTTGGCTTTCACCAGACAGATGTCAAAATTCAAGCCAGTCTTGTAGTTTAATTAATTCTATTCAAAGTATCGCAAAACATTAATCGAAACAAGCAGCATTCATCCAACAAACTGCATGCTTGTACACTCAGAACTATTGTCAAAGTTAGTTAGGCATTCACCTTACGCACTTTCAGCCCACCACTACGTAACGGCAGCACACTATTTCTACTGACACCTACAGACCATAGGAATTTTAATTCTACACATTTCACTGATTGATAACTCCCGATTGCAACGAGATACCTCCAACCCCGTGGCTCACAGCTCAGACAGCTGTGCATTATTAAGCCATTCTCCAATGATAACTATACAATGATTTGCCCAAAATCGCATCATTATGCTTCTTCTGCCAGTTTCGAGGTATGTGATTAACAACCTTGGAGCCACCCATCGTGTGGGTACCTGAGCTTCCAACTGCCAGCCAACTTTCAGTGACTGGCCTAATCCTTGCACTAGTTTTCAGATAACAGACGAAAAATTTGGTTTAACGGCAGATTAATCTAGTTAACATTGAAATTATGCTTGCCTGCAAGAACGCCTGAAACAACAGTGGCAATGATTGGAGTCTTAAAGCGTTGACTGACTTTGGCAAGAAACCGAAACAAGAGACCGTCACGACTCATTGCATAGATGATCCTTGGCATAGGAAACATTGACGTCAAAAGGCTAGAAATGACACATATATCATTATTAAGGAATTTTTATATAGCTTTAATTCAAGGCAGAAGGAGCAGTAATGTTTGGTTAGTATGGAGCCCAGCATCTATTGTTTTTACAGCAGTAACACCAGTGTTACGATGCCAATCATCAGCACGTAAATCAAAACATTACATTAAGATACAAGTTATTACGGTAACTGTGGTGCTAGTGCAAAAACAATACCAGGTGGATTCTGAATCAAGCAAATACTATTTCTATAAGGTATTGAGTCAGGTTAAATGAGTGATAATTTGAAGCCCAGATGATGTTACAATAGGACAGTATGGAAAGAATAGAAAGTGATAAAAGTTCATAAGAAAGATTCTCAGTAGGATATGGCAAATATGACACATAATGCAGATAAGTATATTTGGCTATTTTCTTGGATATAATAGACACATGTTCATTCCAAATTAAGTGCTCGTCAACATATACTTCTAAGAATTTTGTGGAAGTAACCTGAGCAATTGTTTTAGTGGCAATAGTTACATCTAAATCACAATTCGGAAAGATTTTTCTATATGAAATAAAATAGTATACATTTGGTCTTCGATAAATTTAGTAATTTACAGATAGTTCGTTGGCTTCAAACCATTCTAACCCTAACCCTAACCCTGACAGCTCAACTCAGATTCATACAGTCAAAATCGTTGCCTGATTCTTTACACAGAATTACAAAGGGGCCAACAGAAATTCCTTTTATCCACGTGTATTTGATTTGATTAAAAGAACTATACAGATTCTCTCAAGACATGATCGAAGAGATTGAAGTTTAACAACTAATAAGACCTTCTTTCGCACTTATTACCAGATATTTGGAGGTCAGGTTCTTACCATGTAGTAAGACTGCAGATGGCACCAATGGCTATCACATCCTCGGCGACATACCAACCAACTGAACCAAATGCAGAGGAGAGCGGAGTCTGTGTGTTGAGCAGGTAATAGGGAACCATGAGAGTGAGAATAGCTGAGATCCCAATGTATCCAGTAGCACAAACTAGCAGGCAGAGAATAATGCTGATTGGTATGGCCTTCTCAGGGTTGATCACTTCCTCACCTGCAAAGTTACAGTAAAGCTGCATTATCCTATGCTCAATTCAGAGTCATACAGCTGTGTTATCTTGTGCTCAGTTCAGATTCACACAGCTCCTGTGCTCAACTCAGATTCACCCAGCAGTGCTACATTGTATACGTCTCATGCAACGTTGCGTCCGGACAACCCTCTGGCACCTGCCTCAGTTTGCGTCTCATTCTCCTAAGGACCAAAAACCATTGAGTTTTTCTTTTTAATGTTGATCCATTTGAAGCTCAGAGAAATGACCACAAAAGCTTTCTGACCAAAGATAAAAAAGTACATGCCAGAAATAGTTTATGGCCATAAAAGTGATGCCACTGCCATGTCTGCAAAGTTTTCCATTTTTAGGACTTAAATTTTCAACTTACCCAAATTAAACATATTTTCATCCATCACTAAGTTCTGAACACAATGCTTCTTTAGTCTAATGCAACTCTTACAAATAATCATATAAATGTCTAATACTACAAGAAACAAAATTTAAAAGAAATTGTAACCTGTGGTGGCAATAACATCGAAACCAACGAAAGCATAGAAGCAGGTGGCTGATCCAGACAACATTCCACTCACACCAAATGGAAAGAATCCACCTTCATCCGATGTCGTTGAATTGCCCTGCTGAAGACAAAATAATACCAGAATTAGCAATTTACCTTTACCTTGTAAATATTGATCTCAACATTCTCATCACAAACAGAGCGACTGACAATTTCTACAGCTAAACTAAGACTTCTGATTTGCTAGGACAGGACTAAGAGTACTTCTGAGTGACAAGAGGCACCATATAAATTATGTTTTGCATCACACTAAACACAGACAAAAGAATGGAACCAAAATCTAGTCATTTAGGACTAGATTTGGATAAGAGCCTCAACATCAAAATCTGCAATAATGGAAAGTCTCTTCATTTGATCTCCCCAAATCAAACTTCGAATTTCCTTATATTCTTAGTTCCTTCGTCAATACTGCCATTAGATCAAGTTTAAATTTTTTTATTTTAAATCAAGTTCAAATTTCTTGGAGTTTAGATAAGTTCAAATTTCATAAATTTTAGATCAAGTTTAAATTTAATTGATTTAGATAAAATTTAATTTCTTTGGAATTTAGATCAAGTTAAATTTCTAGATGTTACATCAGGTTCACATTTCTTGAATTTCAGCTCAAGTTACAGTTTTGGGGATTTTTAGATCAAGCTTAAATTTAGTTAGGATTCTAAATTAATTTAAAATGTCTTGGACTTTTGGTCATGTTTAAATTTCTTTGAATTTAGATCATTCAATTTTCTTTGATTTTAGATAAAGTTTAAGTTTCTAGGATTTGTGATTGTTTAAGCTATGATTCTGATAGACAAGTTACCGATTGTTTTGGTAGGTTCCAGTTCTTTAAGTCGAGTTTGAAGCAACCACAGATTATAACGTAAGCAACAACACAAATGTTAACAAGCGTGAATACGTTATTCAACAACGATGATTCCTTGACTCCGAAGCAGACAACAACTAAACAAATTCACAAATAAGACAAACAATTAATGGTTAAATGCTTGCAAGGAATAAGGCTCCATAATGAATCCAACACAGCAATTTGACTTATCGTTCTGCTTTCTACAATTTCTCCTTTTCGTCCCTTAACTATACATTATTTCCAACAGGTTTCACTCCATACTGATGGTGACATCCTGAAATCTTGCCAATATACTGGTCAACAACTCTCTTTCATCTTTGCACCAAACTAACTACAAAAGGCTACTTAATAATTTGGTGACAAAAACTGCTGTACATACGGGTAATCTAATGATTTACTAATACTTGATTCATTAACTAATTCATTATTAACTAAGTGATTCTTTACACAATTCAATATTGTAATTTAATGTGACCAAATTTATCATTGCAATTAATATTTGTACACTCAGCAAGCAAATCTGACATTTAAGCCAATGCATAACAGCCAAGTGGTGCTGGAAAGTTAACACAGAGGCTGAATTTCAGATCCTTGCCAATACAGCTTTTTTAAAGATTTACAATCCAATAACGTTGCTTTGGGTGGTTCAGATAGCAGGACATATGGTCCCTTTAAGTTCTCTCTGACAGAGGAAGTTAAAGAAACAGGAATAAATTACTATGTCTGCATTCTGGCATCAAAGTTCTGAACAACAAAACACCATTGAAAACTAAAAGAATATCAGGAGAAATCAAAGAAATGCCACATTACTTGTGAGGACAAGGGTGAAGGCCAGTGCCAGAAGGTCAGGATACGAGGACAGAAGACTGACATGGATTGGCAGATGCTGCTGTAGGTAGGTGCTCATTGCATTTCCTGCGAGTGAGTCTATAAAAGCACTCGTTGCTCTGGCTACACTGGCAGTTCCTGCAATGACCAAAACAAATACTATGTAAGATTAGCACATTCAAAGCCATTTGAACATCAAATGCTTGTGCCATTAACAATGTATTATAAAGCAAAGTCTTAGTACAACTGGATATTTGTGCACAGGCTGTTTTATGTAGATTTCTATTGGAAAGATTGAAAGATACAAACTCCAATAATCTTCCAGTGAAATAATTTTGTGGGCCGTATTAAGCATCAAAATACAGGTGCACAGTGTAATTATGTTCCAGAAAAGTTAGTCCTATGCATCATCAACAACAAAGTTCTGCTGAAGTTGATATAATCTTAAATGAGCAGGCACCTTCTTAACACACAATACAATGGCATTACAAGGGTTAATAATGGCAGTCCAAATCAACACTACAACCAATCAATGAAAACCAAAAACATGGGTGGAATAAGAAAAACATAGCAACAAACACAAATGACGAAACATGGGTCTCAGAGAAAAAAAATTAAATCAAAGGGATAGAAAGAAGGTTGAACAGATGACAAGAAGTAGCAGACAAACAGGCACATGGTGGAGTAAGTAGATTCTGAAGCAAGCTGAAAAATGTACACATCTACTCAGCAAAAACACACTAAAAGCAATTAATTCAGGAAATATATTTTAGTCAAAGGGAGACTAGGAGAAAAATTATTTTCTAAAAGATATTAACAATATAACAACAATGTATAAAAAACCATAAAATCACTTACCAATAACATATTCTAGAATGAGATTCCATCCAATAATAAACGCCCAAAATTCACCAACTGTAACATAAGAGTAGATGTAGGCAGAGCCAGCTCGTGGGACACGCGCCCCAAATTCAGCATAGCACAAACCTAAAACATTCAAAATAATGCACATTTTATCACTGTGAAAATCCTAATTTTTCTGCAACCCACACACACACACATAATACACATACAGAAAAATGATTTTGGTATAAAAAATCTTAAAGGATTATATAGACCATATAAAAAAGGGAAGTAACCACAGTGTACCGTAAAAAGTTGAGTTGTCAACTAGGTATCAACTAGGTAACAAAATCCACAGGCACAGACATAAATGACAACAGCTTCTGTGTTCTTTGGTGTGTCCATAAGCTAAGGGGAGCTGAAATCTGAATGAAGTGTGTGCGGATCTGTTTCCCGAGGCTCCTACTGTGGCTCAAACGGACAAGCAAGATTCCCGCAAGTTAAACTAGATGGATAAAAAGGACAGTAACCGCAGTGTAAATGTCAACTAGGTAACAAGCACAGACATAAATGACAACAGCTTCTGTGTGCTTTGGTGTTTCCACAAGGTTCTGTCGGATCTGTCCCGAGGCTCCTACTGTTCATCCTCTATACCTCTGTACTGTCAGACATCACCTCTCATCAATGGCATAGAAATCCAGCTCTCTGCTGATGATACCCACCTCTATGTACATTTGCGAATAAACGAGGTCACAAACGCTACAAAGAGACTTTGTGCCTGCATTGAAGACATCATGCCATGGAGTCTGTCTATGTGCCTCAAACTTAACGCTGAAAATCCGAACCCATCTGGTTTGACCGTCCCCTAAGCTCCTACAGTGCACTGAACTCTCACTCTCAAGCTCTTCCTCCTCTCTACTCTCTTCATCATCGACTGTTTGGAATCTTGGGAGTCATCCTTGACTCAACACTTTCCCTCAAACTTCAAATAGCTGCCATCTCTCGGGCATGCCTGTTTCATCTCAGGAGAATCCGACAGCTTCACTGAAAACACTGATACACTGCCTTATTCTGATTTGACTACTGCAACTCTGTGCCCTGTGGTCGCCCTGAATGCACACTGCTTCCTCGAACTAGAATATTGCATCAGGCAGCAAGACTGTCTTGGACTCTCGTACTGAGACCAAATCACACCTGCTCTTCATTCTCTTAGAATTTGAGGGATCTCACTTTCGGCTTTGACAGAGTTGCAAGGTATGACCATGGATGATGCATAGGATGGCAAATGATCTGAATGTGCTCTGTACATTAGGAGTGCCAGCTTGGAGCGGATATCGAATGCTGATTGTGACATGATTCAATGCAAATTACACCACTGCTGACACTCCGCTTTTCAGTTCCTCGGCCTAGTTTAGCAGATCAGCAATAGCTATTTATATCAGCGGCTATACCTGTCAAGCACACTTTAAGCACATGCTCATTGGCAAGCAGATCTTCATTAGTCACGTCTACAAGGGTCAGGGTCCAAGGTGTTTCTCTGTAGAACTTAAGGGATCACACTTGGGTTTTAAAGGCCGCTCCCTCTTCGATCAGCATCTGATGGAAAGCATGTTCTGCCTGGTACATGTCTCGTCTTTGGCCGGCGCTCATTCACAGTTGCCGGTCCCTCCACCTCAAACTCTCTACTTTCTCATGTTTGCAATGACCTTAGCGAGACTGTCTTTCACTCTAAAATGAAAACTTATCTCTTCCAGTCTACTTTATATGGCTCTAAATTGTTGCTGGCTTCAATGAGCACTCCTGAACTTTGTAAGGAGGGCATTATCAAATTACAGTTGTATTGTATTGTACTGCAAAACAGCAATCTGACAACCGACAACCTCACCTTACTGGTAACATAGCATGATATCAAACTGTAAATTTCAAATGATGCAACTGAAATTAAACCCTGGATACAGCCTTTGCAAAGAATATGCCCAAATGAAAGGCAAATGCATTTGAAATCTGTCATTTGGCTGAAAACTAAACATTTGCCAAAAATGTTGATTCTCTGCACAAAATATAAAATATTTAACAAACCAGTTAATTGCAGATAATTCATATATGATGCAGACCATTGTTCTCACATTTGCTTATAATTTTCCTGTATAGATTAGGCACTCATCCCAGTTAGAAGTATAATTTTAAACTTTGTCAACTGGCGATTCTGGAACAAGATGTCAAACTTCCTCCAAGGCATAAGCTACCGCATTTTACATCAAGGCTTATTCTAACGTGCAGCCGGACAAAGTGTGTAGTTGGGAAAGAAATTTGTGCAGTTAAAAATCAGATTTTGTGCCGTTATTTTTTGTAGACCTAATTGTATAAACCAACAGTCCCCAGACCCAGTGACAATTTGTGTGAAAGAAATGAGGCACGAATAGTTACTAAGTAACTATTATACACGAGGAAAGCAAAAAACAAAAAAGGTCATGAGAAATTTTGGCGGAACGAAGAAACAAAATTTTGTTGGAATACTCGAGTTACTACCCCCCTCGAAAATCTTGGAAAACTATCATTACTACCCACCATTCGAAAATCTTGGGAAAGTTAGGCACTTACCCCACCTCGAGAAAATTGCCCGGTTGTCAACTTTTCAAACATGTGGGATAGCCCTCCCGAGAAACACTGCGCACTGACCTCCCAATAATTCGTCCTCATGTTTAGTTAATAAAATTCCTTAGGAATAAGCTACCGCATTTTACATGATCTTTTGCAGAAAATGGACAATAAATGATGCATAACTACAAACTAGGTCATTTCAAAAGATTGCAAAATTTGTATTCTTAGAAGACCTGTGGAAGAGAAACCAGAAGTGATTACCTGCCAAAACAGAGGCAATGGCAGCTATGACGAAGGAGAGAATGACCGATGGACCAGCCACCGACCGCGCCACCTGACCCGCCACCACATAAATTCCGGATCCCAATGTACTTCCAATACCTAAAAAGATCAAAACAAAACTCAAATTAATAGAAACAGAATCTATTAAAACACACAATTATTTAAATGCAATACACTAGAGGTAAAAGAATAGACAAAAATACTGATTACTACAATAACCATAAATAACAATAATAAACTAATTAACATAAATTGATAGACGATCATGACAGCTCTCTGAAAACCTTGTAAAAAGTGTAACGGAAAGAACATGTTCTTGATAGTGGTACAATGATGATGATGATGATGACTACATATTAAAACCTGTAGAATTCTTTTACCTTAAATGGCCACCTAGAATATAAAATAACTAGTATCAAAGCACATAAAGATCAATTCACCAATCGCAGTCCAAACCTAATTTGGTGAGCCAGTGGGTTTTAAATTGCCTAGTGGTTAGTATGATGAACTGTCAACAGTGTCAACCAATTATAAATCAGTTCAATTTTCCATCTGAACATATATTTTCAAGAGTCCATCAGTTCCTACTAAACTCAGATGAACACTGTTGGTGGGAAGATTAGACAGCACGGGAGAGGACTGGTCACCAGCTATAGTCTTCAACTGCTGTGCTATGGTGCTATACAACTCGTCTTATTATTATAATTATTATTATTAAAAAGTCAGTAATATTTTGCATACATGGCTGGTTCTTGGGGTAAGCGCCCATGGCCTCGATAATACCTTGCACCGAAAGTGACCCAACAACTTGGCTCTAACATATTTGTTTTGACTAAATGCAGGTGAGTAATCTGGTCTCCATACTCCTGCTGTTGTGCAGCACTCAGAAATGTCAGCAATGTACATTAAATTGCATAAAAAGGGACTACTATTTTGCATTTATTTTTCCAATGATCAACAATCTTTCTCACACCTAAACTAAAATGTCAACAATCACTCAGAGCTGTTTGTAACTTACCCAATGCAGTAAGGTCAAGAGTATTCAAGCATCTTGCAAGAGAATTGTGACTGCCAGTTCCAGAGCTTATCACCTTTCGCCTTAGCAGTCGTCCAAATATACTCATTGCTGCTGACAACTGCTTTTAATTGTTCTGCAACATCAAAAGAAATAACTTACACTAAGCATTTGCTTAATGTTCCTCATTTACCTCCATAATGTATGGGTATATAGAAATGGAATGTTAAGTCACATGGGCCAGTCCTTGGTTCAGTAAGCTCATGTATGTATTACACATCTTATAATTACTAGTTTTGGTCTCCAAGATAAATGGGAGGACAATTCAACTCTGCAGGGAAAACAGGAATCTGAAGCAAGATCATTTCTAAATGGTGTATTGCCTTTAATATTGAGACAAAAATTACAAAAGACATAAACTATAAGCAGACTATAAGTTCAATTAATGATGCTGAGTGAGTCATGCTGTCTGCCCAACATGACTTTCAGGATCCTGGTCTGGCACAGGAACTGACTAACAAGTCGATTCATGTGGATATGATTTGAACAAACAACGGTGAATAAGCTAGCCTCCCTGACACAGTTTTTGTTTGGCACTGAGAAATTTTGAAGATTTTAATTTTTTATTAATAGAAATGATGGCTATTAAACTGTTATTTAGATTTTAAATAAAATACCTGATAGATATGGAAACATGTAATTATACAAAAAAGTAATAATGCTGTGTATCAGTACCAAACAGTTCTGAAAACAAAATGACAGAATACAACAAAACATTCCCAAACACTACCAAAACAAGAAGTATTTTAAGGCAGTGCTTCTCAAACTTTCTGATGCTGTGAACCAGTTGGTAATTGTTTTCTCAGCCCTATCATCGACCGGCTTTTCAATATCAGCTTATACACATGACATGTTGTCACTGTTTGTAACAACTATGGGGGAATACGTAACCAAAACTACTACTGAAAGTTAATACAGTAGAAATTTGCAAGCTTTCTAAACAATTATAGATCTGTAACTGAAACCAATGAAAGCTAAATAGTTTTTAAGGTTAAATCGTAGTTTATGTTGCCAAATTATCTTATATTGTCACTTTAAAATGGAAGCTGGATTGATGAAAATAATTTCATGCCTAAATGGAAGTTGGATTGATTAAACTAATTCTTTTCCTAATCAGAAGCTGGATTGATGGAAATAATTGTTTCTGTAAATAGCAGATGGATTTATGAGAATAATTCTTTGCTTAGATCGAAGTTGTATTGATGAAAAAAAATTTTTCATGTAACGGAAGCTGGATTGATGACAGTAATCATAGACATTGGTAGACTGCTTACTTGCCCACATCAAGTGAGGCATTGAAGACATTAAAATAATTTGGCAACATAAACTAAGGGATAACTGTCTTTAAATAGTCAGGTGGTATTTGAAAATAGTCCACAACTATTTACTATTTAAATAGTTTCCTACTGGTACTATTTAGTATTCCATTTAAATAGTCACCCTGACTATTTATCCCACCACTGGTAGTCAGAGAAACATGTACAAGGTATGGTACATCTACTAGGTCTCATGCTGAGTTGCTGTTTAACGACACTTTGTCTTAACAAAGATGATTAGCGTCGCCCTCCTCCTTTCTCCAGGTTTGGGACTGGCACTGACTGAGTACGATCAGTGGCTGAGTTATGCTGCTCTTGATGATCCACTAAAATGTCCTATCTACTGATTAACTAAATTCGGTGTTGACAGCATAGGCCGTACTAATACACCTAAATTACCAAAAATGTGCATGTTGATGTCATGTCCACATTGAGTAGGCCTACAGGGACATTATAATTTTTTGTGGTGTAGTGAAAATTTCACAACTAACTCAAACAGAACTACGAATAAACTCACCTTTTAGAATAAAACAGGCTTCAGAACAATCACGATAAGATTACCTGTCTTAATAAACAAAGTTGAAATATAAAACGCCTTTTCCTAGTTAGCTGTTCACAGAAAGTCATATGATTTCAACCGAACGGATGTGAATTCGAATGAAGCCATGACCCACCCACGATCACAACATCTCATCAGGTAAACAGTTACTACTAGGAGAAACTCAAACTAAGAAGCTATAAGTATGACTTATAGCGACAGGTTATATTTTTAACTTTAATCAAGTATTTACAATTAGAAAACAAAGCGATGATAATAATAGTAAACAATCTTATAAACATTGTTATTTCCTATTAATGTCGTGACTAGTTTGAGAGCGGCCCTCTGGCGGGTAGGAAAATATCGCGTCTTGTTTACATAGAAATGTGTTCGGTAAATTATTTGTTTGAAGGAAAATAGACAAATAACTATATTTCCATAGTAAAACATTTCCTGTTGCGATTTAAAACATCAAATTTAATATAAGGCGTAAAATTCAAGCGGGACATCTGTGGGTAAGGACCGTTATATATAAGACAACGACCTCTTATATATAACGATATAAGAGGTCGTTGGTAAGGACGAACTGATAAACGAGTTGCCATTCTTGTATTACAGATTGCTTGTTTACCTTTAAAAGGGAAGGCATGGTATCATCAAAGATTTCCTTCTTAAAATCTTCATTTCAGCACATAATATGCTATATTAAATACAATGTGGTATGAGCTCAAAATCT
Source organism: Aporrectodea caliginosa (assembly GCA_020284085.1). Taxonomy (NCBI): domain Eukaryota; kingdom Metazoa; phylum Annelida; class Clitellata; order Crassiclitellata; family Lumbricidae; genus Aporrectodea; species Aporrectodea caliginosa. The sequence goes on along the minus strand of JACEVL010000495.1, from coordinate 1,176,530 downwards.
TTGCATCGGTTGAGTTGCTGCTTCTAAAATCCCAATGAAACTCGTGGTGTAACGTTTTTGGGCGATAATCGGGTGTTCCGAAAGTATCGCGATTTGTTTACATAACAAATGCATTCAGTTTCTTATATTTATAAAGGAAATCGACTTAATCGTACATTTCTAAAGCTCTACACTAAAGCTAAGCGCAGAGCGCCAGCTTATTCACGAGCGCTGTATGAAATTGGTTCTCCAGAAATTATCAGGGAAAGTTTAGAGTCCGGTTTCCACAGAGAGGAGGCAGCGGAGCTGCTACGAATGATTGTTTGCACTGAAAAAATTGCATGTGGAGATTTAAAACATTTAATATAAGGTAAAACTTCACTTTGGCGTATTTTATAATCCCAATGTAAATTCAACTCCATTTGTAATAGCGTATTTTATTATACCTCTGTATGCCTATAATAGTCAACTCCATTTTGAGTGAATTTTTGCCGTATTTTATTCAAACGATATAAGGTAATTGTAGCCTATTTCTGAGCATCAATCCAACTTCTATTACACTATGATTTTTTGGCAAATTTATAGTATCGTGGGCTGAAGGATATACAGTATCTTTGGGCATGCTGCACGGACATCGGACGGTACCAGGTTTTCCAATGACGACATTAGCCCTGACCCTAACTGACACCGACGACGCCAGTAAACTTACGAACTATATCCTTAAGCCCCCGATACTACAAGCTTGCCGATTTTTTCATCAGTCAGCTTCCACTTACACTATAAAAAAAATTTCATCATTCCAAATTCTATTTAAGCAAGAATTATTTTTATCAATCCAAGTTAATAATAATAATAATCTTCGTTTAATTTCCAACTGACAAAAACACAGGATGATTACAAATCAGTATGAACGGATGATCACAAGTTATTACAGGAGTCGAATTTAACTGTATACGGCAGCCATGCAAGGCGCCCATCACGTCCTACATCTCATTTTACCAACGCGCCATCTCGCAAATGATAGGCCGAGTGGACCTTTGGGAGGGTACAGGAAGCGATCCCGCTACCTACTGCTCTTCACGCCAGTGATGTTACCACTACACTATGGATCCGCCGCCGATGGGTCACAGTTGCCTCATCGTTCAGCAGTCCCTCAGAGAAAGAAGACGATGCGGCAAGAATTTGGTATCCTGCATGACTGCCAGGGTTGGATCAACGAACCAAAGTATGATAGTAATTGGAATGTAATGATTGTACCTGGTCATTGATACAGCGCTTCCTATGTAACTTTTGATGTCGACCTTCGCCAACCATGACATAATATCAGTGTTTTCAGTTTCCTGGTTTAAATGCCCACGTATGAGAATCGTACGAGACGTTATAAAATTTCAGTTGTTTTGTTGATAACAAATAAAATCGTTTAATTAAAAAAACTGCCTTTAAAGTTCCATTTAAGCAAGAGTTATTTTCATCAATTCAATTTCCATTTAACCAAGAATTAGCTTAATCAAACCGACCTCCATTGCCATGTATACAATAAAATACGCTGCAATGGAGTTGACCATGGATAATAATAAAATACGCTATTGCATTTTACTGGAAAAACAAGAATAAATACTAATGCTAAAATATGCTAAAATGGAGGTTTTACCTAATATCAGATGTAAAAATCGTTCGTAGGCGATTGACATAAACTTTTATAGGGTAATCTATTGTTTAGCATCCCGTATTATGTATGCATTACAGCACTGTTTCATCGTTTTATATACATGGCATTTTAATACCAATGCCCGTGATAACTGTCATCAATCCATTTTGGTGCCAAAGACCCGACTTTATACATCAGCTCCAACAGTTTAAAGCCAAATTCATGCTAATGTTCAGTTTAATAACAAATTTCTACAGGTAATATTTCAACTGAGTCATGTCCTGTATTCCTGCCAATCAAACAATCAACTGGAAATTAGATCTTTAGTGAAAGTGACACAGAGATCAACGTCACTTTCAAATGAACAAGTACTGCGTGATCATGACTCAAAATTAAGTCATCAGGAAGTATTGAACGTAAATTGTCAGCCTAATCTTCATATAAAGTTAATGCAACTCGAATCCTTCAAACAGTTACTTAGAGAAATATGATTAAAACGTCCTTGATTACTTTATAGTTTAATTTCTCCAGTCAAAAGTATTCTGGCATTTGCAGTCAAACGTTAAGGTAAATACAACTTTTTCAATGTATTATGTCAAACTGCCACAAATCCAACTGTAACAATAAAACTGCACTATACAAACTGAATTTGCAGCAAAATGCATTTATTCCAAATCTGGACATTATAAATGACACACGGATATGTACTAAAAACAAACGGACACAAGGGAAGTATAACTTCGCATCTCCTGACCCCATGCAGGATTACTGAAAAACATTTGATACTTTATCAGGCTCTCAGCAGGATTATGTTTATACATTAATGTATATAATAATGTTCTGCCTTGCAGATATACAAATATATATATACCCGGTACTGTGTGCATAGGCGTAGCTACATTGAGGCACGAGGAGGCAGTTGCCTCCTCTTGCTTTTTAGTATAGGCCCCTACTGGAACTTCGATTGACTAATGACCACAATGACCAGGATTTTGCCAATGGTCTGTGAAGTTTATACCTCCTCTTGAATTTAAGTCTAGCTACGCCTCCTGATATATATATATATATATATATATATATATATATATATATATATATATATAGGACATACAGATAAGATACAATGGTCCATATACAGTATAAACAAGCAAATTTTTGTGTACATATAAGGTTTGTTCTATGTGGAAGTGCTGCTTGGGAAGTTTACGAGAGGGCTTGCAAAAACTTCTTAAATGAATCCATACATCTATGATCATTGTTCGACTGGACATAACTGCTCTCCTGTGAACATTAGGCCCCTGACCTGTATTCATCTCAATCATTTGGAACAGCTCATGCATGCTGGTCCAACTTGCTTGACTGCATGGCCACACAATTCAACAGGACTCCGACATAGGTCAATAACTATAATTCAGGTGGGACATAATGCCTGGGAAGCCAATCGCACCTCCACTAAGGGAGCATCCATAAAGGACGTCAGTCGTCCACAAAGAGGGGATGGAGGGGTCATCCAAATGTGGACAAGGAGAGGATCATGACCAGTACGGTATAGTTATTTCAATACATCCTGTGCCATATTAAAACCTGTGCTATATAAAGTGCCAACTAGGCCTACCAACTTCAGTCAGATGTTACTAAGGTAGTCTGTTCTGTATTGCATTAGTTCATCATTTGTAATGTTCTGTTGCAGTTTCAGACAACTGAATAAACATTTCATGATTTCATGCTTCAAACTTCCTGAAACCATATAAACAGGAATAACATGCTCGTTGAAAGATTTAGTTTCTTCTTCATTTAATACCCCACAGCACACTAATCAGACCATATACTTCATTGTGGATAGGCAGATTGGAATCTAAGTGCAGGTTTATCTAGGTCAACAGACAGCGAAATGGCCAGTCAGGTTCCCTACTTAGCCTACTTTCATCCTGCAATTTACTTCATCAGCTGCTCTAACCTTTGTGTCGAGAGGAGTCTATTGAGTACTCCTCATACGTAGGCTAGTGGACGTTATTAATGATGTTGATGTTAAATATTGTTCATTGATTTCAGCATGTGGACGTCCACAAAGGGGTTGGGGGAGGTAAGGTTAAACGTGGACAAGGGGAGGGAGGGATCCAAAGAAGGTAATTTTCTGTGGACATCCTTTATGGGCGACCCCTAATCCAGTCAATTATTGGCTTTGTTTCATGTTCACGGTTGGATCAATGGATCTCTGTCCAAAAGAGTGAACAAGATTCTAACCTAATCATGTGACTTCTGCAGTTGAGGAAGTACCAGTATCCACTGAGAGCAGAGCTAAACCTTGGGGCACAATCCTTTATTAACAGCTGCATTATTTACATGCACGCTAACAAATAACATAATGCATAGGAATTCTGCTGTAATTTGTTAATATCTCAATCAGATGGGAGATGTATAATTCCATAGATAAAATGGAACATTTTTAATCAAATAGAAAATTAACTTGGGGGCAAGAAAAGTTACTTAGTGTAAAGAATAAAAATAATTTGACACAAAGTAGAATACAGTCCACTATATGTAGGTTTTAGCTGTACATTGGTACATGTGATTATAAACTTTAATTTAAAAAATGTTCTAAATACCAGGAACTTGAAAAGCTCAGGTCGGTTATGACCTTTCTACAAAATGCCACTTTTAGTTACAGTCAAAATCTATGACCTGTCACACATAACACTAGAATTTTTATTCTATTTGAAACCTTGCCGACAGTTTTCAAGCTGAATAAACTTAACTGTGTAATATTAATTCCAGTGTGCAGTCTACTGTAATCATAAGATACAGTACGTTTTTGCATAGGTATCATTTGCTGCTGGTAAGCCATAATGCATTTCTGACTGGCGTGCGGCCTGTACTGTTGCAATGGTTAGTCTAATACTAAATTTGGTTACAACTAAATGTTTACTTTGGTACTCTGTCTTTCCTCTCCACCAATTTTCACTATAATGTAGTAGTGGCTTAGAACCTGAAATCTTGTTCAGCTTTAGTGAAATTACCTTATTATAACATGACCCTGTAATGAGGCAGTTCTTGATATGGCTCCCAAAGTCCCAATGACAGTGCTTAACGAGTACCTAGTATACAAACCAGATGTCTGCATGCAACTGCACTCATCACGATGCAGAAATTGTTACGAGCACTAACTTGGATTTGGTTTCAGAGAAGCGTTCCTATGTGATCGAATAACTATCTTCACTATGCCAAGTACTAAGATGGTTGTTCACCATCAGCCGATATTCTAGATCAGTGCTTCCCAAACTTTTCAGTGTCACGGACCGCCAGGAATTAACCTTCAATGACACGGACCGGCAGGAATTTTCCCACTAGACGATTTATTAACTATTTCTCCTTTTTTCACATAAATTCTTCAGATATGTATTAAAACTGATTTAAATGCATGTTTAGCCAATTTTGTAACTCTATTGCCCTTTATATGTTAGTCTACTAAGTGTTTTTGTTATGACTTATAATTATTATGAAATTATGAATTTATATGAAAAATATGGCGGAACAATTTATTGATTGCGAGACAATTTGGCCAGTTCTTGACTCACTTTGCGGACCGGCAACTGACGGCTCGCGGACCGGCACCGGTCCGCGGACCACCACTTTGGGAAGCACTGTTCTAGATGTCAGAGTAGCAGCTGATGGTGCTGTTCAGAATGGCCACTCTCTCAACAGCAGAACAAATAGAATAACAGAGACTGATCTTACAGTAATTATCCATGTGCTTAGTGTTACTGTCACCAGAATATAAGAAAAACTGCAAAACGAAATAACTTTCCTAACAATTTACCAATTTCATCAATACCAGTAATTAAAAATCTTCAACATTATGGTAGCCACTATCAGCTGTTGTACTATTCTTCTGCACATCGTTAACCAAGTTGTTGCCTTAAAACCACTTTCTCGTAAGATCACTTTTTTCTCATGATCACATGCAACTGTCTTATAACACCTAGGTAAGTCAAGATTAGATGTGAGAGGATTTTGGCAAAGTCTTGAGAAGGGCCTGACGTGCTTCACCGAGTATACGCTGCTTCCAGATCTCGTACGGTTCAGTGATTTCCTCAGATGTCCTGTCCTGCATTGTAACGACATCTGTTGCAAGAAAACAAAAATCCACAACATCAGAACAAGAAATTGTCATTACCAACTTAACTAATTGTACACACAGCATTATTCAGATTTATACTGAATATTACAAAAACATTATGAACACACAAACATCAATGTGACAATTTGTGCAGTAAAGGGCCTGCTACCAGCATGCTCACTGATTTGTACTATATACAAGTTGTGACAGAAATGGGTCGTTTATAGCACTGTACTGACCCTCATTCATCATGATGTGCTTGGACTATTTCAATTCAATCGTTGCTGGTCTGCCATCCAAAAGCACACTCAGGTTGCAGACAATGGAGACAATCACATCACGATTCCAGTCCTGGAATCGTGATGTGATTGAGGCCTCATCCATCACCTAATCTGTAACTTCAGCACATCAAAAACGTCAGCATAACAAACCCGGTTTCTGATTACATACAAAGCGTGCACAGCATCTCGTGACTAATAGAATAAAGAATTGACAGGTAATTAATTTATCCAAACACAAAACCATACAGAGAAAAGTAAACTTTCACTCAACATTACACATCTATCTGTGCTAAAGCAGCCATCTCAATGCACGAAGGCATATTAAAGCAGTTTTACATAATACAAATCAGCCAGCTTGTTAAATCTTGGCCTTAAGGAACTTGTCAAGGCGACTTGCTGATTTCTGAACACCTGTTACGGAAAACCCTTGTAAGAACTGTGTACTTGATCAGGCATTGTTATAAACTGCAATAAGGCCAAAACAAAATAATGGTGTGTTTCCGGTAACCCGACCGACTCACTTTTTTGCCGCGACTCGGAAAATTTTGTAAAAAAAAATTTTTTTCGGAAAATTTTGTAAAAAAAAATTTTTTCCGGAAAATTTTGAAATTTTTTTTTTCTTACTTCACATACATTAAGCCTTTGCATGCCGGTGATGCAGAATCGCGACATTATAGGTGCATTCACTGAAGCAGAGACGTTCGGAAACTAGCGGTCTTTCAATGGAAAGAATGGTGCAGTAAATTACAGCAATAAAAGGGCTAAAGTGTGGAGTTTGGGAGAGGGAGATAATAGACTCGAAAGTAGGGGATTTTCTCAGGGTAATTTGACAGGGTTATTTCACAGATTTGACCCCATATTCATTGTATCAGAAATACCTATTAACGTACGTGCCATTATAAAAGTAAAGCCTCCTAATAGCAATCAGCCTACTTAACAACCTCCGTAGCATTCTACTTTCGTAGCAACCAGCCTTCTTAGCAACCAAGCTTTGTAGCAAGCAGCTTCTATGTCAGCCTCATTAGCAACCAGTTTCAAAGTCAGACTTGGCCCCTTTAGCAACCGCCTTCCTTAGCAACAGTCATCCTTAGAAACTGTCCTTCATTAGCAACTAGTCTCCTTAACAACCAGTCTTCATAGCATCCAATCTTCGTAGCAAGCAGTCTCCTTAGCAGACGACGTTAGGAAACCATGTTTCTTTCTATGCAGCGTTAATAATATTATAACAATAAATGAGGCTCAATGTTTCCCATGGACAATTTACACACATGTATGATGTTGAGGAGATAACATCAGCGATTTTCTCACGTTACCACCCATGCATATTTCCTAAAGAGCCGTTGTCTGCTACACGTTTATTATTTAATGTACATTATCCATAATTCCTTCCCCACCCCTGCCCTTCCATTTCACCTTGCAAGAAAAACGATGTCAGCAAAAATGAAATAAATAAGATTGTTTTCTACAGCAGTTTGTAGGTACATTCTGCAAATAGGCATTTTTAATACTCGCATAGAAAATACATACTTTGGTACAGCATGTACCGCTGTGCATAAATGGGCAGTGGCGTAATTTTGGGAAATCACTGCATAAAATTATTTTACCAAAATAAAATTATTTTCCTACCTACCTACCCAGTTTTTTAACTCTGTTACCGGAAACACACCATTATTTTTTTTTGGCCTAATCCATTGATTAAACAAGTTTAGAATTACCATAAAAATTCTGCAACTGACGGCTGAGATTTCTTTAGCAGAAATCAAAGTACACCTTCTGGGCATGGCCATCTTCCATGTTTGCATCAGCTGCCCTGTACTGGGCTGGCTTTACCTATACTATTCTGATTTTAATATAAAAATATAAATTTAAACATAGTTCCACTTGCTGGAGGCCTACAACTAATAATAATAATCTAACATATAAAGTTAATCACATGACCATAACCTAGCTTCAATCTCACCAATGATAATTATTATATAGAGAATCTATCACAATATATTGCTCAGTAATTGCTTAGAAGAAATCATGCCCCTAAGATTGTCTTTCACCTCGATGAGCTGCTCATATGACAAATTGCATGCATAACTTCGTTGTTATGAATTCCATCAAAAGTATCAAAATACAAATAAGAAATTGCACAACACATTTATACAGGATCGTGACTCGTCTTCGTTTTGTATGTGGACAAATATTTGCTAATAAACTTAAAACAAACCACGACTGTAACTGAAACTTAAACCCAAGAGCAGATTCTCATATCATGCCAGCACCAAGTATGACACTCACCTGATGCTGCTAATTTCATGTGGTCCAGAAAATTCTCTGCTGCGCATATCTCCGGTTTCATCTGACTGCTCACTGAAAAATAACATTATTAGACCATGTACAGCAATATTAGATCATTGACCTTTATAGAGTGAGTTATGACCTATAAGCACGCAAGCAATGATAAGCCCATTCCATGGGGCGCGGTGGTGTAGGGGTATGTTCGGTGCCTTGCAGCCGGAGGGTTGCGGGTTCGAATCCACCTTAAGCCGCCGCGTAGGGACCCTGGGCAAGTCCTTCACTCGCAGTTGCTCATGCGCTTCAGCGTGAAACTCCGATTCAGTGTCCGCGCTGTAGTCGGGAGCGCCTCTGAGTAGAAATCTTGAAGGGGCGCTATAACAAGTGCTCATACATACATACATACATACATACATACATACATACATGTTTTACTAAGATTTCATAGGTGGCCTAATATCCATGAATGTAGGTCTTTTCTAAACCATACAACTTCACCTTTATCATCAGTGCACAAAGTGAAAAACTTCAAAATTTCAATGCAAAAAGTGACAATGACATCTCATAGTAAAGCCACTCAATTTGTTGGAAATGCTACTAACTTGTTAGACTGCTTTTGTCCTACTTGCATTTCTGCCAAAAGACCCAAGAACTCCCAGGCAGGATCTCTCAAAACAACAAATGCAGACACATACTACATAAACTGAACACCTACCGCTATCAACTTAGTCTTGTCAACCTTCACCTTTACATTGCGCTGCTGAATAGCCTCGGCTGTGAGCGGCGCTATATAAATTACTAATTACATTACATTACCTAACCCTACGCAGCAGAAGTGTATCAGTCTAATACATTTCAAACTGATTAATAGTAAAATCCACAAATAACTTATCACACAAGCAAGACATGTCCTTTCAGCACAATGCTTACCTGTTAGTGTTTGAATGACTGTTTCCATCTGCAACATCAGACGGTCAAATGCTGTCTTTTTTCCACCAGATACCGCTATCAACTTAGTCTTGTCAACCTTCACCTTCAGTTTACTAAATGTGCAGACAGTGAAAAATTAAATATGAAAAAAATTGAAACGCTATATCAAGAAAAGAGCATTCTTAATACTTTATATCCATGGCTGCTTCTCAGAGTTGGCTTAAAGCTCTTCATGGTTGCCTCTCATGGCTTACAACTCCCATGAAGCAGACATGGATAATCATGAAGTAACAAGGACCTCATTTTCTCAGCCTTTTCATGTACAACAGTTTGAAACATGCTCACTAAGCACAATACAAGATGTCAAAGTCAAGCAAAATGTTCCGCCGTTCCCTAAGTTGAATGATGGTCATAAAGATTGAGAAAATCTTTGGTGGCAAACACTAACAAAAGCACACGTATACATCCTAAGAAAGCCAGCTGCAGCAGACTCATATAATGCCACGGATTGAACTAGCAGCTTTTTTACTTAACATACTAATCCACAACCTCAAAATACATGAAACTGTCACTGGCCACAAATTGACTAAAAGGTTGTATGACTGATTAACTGAAGCAATGAATGGTCAACTTAAGGATGACAGTTGGTACACTTTCTTACCGACACGCTGCATAAAGTGCAACAGAATTGAAGAAAACGGTGCTCAAGTCGGCCCGATCATGGCCTAACTGTGTCTCCTGGTATCTGCAAGATTTTAAAATTCAACAACGTATTATTAAAACGGATTATTGCTATAACAATAACACTATTTCTATTGTCGCTTGCAACAGGTATTTGCAGCAGTTAAACCCAGATCAGTTACAACCCATGATCAGTGGCGCAGAGCTCCCGTAGAACCATCTGCCATTCCAATAACTTTGCAAGACGTATCCAGCATTCAACACTAAATTCAGAATATTAGTGACTGGATGCTGTGAACATAAAGCTGTATATATGAAACTCACACAGTGGAATTCAAGTTTCATTCTATTCAGTCATTGAAATTGTGACCATTCAGTGACTTCATATTTGACGTGGAATGACCCTATGGTTTTCATGTCTGTTTAAAAGCTTCTGGAAAAGCATGGTCACGGCAATCCAACTGCATGACTTACGGTAGTTAACCTCCCACTAAACATCAGTACTATTGTATTGACCCACAGACAGAGCTAAATTCCACGGATGTATGTATGTATCTGGCTGGACCTTCTGAACATGTTATTTAATAGCCAATGTTTCTTTACCTGTCTGTGGAGGTACAGCCATGTTATGTACATACATCCGTCGGAACATCAATTCTAAGCTCTCCATTCTATTGGGTCAATACAATAGTACTGAGCTGCCGCTACCCCCCTCGTATAAAAGTGGTCATATCTCAAATACCATGCAACATTATGAGGAAATATTTTTGCACAACTTCCTAAGATATGTTGGTGCACACACTGCCAAATTTTATCAAATTCTGAGATGGTGTGCTTGTTTCTGAATTTTGGTTGATTTGACGTGGAATGACCCAGTAGCATACTTTTATGGCACCATTTTATAAGGGTACCTTTAATACAATGCTTTTAAACTAAAACATGTCACACAATATTTGAGACAACAGGCAAAAAGACAATAATAACTGCAGACAATAATAACTGCAGCAGCATCACCATCATCAAAACAGTAATAGCAACACGACATTCAGTGTAATGAATCTGTTAGACGCACTTGCTTAAGACTTGCAGTGCCAACGTCTTTGCTTCTGTGCAGCCAAACTGAACGGCCAAATCCCCGATCGTTATTCTCGGCTGAAGATCAAGCAGACACTCGAGGACCTTGATCGAAGAGGCATAAGACTTCTTGGTTGTTCCGCTTAAGCGAACAGCTGTAACCTTTCAAGCAAAAACAATTTATCAGTGCAAGTTGGGCGATCAAAATAAGTGTCATGTTGTTGGATTACTGTAGTCAGGACTGCACTTAAGTTGAATGAGCTTTCACCCCAATGGGGTAAATGTATATATATATATATATATATATATATATATATATATATATATATACATATATATATATATATATATATATATATATACACATAGATAGATATAGATAGATACACACCACATGCTGAACAGAGAGTGGAGTGGATTCAATCTAACCCACGAACAGAACACCAATACAACTCTCTATGAACACACAACTGCCTCAGTAATTGATTAACGCCATGCAAACCACTGAGCGATTAATCAATAAATTGTAATAAACAATAGCGGAAGGTATTGGCACAGCTGCAAATTATATCAAAGTCAGCGATTTCTTTTGTTGATGATTCACACGCAACTGCAAGCAGAAAGAAATTATGCTTTAAAATGGCCACAGTTACCAGAAGCCATCAAGTCAAAAGCGGCTGGCAAGAGAGCGTGGTTGACAGTCAATATACTGAAGGCAAATGCTGTTGATTCAAAGCCATGATAGATCGTTAAACATGAATGGGAACATTTGAAACAGCATAACTGGACCTGTACTTTGTCATGAATCAATACTAGAAAAGCCAAAACAGGTGCAAAGCACTTTAAGAACTATTACTCAAAATGCACACGAGAAGCTGCAGGCATTCTCAATATTTTTGAGGCACGGAAGACAGGTCTATTATTGCCATGCTCAATGATTGCTCGTGGTCTCCACTGAATTCACCACGAGGTCATTTAATTTATTAGCCATCGAAAATGCCAAAACCAGTAGTAGCTTCTGTACTTTATTGACATGAAATCACATAACCTATTGGTGACTTTTAAATAGTGCTACTTTAGGAAACTCATTCTGACCAACAGCTTTTGACTGAATAAGGAATAGGGCTAGAGAAGGAATATTTCCAAATAAAATAGCCTTTACTGAGCACTCGTGCTTATATATTATGTGGCACACATAATATACTTTAGTACTCTGGAGACCATTTTAGCAGAACATTTCTATCTGAGTTTGACACCCATTAATAGACTGAGGATGTGAATAGACTCACCCTTTGACACCTAGTCTCACCCTTTGACACCTATCAATGTTAATATTACGTCATAATATTCGCATCTAATGGCTGATATAAGTTCTTGGTTATTTAGTGCATATTTAGGAATGATAGTTTATAATTACATACATCATATAACTTACACACAGTACAGCTGCAAACTAATCGGCTTAATTCTACTTTGTGTGAAAATCTTTTATTCTTTTTTACACAGTCCTGATATAATTTACTGTTTCATTATAAAGTTCCATTTCATCCAAGGAGTTATGCATAGATCTGCTCCCTGTCCAGCTGATGCTTAATGAATTTCTGCAAAATTCCTGTGTATTAGGCCTATTATATTGTTATAGTCAACAAGTAATTTAAACCAATAGCATCAAATTACAACAGAACTTAGAAGCTGAATGTTGCTCTATATTCCATACATAGTAGACCATATGTGACCCAAGGAATCAAAATGGTTCAGATGTCAAAAATGTTAGAATATGAGTATTTTACATATTTTAAAAACCACATATTTTGCTTTAAAATGACACCAAAATTTTGGTTCTACCTTACTTTCTGACAAAGCTATGAATGATTATGTATCCAATTTTTGGAAATTATTTTTAATTGATGTAATCAATATGCAATCACATAAGCCAAAACAGTACTCTTTACAAAATCCTGAAAATACACGTTTCAACAATGAATTTCGTCAAATGTGTGATATCAGAAATGTACAAAAAACGTTTTTTACCCATTTCAATGAAAATCTGAAAAATGAGTAAAAAATGAAGTTCTGATCATATTTTGCTGTTTTTCTAGCAATGTAATTTGCCGACGTCCAACTCATTTTGATTCTGTGGGTCACTAAGCAATTATATGCCTATCATTAAAACAAGGCCATTGGAAAAACAGACAAATCCCAACAAACTAATCGTGTTCATCAATCCATCTCATCTGTCTGTCCGTTATTAATCGTGCCTCATCCATCAGTCCGGGAATGGGTTGCAACCAAGCTGTAATGCTGTACACTATAGAAGCCTACTTCCTATACATAGGAAGCATCATTTATAGTAATTACATCTATGTAGCCGCTTGTACCATCATGCCGTGACCGTAGCGAGAATCTCGTAACATCGCTCATCCAAGATAAACATGAACGCTATCTCATTATTCAAATGGTGACAATATATCAAAGACCAGCGATGACAAACTACAGTAAACAATTAAGCATACACAAAGTACAACGACAAAACTTTCTGCAACCTGCAGCCGTTGTCTGTTAGCATTTCATCATATCAGAAGGACTTTGAAATGAGTTATATTCCACTTTCATTTAAAGTGTTTTACACTGTAGGAGGACCCCCATCTCTGAGAACTATTGTTGAGAGGGACACACATAAAATGAGCAACTGCCCCATGCTGAATTCATTTAAGGCATATAACATCAAACAATCTGTCTCCATTTAAGTGTAACTATACAAACACAAATCTGCCAAAGTGAAACACAGATTTTGAGAATGGCCGTATTCATCTTTATGTTTCACATTTATTGTATTATCTTTGCAATATTCATAAGCCTATTCCCCAAACAGAGGCAGTGTACTGTGCTGGAACGTTGCTTCAAATTCCGTTCACCTTAAACCAATTTCCAGACTTTGCAAAGAACCAGACTTATGAAACAGGACATCCACCTCACAAAGATGCAACTACTCATTAGGGTCAGTTGTCAAAAATTGGGAACAAACAGTCCTTTCAAAGATAGAGAAGATACACCCTTTCCACCCATGGAGTGGATGCAAAGCACAGTGCTTGTGAATAAGCCAGTGCTCTGTGTTCAGCTTTAGAGCAGCGCTTAAGAAATTTTGATTTATGATGACAATGGGTGTTAGCATCATTTTCAATGACAAACAACAATGCCTAACACCAGATTCTGTCTAAAAAGAAACTGTCACTACTTGACCTAGACATAGTCTATTAATTGATCCAGCTTTGAGCGATATATTAAAGTAGACATTACCAAGATTCATTGGATGTTGACCTAATTCATTCTGGGAAAGGGGGGGCCTTGTTTAGCAGGGCTTAGGTTCCTTCAAGGTCTCCTTTTGAACCATTATTCCAGTCCACAGCCTTCTTCAAAAATGTATTGCTTTCCTTATTACAATTAGTTTTTGACCTGTAATAGTTTTCATTGTAATCATTAGGGCTGTCAAAATATTAGAAAAACGCGGCCCGGGGGCCCGACCTCAGTTTCAGCGGGGGCCCGTCGGCCCGTCACTTAAAGAAAGCAAGAAATACTTGCGTTACCTTACAGTGTACACAGCACATAAAATGGCGGCTGATAGCTTGCTAGTCGCTAAAAGTTATAATTCGCTAAATTACATGTACAATTAGCTAGTCCGCTAGATAATTAATAACTGATGCCCACATTTTATTCCCAAAGTTTAAAAGTTACCTGCAGTCTGCACTGACGTGATTAGACAATTAAATGCACAAAACAATGGAATTATTCTAATAAACTACTAAATCTTTATTTCAAACGAAAGCAACAGCAATGGCGGTTTGGCGGTAAACAACGAGATCTTGCGTTAAGATCTAGACAGTCCAAGTAAGTCAGTAAGTAACCAATCTTAATGGTAGTATTATTAACAAATTGCGCTAGGGCTTAAATTAAGTTAGTCACTCGTCGGCTTGCGGGTCAGCTACGGGCGGTAGGGCTGACGAGTGACGATAGGAAGCATGTTTCCCAATTTCTGTTCGTAAGCCGAATGCAATAACAGCCAGTGTGTCACCAGACTCACCACAATTCCCGATATAGCGATCTTTCTTCTTTGATTGACAGGCCTAATGGTCGCCAGCGGTCTGTCGCCGATACAGGGTAGCCTATACTACGAAGGCGAGCCGATATAGCGATCTTTCTTCTTTGATTGACAGGCCTAATGGTCGCCGGCGGTCTGTCGCCGATACAGGGTAGCCTATACTGCGAAGGCGGCAGATTTGAAGAGGGGCACAAGGCTCTAGCAGCACATCATCCACAGGTCTGGTAATAGCAGTAATACCTCAACGCGCTGCAACGCATGGCTGGTCTTAGTATAGCCAGCCGACAAGTAAACAGGTACGGGTGCCAAGTTGCCAACTACCCCCGCGCCGATGACTAATACACCACTGTAGCTGGCCAACACATCTTCAAATCCACAGCGTTTTAGGCGACAGAAAGTCTGTATTTAAGCTTTTAAAATTTACTTAAAATAATATGCTGATTCGGACGGGTTTTGGGCCTTGATTTAAGGGCCCGGGCCGGGCCCTTCGAACGGGCCCCCGGGGGCCCGTTCATTGTAATCATCTGTCTAAAAACTGGATTCATGGATCAACAAATGATGATTGATTGATATTCCTTAGAAATGCAGATAAACTTCTTGACAAGAAGAGATTGCAATAAACCTTACTCTTTCAACGTGGTGGCCGCAGAGCACAGCTGCCAGCTCCAGACACATAATAGCTTTACAGGATCCAGTGAGGCCAAGAGATGAAAGCGTGCTGCAGCCAGAACGGATTTCAGCCAGTCGCATCAATTCTTCTGCCTTTCTGAAATGTCACACAACCAAAACAGCCTCTAATACAGCATTCCACGAAAAGATGCTTATATACAGCAAGTATTCTTAAATCCTCCTCTCACTTGGATTCAGAGTTATAATCTGAAGTCATCTTCAAGAAGAGATGAATAAACCTTTGCAAAAATCTTTTATCTGGTGAAACTTAGCTTTTACTTGGTGAAAACTGAATTATGTGGCATATGTTTCTGCTATGCAATATAAGACTGATGGCAAAATCTGTCCATGCCGATATGTGCTTCTCCAGAGGAACTCCTGAGGGAATGTTTTCTAAAATGGAATAAGCTTTCTATCCATGGGATATTAAATAAGTTCCTTGAAGAATGTGTTGTGATAAGGTCTTGCATTTCCTCAGTGCGATCACTTACTTAAGTTACTTTAATGAGGAAACGTCTTCTGGATCGTCTTTCAATAGTGACAAAGACCCTACGACCTGTGTGTTCCTTCGTAACTATCATGTTCGTTACTCATTACAGTAAAATTTAATTTTAGATCGCCTGCAGCCGATCACCATATTAACCCTATTAACAACATGGTCGTTCAGACTCGAATAGAATAGAGCGCCAAGACCTCTCACAAATGTATACCGCATAAGGAATCCTGAGGCATCAATCCTCGAAAATCAATTTCCACCAAATCTGCTAAATTCATATTCTAAATGAAAACTTATATGTGCAAATCTAATTTTTAAGAATATTTTCCCAGTACAGCATTCCGGAGATTGTCTGACTAGTTCATTCTAGTTTTTGGAATTTTGAATGCCTGATAGAAAAATAGTTTTTCAGGAAAATGGTCATTTTGCATTTTCATCCTATTCGGGAACTGGGTCTTGCGATTTGGGTAGACCCTCTAACATTAAACAAAAGTGCCTGAAGTAAGCTTAGTTACCGCATGCATCCACATGTTCCACACGTTTTGTGCTATTTATTACTCAATTACTTGTGGGACTTCCTGGGGGAGGTCACAGGCTCTTTCTATTCTTACTGATCGAGGTTGGCCGGGTGGGGAGATGTCTGAATGACAACAAGCTGGCACGAAGATCAGAAGGATGCAGGTTCATTACCTGCTAGCCCCATAAGGTTGACTCAGCCTTCCACTGCCTAGGGGCGACTGCAAAATGAGCAGTAGGACAGATGGGCGCCTTGCACGCTGCCATACAGTTAAATTCGACTCCTGTTAAACTTGTTATCATCTGTTGCTACTATATCATGTAATCTTACTGCGTACTTGTCAGCCTGAATTAATAAACGAATATTATTATATTGTTTATAGGTGTACAGTCATCGACCGCAGGCAATTCAAAATTAAATTTCACCGAGTCCTCTTTTCACATGGTAGACTCAAAACGTAGCTCTAACTGAGGCAAGCTGAAATTTCTGCAGACTGATACCTAAACAAACTGCTAAGAGACCGCCTTCAATCTTTCATCAACAGATGACCTGACCAAGAATTTATACACACAGGGACTATAATTATACTGGGGTCGGCATTACAGGTTCTTCGCTGAAGGCCCATAAAACAGCCCTTCTGGCAGCTGTTTTTGTTTGCAACAGTTAGAAATTGTACAAACCGCTCACCTAATAGCAACATCAGAATTCAGTCCTAATTTCCTGGCTAAAATGTTTAATTCCATCTCTTATAAATAATTATTAACTTTCACAACTCAAGGTTTACCGCCTCAACCACGGACTAATAGGCCTAAAGCACAGGACGGGACACTTCATTTAAATGTCGCATGACTAGGCCGAGTGCTTCCATCTGGCGGACAGCAAAATATCGCGTCTTGTTTCCATAAGCCTACATAATTATGCATCAAATGCATAAATAATTTTAAATATGGACTAATAAAATAATTTTTTTAGTTTAGTAGTCTATATTTATAAAATAAAATCGACGAAAAATTACATTTTCCAAATAAGGTAGCCAAAGTAAAACAAAAATTTATATATTTTACAGAGTTGTAGGCCTATTGTCTCGAGACACTGTCTCGGTCTCGAGACGATCTCGAGACAGGTTTTTTGATGTCTCCGGTCTCGGTCTCGATCTCGGACCCCACTGTCTCGGTCTCGGTCTCGGTCTCAAGATCATTTCTCGACTTTTTGAAAACTGTCTCGAAGCGAAAGTCTTGTCTTTTTTTGAAACTGTCTCGAAGCGAAAGTCTTGTTCTCTTGTAGAAGCGGTCTCCAAAGTTCTCGTACAAACTGTATTTTGTTCGGAACTTCGTACAGTATTGCGCTATTAAAATTGTCTTGTGCCGAACGGATAACTAGTTAATCGGAAGTGCCAAACAGACAGGAAGTTTTAAAAAAGCGGTGTTTCTTGTATTAAGATTTAAGAGTAGCCTATTGAAAAAGCAGTCTTAAGTTTGCACTTTCAGTCCAAAATTTCCAAATATCTTAAAATGTCTCATCTTCTTCTTTAAGTTCTCTGCCCTTCGGCAGGTTCCAACTTCCAATGACGCCACTCTTCTCTTCGCGAATGGGGTGGTAAGCGTCTCTAAAAGCCTCTACCACCCAAATGCCCACCACGCCACCTTCACGTGGTACCCCTGTTGGAAACAAAGTGCGTGGTGGACGACCGAGCCCTCGCCGGTATATGCGAGCCCAGAGACAAGGAGTCGGAAGGACGGACGATGAAGGACATCGACGCTCGGAGATGGTGTCTCTCTAAAAACACCGAGAGGAATTAAGGCAACGGGAAACCACCTCTCTAATTTCCCAAGAAACACTTACAAATGTCTCATAAAGAACCTGAAATCGTGAAATTTGCATTCACGCAGTTTGAAATCAATGAAAAACAAAATAAATGGCATGCCGTTCGTCGTTTGTGTAAAGCCAACATAAGCGAAACGCTTGGAACAACATCTAGTTTCTCAAGGTGAGTGATGTGACTTAGGCTATGTCGCTAAATCGCTAATAGGCATAGGGCCTATATGGAACTTTGTTGGTTTAAATTTTAGAAACATTTAGAAGATTTCAGAATGGCTGAAATATTTAATTTCTTTATAGTTTATACAATTCAGGTGATCGGCTGATTTCAGTGACTTGACCCTTGTATTAGACTTCAAAAGTTGAGAAAAAATTGTTTCGGGACTTGGGTCCAATGTGCATTTCACTCGTTTTGAACTGTCTCGAACTGTCTCGGACCTTGTGTCTCGTCTCGGTCTCGGTCTTGGACCCCACTGTCTCGATCTCGGTCTCGGACCTAGGTTACATCTCAGTCTCGGTCTCGAGTTTTATGTCTCGTATACTTGCAGTCTGATATTTTATATAACACACAAAATGAAGCTGTGATAAATGATGCAACCGGAGGTACAGTTTTGCGACGAATTAATTAGGCCTTAGTATAGATTCCTTAATTGTCTTTAACCATTTTATGTAAGAGGCCGTTGTCTTCTACCTTAGAGAGCTGCATTATGCCCAAATAATGTCTGTCGATGTCAACGACCTCTGTTGTCAATAGATGTCGTTAAACTCCATCAAACACATGTATCATTTCAGCCACTGCTCGATCGTACTCTGGCATTGCCAGTCCCAGTGTGATTCTCCTTACACATTTTTTAAATTTTAGTTACAGTTACAGCACAACCATACTCGCCCACCGAAAGAGACGACTCTCACTTTATCCCCAGGTCCGTATATACAAATATTTATTACTTCCGGTTCATTAATCAATTCAAGCAACGTTTAATATTTTAATATAGGTTAATTTTCAGCTCTCATGCTACCATTTCAGCGTTTTTGTCAGAATGTTTTCTCAATAAAATGAATATATATATATATATATATATATATATAAATATATATATATATATATATATATATATATATAGGCCCAGCGGCTTACGATAGATTTAATTGTGTACGCACAATCAGCATGCGACCATGCGTAGGCCGGGGCCCGGGACGAAAGTGTGGGGGGGGTACGAAGAACGAGCGTCCGAACTTTTTTGAATTTCCACACTGTAATGGTAGCAGTTTAAGCAGTCATCTGAACAAAATTGCTCTATAAATTCAGTGCTGGTAGGAACCAGATGTCACTCGTAGCTAAGATGTAGTTTGATCGTGTTTGAGTTTCACTACAGACAATACTGGCAACCAGACATTTATTGAAATCAATATAAAAACTAGAAAATACGTTCAATTTCCAAGAACGCCATAAGCAATGAGGTATAAACATATTCCTGACCAGATAGAATTAGCAGAAATAGTTAACAAATGGTACACAAACCAAGCAAGAAGGATTCAACTACCGAATCGTGAAGCCATGTGGTAATGATGTATAGTTTGAGTAAAATGTTCAAGGAAGTAAACATTTTGAAATTTGATATTTTGAAATTTGAAAGAAAAACGATTTCTCTGGGGTTTAAACAGGAACTACTTTGGACAAGACTTGCCTTCAAAGGTCTCTTCAACAGCAGTCTTCTCATATATTCTGTTAAGCATCTCCTCAGTCCATCTTGAACTCAATTGCAGTTTTCTCATTGATTTTCTTGGAAGTAGATACCATCAGCTGCTTCAATAACAGATCCGGAGTAAATCCTATATCCACTTTTGTATAGTCTTTAATATAAGTTTCTTTTATCTCCAAGTTTGCAATTTGTAGGTGTTTGTTAAGCCTGTTACAACATCTTTCTTTATAATTCTACTCATGACATCATGGTAGATTTCTTCCGAGTCCTCAATTATAAATGGAACCATAGGTGCATCTGTGTGCTACTTTGTCAAATAGTCTGTAACATGTTTGGCAAGAGAGATGAAAAATTCAATTTCACAGGTAACAGATGGTCAGCAATTGCATCTTTCACAACTCAGTATGTCTTACATGTTGGTATGGTTTACTTCCTCTCAGAATGCACCGTTGTTATATATTTTGCAATGTGTGACAACAGCTTGAGTGCTTTGCTTGCAAGTGGAATAAGCTTATTCTCAACCCATCTATGTCCGTAAAATGTAAATGGAAATTTTTAACAGCCCGTTATGGCAACATAATCATCTCGTCGAGGAGGGTAAATCTTTAAGGAGTCTGTAAAAGGAACAACGTACGTCATCTAAGCTCCATTCGATGATTCTGTCTGGAATGCATTGTGCACAGTGTGTAATCCACACATTCCAATATCAAATAATTGCTTATCGGTTTGTTCTGAAAAAAAGTGCAAATGTACCAGAAGTGAAATCCTTGTAAAATTCTAACCAGTGCTTCTGAAACTTACAAAGCAATCTATTTAAATATATTATTTCAACACTGTCTAGAGCAGTTAATGATTTTTCCATTTTCCATGACTTTCCATGACCTAGCTAAAAATCAAATTTCCATGACTTTACAGGACCTTTCTTGGAAAACACCTGTTTTTTCAGGTTTCCAGGCCTAGAATTTTCATGTCAAATTCCATGACTTCCAGGTTTTTCAGAACCTGTGGCAACCCTGCATTAGTATAAATTGTACATAGAATCATCAGCATTACATAGACCCCTTATATACTTGATATTTTCCGGTAACGGGCTTGTAATCCGGTAACGGGCTTGCGGTAACGGGTTTGTAATCTTGGTTATTTGCCTCGTCGTTAATGGTTGCGCTAGGTAGTGTCACACTTCAAAGACACCAGACATTTAGTAGTTTTTGTTAATTATATTAAATGAAATCAAATGGTTCAATACATCAATTGCAAAAAATACCTAACTACCCATGAGCGGCGTTACTATCTAAGATACGTATTTGACTGAAGTTCCGTGATGACGGTCTTTTCTTCCCAACAGTCAAGCTTGTATCATCGAAAGGTTCGAAGATTGTTCAAATCGAAGAGAATGTAACCGGCGTTTGGATGATTGTCGATTAGCGTGTAAACGCAAAATTAGATAAATCCATATCGTTCACCTGTACAGTAGACCGCCGTGAAACATCGCAACAATCCATCGGATAACTTGTAGTTCGACCGTTCGAAGTTTCAGCTGTTTCACTACTACCGGCCCGCGAAGATTAGATTGGTTTACAGGCATCGCAATCTTCACTTCCTTCAAGTAAAGTCCGCTAGTTTCACCGTAACTTGATGACCAAGTTCGTTCTCAGTTGTCGGCTAAATACTTAGATTTAATCGAAGAATCCCGCAGTCTTCTTGTCAATCTACAGCAGTGCTGTCCAACCTTTTTGACCCCGCGGGCCACCGAAGAAGGTATTCTTGAAACCGAGGGCCGCACCATTAAACACAAAAGCATCGACTAAAATTTATTGAAAATTAATAACTGTATTAAAATTAATTAAGGAATAATAATAGTGAATAATTGCATATTTGGAATGTATGGCATGCTTTTCAGTAAAAAAAATAAATGCTCAAGCACCTTTTTAGTGAGAAATTTGGCTTTGAATTGCGCTTTCAAATTTTTTATGCTATATACATTATATTAGTATAATTATTAAATTTTGATTTTTTTGGGTTCCCGCTCATGTTGAGAACCGTAGACTACGTTTTAAAAATGTAGCCTAATCAACCTTAACGCGTCGTAGGAACTAGATTTAGTGTTCACCATGTCAAACGATAAACCAAGTTACAAACGAATAGCTATGCAAGTAGACCATGCAGTGACTTTGTCTTTTACTTCATTTTTACAGAAATTGCAAATATTTAGTGAGCTCGGGCGGGCCACTTAGAATCAGCCCGCGGGCCGCATGTGGCCCGCGGGCCGCGTCAGGTTGGACAGCACTGCCCTACAGTTTCGACCGCAGCCGACAATTTGATCTTCCTCCTCGCCATTTTCATGCGCTCTGATTCGCTAAGCGTCTTGGTCATCAAAACAACGTTCCCAAAATAGCTGATCACGTGTTTCATCGGTTGCGCAACATTAAACT
Organism: Aporrectodea caliginosa; assembly: GCA_020284085.1. Taxonomy (NCBI): domain Eukaryota; kingdom Metazoa; phylum Annelida; class Clitellata; order Crassiclitellata; family Lumbricidae; genus Aporrectodea; species Aporrectodea caliginosa. The sequence goes on along the minus strand of JACEVL010000495.1, from coordinate 1,153,806 downwards.
CCCAATTGGCTATCTTTCTTAGATAAATGCCGGACTATACTGATTGTACACCAAGGTGTGGTTGGCAATTTGTTTATTAAGGGGTATTCTTACTTACTTACTAACTTACTTGATGCGCAAAAGTTTATTGTCAGGATGCTGTATACTTTTTTAACTGTGTTCATACGATGTCTGTGCACCAAAGTGCGATTAGCAATTGGTTAATAAAGAATATACTTACTTACTTACTTACAATTCAATATTAAACTTATTACCTTATAGCGCCACTCTTTCTAACTAAACGCAGCTATAATTATCTTGCTTATACTAACCCTATATAATTGTTTAACAAGATATTTGACAAGCCTATAGATCTATCGCTACAGGGCTAGCCTACGCATTCCTTTTGGTGTGACAATTTCATTTTCAAATCCACTGAAAGCTGCATATTTTTAATTGTACATGTATCTATTTGATTATTTGCTAATTTCATACAGTTTTAATTGCCCGAACAGTTAAACATTTAAAATGTTTCTCTATCGCAACGTGGAACATTGTTGTTTATTTTCATACGGCATATTTAAATGAACATAGGCCTATAATTATAGGGGCCTTAGAGTTCATGGTTAAATTAGTAGAGACTTCACGGGTGTTATTTTTTATTTGATAATTGGTGCCTTGTTGAGCTTGTAATTATAGTAATTGTTATTATTAAAATGATAATTGTTATTGTTGTAATTACTATCATCAGTGTCAGTATTATAATTGTCTTCCTGATATGCTACTTTTCAGTGGGTTCTTATAGTTAGGCTATAGTCCAAAAACCTGATATGCTTTTGAGATGCAGCTATGCCTAGGGCCTATACGTGTAGCACGGTGCCTAGGAAGACGAGAAGTAGTCAAGTTCCAAACTGTACCAATTTGAAAGCGATGTTGTTTTAGTTTTGCCTTGAGTTTTAGTTTTAGTTATTATTAGTTTTACATGCTAGGTGTTTTAGTTATTATTAGTTTTAGTTATATCGCCAAGTTTTAGTTTTAGTTATAGTTTTAGTTAATAGAAACTGACACTTCCTCGTTTCAGTTTTAGTTTCTTCAGTTTTAGTTTTAGTTTTAGTTTCAGTTATTTGTTCACTGATATTTAGCCGACAACAATGTATATCAAATTACTGCCAATAGGCAATAGCAACCATTATTCTTACAGTATGATAACCTGCCATGTATCATACATGATATAATGTCCCTTTAATGATTAGTGTGGTAAAAATGTCTTATTGATCTTTATGTGATTCCCGATTTTCGCCCCTATTCACAGAAACATTGAATTTTCAAGGACGCTAGGTTTCGTTGTGTGTTCTCGTTAGGTTTTCGTTAGATGTTTTAGTTATTATTAGTTTTGACCGTTTTAGTTTCAGTTATCGTTTTGGGCCGGCTCCGCGAGTTTTAGTTATTATTAGTTTTAGTTATTTCACCAAGTTTTCGTTTTAGTTTTAGTTTCAGTTAACTATAACCCTGAGTTTTCGTTAACGAAGGTTTTCGTTTTAGTTTTAGTTAACGAAAACAACACTAGTCGCGTATATAAATAGGTTCACAATGAAGTTATCCAAAAATTATCATTGGCTCGAAAGAAAATGTGACTTAGTTTGTATCTCTCAAAGAAAGAGTCTTCCCGGGGCAGAGATTATTTCAAGAGGATGAAATGCTTTCCCCACCCCGAACACTAAGTCTTAGAATGTCAAAATCGAAACTAAACGAAAATCTAATCCAATCTAATTACTTATAAGAAAAAACGGTGCATCAATCTTTGATCAATTGAAGCGAGAACCGTAGTCAACATTGAAATCTGCGAAGTTTTTTCTTACTTCTGTCTAAGAGAATTTGTTCAATCTTAGAAGGATTTAGAAGATGTCTATTACTAGCCATCCGAGACCGAACATCGCCGAAAACCAGAAGAAAGTAGTTCGAGAACGGAATTAGATGTTTGTCAGATTAATGGAATAGTTGTATATCGGAATTATACAAGTAACAGTAAGTCTATAATAGAGATGGGTCAGTATGAAGTAAACCGGGTTCAGTATACCCACCCAAACACTTACTCATTCATTCACCCACCCACCTAAACCCATCAATGCAAGCAACCCAAATATCACAAACACACAACCCTCATCTAAACCCGACAACCCAACCGCACCTATCCACCTGTGGTTCATCCAGTTACCCATCAACCTATGAACCTATCTACCCAATTGCACCCAAACCAAACCAATCACTCACTCGCTTAACTATTTAGCACAAATATCAGGAAACGGGAAGACACGTACCAGACAGTAGTTTGAGTTGTGAACATTTGGACCAATAATGGGAAGCTTAAAACTGAAAATGGGAACCCCGTAATTAGATTAGCAACACGAGACATATTAGCACGAAAGCCCAGTGGGATGGACCATTAGGAAATCAATTTCCACGATAAATTGTGACATCTGTGAACACTGTTTAATGCAATAAACAGACACAACAGGTTCACAAAAAGTCGGAATAAAGATTAATAAACACAACATAACTCACATAGTTTTCATACATACAATGTCAAACATATATATGCAATAATGCATACATGCATACATGCATGCATACATATTACATACATACACTGTACATACATCGATACGTACATGTACATCCATGCATACATGCAAACATACATAATATATACATAACCATAACCATCAATTTATTGCTCCAAACATTGCTAAAGTAACATTTCGCTGTACAAAGAACAAGGATCAGTTGGTCACAAAAGGGAACCCAGAAGGGACCAAGGTCCCGCTGGTTAGGGCCACCTATATACGCAGTCAGTTTCTAGATGGTTAACAGAGGTTATCTAGTACAGTGCATTCATAATATAAGCATCTAGTACATATAATACAATTATTAACGTACTAGTACAAGTCATTAAAGCTTAACTAAGAAAAAAACAAACAGAATGAGGGGTTAGAACCCAACTAATCGTTCTGATGAGTCAACCATAAGCGTTATTGATGTTTAAATAGCCTTACATTTGAGATACTGCGAAGGTCTTGGGGTACTCTGTTCCATTCCTCTGGGCCAACACATCTGAACGAGAATGAATTTACGAGTGTTTGTACGTGCAAATTCACTTCTGTATGAGGCTAAGATTCTTGCATTATGTGAGTGAATGTCCGAGGCTAGGCTACAGAAGTTGGCATGGGAGCTAGGCAGTGTGTTGTAAGTATATCGATGCATGAATTCATTAATCTGCAGTTGTTTGATTTGTGCAATTTTTAGAATACCGAGTTGCATGAATAATTGCTTTGTGTGATAATTATAGGGGAGCCAGCTATTAATCTAACGACTTTTTTGCAAAACATTTATTCATACATACGTACATACACATATACATACATATGTACATACATGCAGAGATACGTGCTTGAATAAAAATACATCCATAAATGAATACATACACACATACATACAACCGTCTTTGTAAAACTGTATGCGTTCATTTTCAATATTCACACTGTTCATGTCTTCCTGGATTTCACTAGGAACTAGAAGAGCCAGAGGAACAAGAGGTGTTCGAGGAAACCCGGGGTACTTTAGTGCAACGTTCTTTCCTCTACGAACCCAGTCACCTCCGACTTCGGTGGAAAAAATACCAACTAATATGAAAGAGTTCCGATTCGATTTTCTTGATATATCAGTTGATCTAAAGAAGGGTTACATCAATTTCAAGAACAAGAATAACTTTGAAGTTGCTCAGAAAACGAGTCTCGTGTTTTCCATTTCTGTACTCTACGTTCTCTGCCAACCAAGACCTCCAGTAACCACAAGTTCACCTCAACGCGCAGTGGATTCCGCTGGAAAGCAAGTTAAGCACGTAGACTCGGATGCAGCAGCATTCATCGTCGCAAGTGGATTTCTTGTTGACACACCATGCAACAGCTATTTCATGACGTGTGCCTATGGTGGAAGTTGCAGTGGATGTGGAGGAACTTGGGGAGGAGGCGATGCAGGAGGATGTGGAAACGTTGCAGGCGGATGTGGAGGATGTGGAGGATGCGGAGGCTGTGGAGGTTGTGGAGGAGGCGGATGTGGAGGTGGTGGTGGATGTGGAGGCGGAGGCGGAGGAGGGTGGAGGTGGAGTTGGAGGAGGATGTGGAGGTGGTGGTGGAGGAGGGTGTGGAGGTGGAGGTGGAGGAGGATGTGGAGGCAGTGGTGGAGGTGGAGGAGGATGTGGAGGTGGTGGTGGAGGTGGAGGAGGATGTGGAGGTGGTGGTGGAGGTGGAGGATGTGGAGGTGGTGGTGGTGGAGGTGGCGGTGGAGGAGGATGTGGAGGTGGTGGTGGTGGAGGAGGATGTGGAGGTGGTGGAGGAGGATGTGGAGGTGGATGTTAATGTGGCGGCGGAGGCGGTAAACGATGAGGATGAGGAGAATAACAACAACAGTATGGTATTGGAGGTGTATATTTAGTTGTAGATGGACATAGGGGTTTAAACGCTGATGTACGAGGATGTGATGGTTGATTTGACTGTAATTGGTTCTGAAAAATATAAGCAACTCAAAGACCACGAATGCTTCTATGTCTGGTGCACATGCCATCAACATTTTTTAAAAATCTGGTACGGGTTTAGGTCAATTGACGCAAAAACAATGATGTCGTCACAAAATCAGGTTAAAGTCGTTGGTCTTCTGACAATAATATTATTCAAGTCTGCCTGTCATTGAAAAGTAAAATCAATCATTCAATCAATCAATATTCGTTTATTTCCAATCACAGAATGTCAAAGACGCATTTCTGCTTACTAGTTATATCGGACTGTAGCTTCAATGTAATGTAATGTAATGTAATGTAATGTAATGTAATTAGCAACTTCTATTGCGCCGGTGTCTAATGCACAAGGCATCAACCGATGGCGCATCAAAACAATCCGTAATCAGGTCAACATCCAGAAGATCAGTCCGTAAGAGACAGAGAGGCAGCCTAAGGTGGATAAGCAATTTGAAAGAGGTAAGTTTTCAGCCGAGAACGAAACGACACAAGCGACTGAGCACAGCGCACAGATACAGGAAGAGAGTTCCAAAAGGCAGGCCCAGCAACCGAAAAAGCTCGTTCACCGAGAACAGTTCTTGATTTAGGTATGACCAGACAAAGACAATCAGATGACCTCATTGAATAATGATAAGTCAGAGGAATAAGAACAGATTTTAAATATTGTGGTTGTCTAGAGTTCAAAGTTTTATAAACTATGAGCCCCAGTTTGAAACAAATTCTTTCATGAACAGGAAGCCAATGCAGAGATTTAAGCAGAGGGGTTATAATGTTCATATTTGGATGTATTAGTTATGGCTCTAGCCAAAGAGTTCTGAACCCTCTGCAGCTTCAGTATGTTTGATTTATTGATACCAGTAAGAAGTGAGTTACAATAGTCTAGGCGACTGGAAACCAATGCATTTGCCAGAGATATTCTTGCAGACATGGGCACATAACGCCTAATTCTGCGTATATCACGAATGAACATATAGGATGCCTTACAAATACTGTTTACATGGCCAGTGAGAGACATGGTAGGATTAAAGACAACGCCTAAGTTGCGTGCAGCATCGGCCAGCTCAACAATTGAGTCACCCAGTTTCAATGACTTAAGCCCATCAAATTTCTTAAGTTGCTGTGGAGTGCCAAGTAACAGAAATTCAGTCTTTGATGGGTTAAGAAGGAGTTTATTGGATGCCATCCAGGACTGTACTTCATCAAAGACAGCAGACAACAGCTGTACAGATGAGTCACATGACAGACTGTCGAATGAAATGTAAATTTGAGTGTCATCAGCATAGAAATGGTATTTCAGCAAATGATTATCAAGCAATGCTCCTAATGGTGTGGTGTATAATGTAAACAAAAGAGGGCCAAGCACTGATCCCTGTGGTACACCGCAAGTCAACAAAGCATCGGATGAATAATTACCATTTAAATACACTGATTGAGTGCGTGGACTAAGATAAGTACTAAACCAATCTAGTGCAGGGCCAGAGATCCCAAACCAGTTCTCAAGACGATGAAGAAGAATAGAATGATCCACAGTATCAAAAGCAGCAGACAAGTCAAGAAGAACAAGTGCTGTCACCTTACCACCATCCATTGAGCAAATGATGTCATTATGAACAGTAAGAAGTGCAGATTCTGTTGAGTGAAACTTACGATAGGCAGACTGAAAAGGGGAGATTAGGGAGTTTGATGACAGGTGAGTTTGCATGCGATTCAAGACTATCCGTTCAAGGATTTTAGATATAAAATTCAAGGTTGAGATAGGCCTATAATTTGACAGATCATCAGGATCAAGAGAAGGTTTCTTAAGCAGCGGGTGAACTATGGCATGAGCAAAAGTAGATGGGAAAGATCCCTCATGCAATGAGAAATTGATAATTGATGTAATGGTGGGACCCAGGACATCAAAGCACTCTTTAAGAAACCAAGTAGGAATGGTGTCAAGGAGACCGGTTTTGTTAGGCGAGGAAAAGATAAGTGTTCGAACCTCTCCCACAGTAGTTGGCAGAAAGTAGTCCATGATAGGAGGTGTACAATTTGGATAGAGGAATTTGTCCAGTGCAAAGGAACTAATCAATTTAAGTCGTATACTAGAAATTTTGTCTGCAAAAAAGTTCAAGAATTTACTTGCAAGGTCATGGGCAGCTAAGCACATTGTAGGAGCCAAATGTAACTTCTCCCGATGTAACAATTTATTTAAGGCCAACCACAAAGATTTTGGTGATGCAGAACTTTCAGCAATTAAATTAGTCAAATATTCAGATTTGGCAGATGAAACAAGTTTTCGAACATGTTTACACTGTTGCTTAAACTTAATGTGATCAGAAGGCAGACGAGAGTGGTGCCACCAACGCTCCAATTGACTTCTTCGACGCCTAGCCTCAGAAATAGCAGAGTTGAACCAAGGCTGTGGTGTGCGCTCTACAACCCTCTTAATTTTAAAAGGAATTTGCTTATCAAGCAGCTCAGTTAGAGTGGACTGGAACTGCAGAGCCAGCTCATTAGCGGTTTGTGCAGGAGATAGCAACAATGGAGATGCCAAGATATCATTCTTTAGCTTATTTAAATCAATTTTATGCCAGGGGCGAAATTTAACAATTCTATAATTTGGTGGGGGTTTAAAAGGGAAGTCAAATTTTGAGAAAATGGCAACATGATCCGAAAAATATGACTCTACAGAAGTAACAGAATAACATAACATAACATAACATAGGTTTTTTATTGCTCCCAAAAAAGTACAGTAACAAATCATCATATTTCAAATAATACTAAGTTGGGATACAAAAGGAGGACCTAAAGGGACCAGAGTCCCGCTAAGCAGGGCCACCTATGTACCAGTGCTGTTAGGTGGAGGTTGATAACATAATGTTCAGGATTGGGAGTAAATTAAGCAACAACTAAAATGATAACATAATTAGCATTGTCTAATGCCGAAAAGTTCTTTTAATAAACAAACAAAAGATTAAAAGCAGTTATATATTTAAAGTTAGTAGGTGGGCACGCAGAAGTTTTTTAAATAGGAGGAGATGAGACGCGCTAAGGATGTCGGCAGGAAGATTGTTCCAAACAGTTGGACCAGTTATCTTAATAGAGAATTTGCGAGTGTTTGTGTGAGCAAAAATCGGTCTATAATTGGAGGCTGTTCTAGTACTGTAAGAATGAGTGGCGGAACCAGTTTTAAAATAGTCAGTAAAGGTGTTAGGTAAAAAACCGTGTTTATAACGAAACATAAATTCACCAGTTTGCAATATTCTAATCTGATCTAATGTTAAAATGCCGTGGAGGAGGAAAAGTTGAGCAGTATGACACTTATAATCAGATTTAGTAATTATTCGAACGGCTCTTTTCTGTAAGATAATCAAGCGTGTAAGTCGTGAGGTGTAGTTCGAGGCCCAGACTATATTACAATATGATAAGTACGGGTAGATTAATGAGTAATATAGGTTAGTTAAAATGTGGATGGGTAATTTATATGAAATGCGTAAGAATGAAGTGACTTAGAATCAGAACGAGTTATCAGGACATCCAAAATGTGACCTTTATTATGCGTAGGAAAGGTAATGAGCTGTCGCATGTCAAACCCTTCCAACATATCAAGAAATGCCAATGAGTAGTGATTAGCTACATCTACATGAATATTAAAGTCACCCATAATAACTATTTCTGAAGGAGATGAAATCAAGTACTCAAGTAGTGACTGAAATTCACTCAAAAAGTCAGTCAAAGAGAGGGATGGTGGGCGATAAATATTAACAAACAATACTTGCTTGTTACCAGAATTTAGAGTAGCAGCCAAGACTTCAAATGACTTGGGCTTTGGAATAGGCAAACTGAACTTATGCAGTGGGAGATATGATTTGAAAAGAAAAGCAAGCCCTCCACCCTTACCACTAGACCGAGAATATTCAGGATATTTTTAATATTCGTAAATATTCGTAAATATTCGTTGTTTTCGTCACTGTTTTCCATTTGGTTACGAACTTATTTAAGACTACTAATTAAGAACATGTGCAGTGGTTATGCGGCGCTATAATAAGTGACGTGGTCCTTAAGCTGGTACGCTTAGCCAAATCTTACCATACCCTTGAGGTACTCTGCAAAAAAAAGCCGACCATGACTCACACAAGTTTTGGCTTTGTGGTAACATTAGGCCTAATACAATAAAAATTATCATTTGCGCGCTAAACTGTTTCATGAATAACAATATAGCCTTTGTGAGACAGAACCAAGGGAATGAGACACCTTGTGTATAATGTTCCAAGCCAAGCTGAGGGCAAATGATCTGACCCGAATCAGTCTCCTCTCTCTCTCTCTCTCTCTCTCTCTCTCTCTCTCTCTCTCTCTCTCTCTCTCTCGCACACACACACACACACACAAACACACACACTCACTCACTCTCTCTCAGTCTTTGTCCGTCTGTCTGTCTGTTTCTGTATCTCTCTGCAGTCTTTCTCCAAGCTCCGAAAACCTCTCACTCAGTATGGGTAATGCCAGTATTATGAAGAAGATTCGTTTCAATTAATTCAAATGATGCCTTCAGCTTAGCGCTTGCCTTCTAAGTCAGAGTCCTTTGACTGATAAGGAATGAGGCTGACGCATAATGTCGCTGTATGTTGTTTAATATTGATGTCACTCGTCTAGGCCAAAATACCAAATAGCTGTATACGATGCTCAGTGCCAGCCTTAGGTATAGGAGATATAGGCGGCTGCTTAAGGCGGCATTTTTAAGGGGCGGCATATTCCGGCAAAACACACAATGGTCACTTCTGTCAAAAGATGTCATTTATAAGTAAGGATTTTTAAGAATTAAGAATTAAAGGAACTTGAAATTTTTAATATTCGTTAGCCATTTTAATATTCGTCAATATTCATAAATTTCTAAAAATCTTAATATTCGTAGTATGCGCATACTCGTTCTATGGATCGCACGTGAAATCGTCTGCACATCATAGGCCCCTACATCATGTATATATATACAGGACATTTCCCGGTTACGGGCTACGCATTCTTTTATTATTACAATGCAACTAGTATACTGGACGCTCTTATGCCATTAAAACACAGCCGAAGGCGGTTCGTCACAGTACTAGCTAGGGTTGTCAACAACTCTATATTTAGACCCTCTAGAGTAAGCGATGAGAATTATAGACAAGTTGTTTTTTCAAATGTCTATTCGGCATTCTGTAATGCTGTAACTTTTAAGATAGACAAAAACTGAACCAGCGCTTATCAATTTATCACTAAATCCCACCTATAAAATAAATAAATAAAGATAGAAAATAATGAATAGATTCACAAATAAGCAAAAACGAAACGAGTGAAGTTTTAACAAAATAGTTGTTTTATGCTTTGTTTGATAGCCGTCTACAAACCTCTCCCTAACCCAGCATAGCCTATATTAAGAATATCTAACTTTCTGCTCTCTTAAATTCAGTTTATTGTGGTTTGCATTTTCTCATTGTTTTGCTATAATTCTAACACCAATTGGAATCGCTATTTATAAACCATTCTGTATAATTAACGTGCGCCGCGAACTAAAGCAGAGCCTGTATGCGAAGCCTATGGGGGTATGATATTTAATACGCACTACAAACAAATAAATTCATCGCATTTCATTAAGGGCTCCCCTTGCTCGCAGATATTCAGTAAGCCTACATTCTTCTGTGTTGACATTTGTTAATTAAGCCATGAAAGAATTGCAAGAATTTGAAGTGTGTTAGTCGATGCAAGTCAATAATTTTGGCCCGAATTATGCATCAGATGCATGCGTCATTATTGGTCTCCTTCGACCAGTATAAGCCACTTGCTCTGCGCGGCGTCTGATCATACCGGACAGAGCAGGTGCTCTGTTACACACCTGAAAAACTGCAGCAACAACAAGAAGATTGTTCTCATATGTGAGTATTCGTTGCTGCTTTGGTCTAATATCGTAACCGTATCATAATCGTAACTGCTGATTTATTTAGCGCTTCCTCTTCCATCGCTATAAACCCATTCTGTATAATTAACTTACGTTTCGCACTGAAGCATTAGCGGCGTCTACTGAGACTCTCAGAAAAACCGTCAGTGGGATGAAGGATATTATTTTCTCCTTTTTTTAAATGCCATTGCCATCGGTTATCGAAAGAGCCAGAACCGTACCATCCATTAGGCAGAGTAGGCACTGTGTCTAGGGCCTACAGTACCTTTTAGGCGCCCACGCAAGTCTGAAAATGAGACATTGGAAAAATAAGCTGCATTAGACCTCAGTGGATATATCCAAGATATTAAATAGGTAGCCTAATCAACACTACAAAAGTAAATTGAGATTTCAAGTCAAAACTGGGCGTGTTCGTGAATCATTACATAAATCGCTTATGAATGAGCCTTCTTAGAGTGATCTTACCATTTTATGTACACAACTTTCCAGCGTTCCTGAAAAATCTTAGATCGGCGCAACCAGTCGACTCATTAGAGTGTCTATAATAACCTAATATTTATCCATATTCACAACAACTGCCATATTAACACTTTAATGACGAGAGTGTACTAAAAGCGACTGGGAAAACAATGCAGTTCCTCGTCAAAGTGTTCATGGGGACATTATGTCTGCAATTACCAACCTTTAACACGAGATCTTAGCGACTGCGCGGTTCAAACAAAGGTGAACGACGGGCAGTGTCAACTGGTGGAGCCAGGATTAAAGTTGGGAGCGAACTGATATCCAAGCCTCGCCATAATATGTTACAATGCAGGTCGGCGCGGAAAATTAAGGGCACAGCATAAACATCCAAGCCAACATAAAGTATGTAGTCGCAAAATTTGTCCAGAATTGTCCCAACGTGCGTGTGTTGGCCAGGATACACCATCAATCTACTCCTAAGTAAAGGAGACTTACTGGAGTGTAACGATAGACTCTTATTATACAGCACGAGTCATTGATTTACTGCAGAAGTGGCCTATATTGACTTGTTTATATGTCTCGTTTAGCCTTAGTGTCAGCCTACTCTTAAGGAGATACAGCTAAGCTGATCTCAGCCGAGTTAGTGTACAGGACGACGTCCCTTAAATATTACATATAGGCTTTGTACCGGTACCTACAGAAAAAACTCACAACAGTTTGAAGGTTGGTGCGAATGCCAGAAGCTTTTCAGTTGTTTAATGTATTGCTGTAACAGTCGACCGTTAGTCAAAGTCGAATTATTGTCATTCAAAAGTAGGGAAACATGGCGTATGGAGAGTTTTCTGTGTTTTGTCAAGGTATAGATCTATCGACCCTTTGCTTTGAAATGTTCAGATAAAGAACTTAACAACGCAGGCGCTAATAAGGACTCCATTGATATATATATATATATATATATATATATATATATATATATATAGTTTGCATAAATCGTGTATCTCCATTTACTTAGATACATTGCTATTTTGCCATTCATCAGTGTCCCTGGAGATCCATTTAAACATCAATAGTTTTTCATTTTCAACATTTAACATTGTTTATTAGGTCTAGATCTATATACTTTGTCAATGGCCGAAGACATATATCTGGGTTTATTGCCAACTCAGTTTTTGATGATACATGTATATCAGATCTTGCAGTGTCAAGAAACACGATAGTAATGATTCTCCAATTTTTGCTAGGATTTCAAAGACCCTTCCACTTTTGCAGAACCAATAATTCATTTCTTGCAACCGGTTCTTTTCTTTGGATCACTGAGTGTCCGTTTCATCAGGCAAAGATTGCTTTTCATTATCCTTCTCTAATTTCTTCCATTAAGTCTTTAACGATGACTCTTACCTAAGTAATCGGACGAATTATCTCTCCTCATATTGACTATGTCCGTCACTTTTAGCTTCTCATCCAACTTATTCCCAGCTATGCCTGCTGCATGTATTATCACCCCAGGACCAACTTCTGCATGCTCTGTTCGGGAGGCTCGTCTCCGACTATAAATTATAGTTTACTCCCGATGTTTTCGAAAGTGAGATCGTACGGTGGTATCACGTGTAAACGACACGAAATCTACCGGTAAAATGCTGTTAATATCTACGACTACGATTAGATCTACTTTAATGTTCGCCATAATTATGACTCCATAATCTAAGAACGCACGCTTCCTTTGCATCTCGAAGCGGCAATCGTAATAATTAAAATAATTAATTAAATCGATCATTGTGACAAAACAAAACTTGCAAAGAAATCTATTTGCAGCATGTGATCCGTGGTAAACCCAAGTCTCTTATTCCAACCATCCAGTGTTTATCTCTTGGCTTCTGATCAAAACACTTTAGCTGACGCTCATGAATCTGTGGAGCCTCTCCCCCAGGTATTGAGATGCACCCTCAACAATTTCTGTCATGAAATGTTTTGTTGTATTTTTCGAGGTTTTCTAACCTGTTTCATGAAGCAAAAGCTGCTCCATACTGCTTTTGCTAATTTTGTCCAGAACAAACAACTGGTCCAATAACACCAAATAGTTCTATGGCACCTAATGTCACACGTCTTTGATGCCTTAACTTATCTTTCGGTGCATATTGCTCTCAAAAAGGCGTGCATGTAACTGAGTGTATATGTAATTGCGTGGATATTTGACTGCATAATTATGAATTTAAAACATTTTCCTTGCATGTTACAATTGTTACATGTCAGGTGAGATATTCTCAATCTTGTCTTTTAGATAAGCGCAGAAATTGATGATGAGAAGATGGCAGATCCAAAACGTGTGAACGATAAAGAATCTGCACAGGCAATTAATTTCGCTATCAACCTAACGCAGAAAGCTTTGCACGAGTTAGAGTTTCTGGAAACAGTAAATTTATTTCCTGCGCTATATGGTGGTACAGTTCTCGAAAATGCCATTCGAAGATATGAAACGTGCTGGCTTCCTATGGCAGCTTCTGTGGAAGATCCAACTACCATAGCTCCACCATTAGATGTTCACTGGGTTTGGCATTGCCATATGTTATCACCTTATGAGTATGAGTTGGATTGCCAGCGACTCGTGAGCAAAGTAATAGATCATGCAGTGCAATCCCTTACTGTGCTGCAGCAACTACGCAAAAATTGTCATGCTATCTGGAAGACTAAATACCCTGATGAGCCTTTTGAGTACGACTGGGATCTTGATGGTCCTACTCAACTTCCACCCTATCAACCAAAATGTGCATACGATCTGAAAGCCGCAGTGAACAGACAAACCAGTTTCTACTACCAAGTGTCGCTGCCACATTATCGGTCAGAAACATTTCTCCAGAATGGACTGAATCGTTACAAGATGTTTCTTTACTTAAAGAAATGTAACCCAAACGCTTTCCTTGTACCTTGTTACGACATTGACGTCATATGGCACACTCATCAGCTTCATCCTCTCATCTACAAACAAGAAACTCTGCGAGAACTGGGACGAATGTTGAATCATGACGACACAGTTACGGACAGAAGTCCAGACTCAAGATTAACTCAGTCTGACAGAATGACAAGACGTCTGTGGAAGGAGTTCTATGGCGAACATTTCGCAACTTGTGGTGCAATGTTTCGCGGTGATTCTCCATACAGAAGACTCGCATCCATCAACCCACAAGCTTCAGTTGCGATGTCGAGGTTCGACGGGAAAGTTATTTTACAGGCAAACAACTATAGTCCTTGCATTTTACCTGAACACGTGGAACAACTCTGGGGTCCAGTTGCACTTGCGACTTTACCGCCTGGTGAAAATAACGACTGCATTGCAGCTACTCATAGGTGGGATATATATACACTTTCGTCGTTATTTCTTTATAAGTAGTATAAATTGTTGCCAAACAGTGGTTTTGTAGACAGAGCTCTAATTATGTTTTAGCAAATGCGCTGCCTCAAAAGTCTCGACTCTGGCTTAAAACAAAAAATAAGAAATCACATCTTTGAACCGCTTTGAGAAAATATACAAAATCTTGGGTTTCTGGGCTAAATATGCCCTACGCTTGTTGCTGATGTTATTAAGACAATTCTATCTCAGTAAGTTTTTCACAAACCTATCACCCTAACATCGAAGTATGACCACATTAAAACTGTAATGCGAAAATCTATTGCAAAAATTGCAGATATAATTATAAACAAACAATACAGCTCTAAAGTCCTTGACAAGTTACGGCCAAAACTTTGTATTCATTCATTGCGTAATTCATACTAAGCACTTATATTGCACCTATAAACGGTCCCAGCCCAGCCCGGCACAACAGAACTATTTTCTGTGACGGTTAGAAGATGCAAGTGGCTCCCGGCTGCATTTAGGCAATCTCTAACCGGTCTCACAGCATAGTAGCCTTAGGCGCCGCCTCATTGGCCGGTTCAAAGTTAATGAATATTCACAATCATGAGCTCGTGTTGTTTACAAATTGCTGCTGCAGATTTGCCGTTTGACAACATAGGCCTAAATAACAGCGTTCAACGTCTATTAATAAGCTGTTTTCCAAGATTTTATAAAGCGCTTTCATAGTTCTATAATGATGTTTAGGCTACAGCAGATGTTTGAGTCTCAGAAATTAAACAATATGGGCTGAGCGATGTTTTAATTACATAACATTAATTTTGAGTTAGACCTACACTTTTGAGGTCCTCATTTAATTTAGTCCTAGACAATAAATGTTTAGAATGAATGTTTAGAAATAGAGGGTTGTTTCTTTGCAATTGATTTTAAAAGGGTGTAGGCTATAGCGGTTATTTTCACGCGTTGCCGTTTCATAGCGAATTCAACTTAAATAACTCACAGCGCTCGACATCGTAATATTCTCACCTAAGAACTCCACAAACGAAACTACACTGATAGGCCTACTAGGACTGGGCATTTCTTTAGAAATTTGGGTTAAACCGGATTTTACGTTGCTAAATTATTTGATACTGCCAATTTAAAATGGAAGCTGGATTGATGGAAAAAATTGTTTATCTAAATGGAAGTGGGGTTGACGAACAAATTCCTGTGTTTAAGCTAAGTAGAAGCTGGATTGATCGAAATAATAATTAACGTAAATAGAAGCTGAATTGGTGAAAGTAAGTTTTTGATTCAATAGAAGCTGGATTAATGAAAATAATTGTTTCCGTAATTAGAAGCTGGATTCATGAGAATATTTCTTTGCTTAAATTAAAGTTTCATTGATGAAAAATATTTTCTTTTGTTAGGCCCTAACTAGTAGATGGATTGAAAAAAGTAATTTTTTTCCAGTTAAATGGACGTTGGATTTATGGGGAAATTTCTTCATGAAATGGAAGCTGTATTGATGATATTTGGGCCTATCATGCACATAGGTAGACTGCTTACTTACAAACGTCAAGTAGGCCTACGGCATTGAAGACATTAGAATAATTTAGCAACGTAAAATACGGTTTTACCGTGCATCATATGTAGGGCCTACTGCGATATGGGTCAATTCGTATGCGGTGTAGGCATATATTTAGTAGAACTTTTAAAGCGCCTTATAAATCTTGGAAACAGCTTATTAACAGATGTTGAACGCTTTGCGTTATTTATGTTGTCAAACGGCAAATCCAATCTGTAAACAACACGAGATCTGCAGTGCCACTGTACATGTAGATCTCGTGTTGTTTACAGATTGCTGCGGATGGGGAATTTGAGAGGGCTGGTGGGGAATTTCCCCACCAGTCAACATGTTAAAAAATGCCCTGTGCAGTGGCGTCACTGCTCATGAATACTCATTAACTTTGAACCGGCCAATGAGACAGCACCTAAGACTAGTATGCTATGAGACCGGTTAGAGATTGCCTAAATGCCCCCCGGTTACCCTATAAGGGTTAAATCTAAAACTGTTACACTTCACAATGCTCTGTGCTAGACTCTCCTTTATTAACATTGTACACCACACCACTCTGTTAGCTACTTACTGACAGCTCACTTGACTACAATTTGAATGCCAGTGATGCTAAACGATTCCTTTCATTTGACAGTTCTTAGTCTAATCCTGCTGTCAAACTACCTGTTTATGTTTTCAGTTATGTTCAATGGTGGATGGATAGTAACAGACGTCTTTTAATTTAGGCTTATTCTAAGACCGAATTATTTCTCCTTGTTACACGTCAACAGCTAAACACATTTGATTGGCTTAAGTCTGTTCAACTCAGGGAACTGCTCGTTGACCGTGTTAAATGTTTTAAGTCCTTGGGGCAAAACGTTTGACTCCAACTTCTTATTTGGCCACATTCAAGCCATATGCAATTCTACTTAATTTCACATACGAGATATTCGCAGAATCAGATCTTATATGTTTAAAATTGTTTGCCTTCTCTTGTCATTGTTCGTGGTTTCCAGTTGACTTGAATACCTCAACTTTCTTCTTATTGGTATCCCTGAACGATGTTTGCATGGTTCAAAATTATGTGGTCAAAGCCATAACCAAAACCTTTTAAGTATCAAACTATTTTACCCATATTGTGCCCATTACGCTGATCGTTACACTCGTCCAAGACACTAGAGTGGAAAATAAAAGAGGGAATCTCTCTGTAAAAACAGAAAAATCAATTTTCAGAAGCCAGTGCCGAACCAGTTGAACTGGTTACACTCGTTACACTAATCATTGAATAAACAAGTCAAATTTAACATCTGTTTAACATAAGAAAAATTCGCATTTTAATCAGCCAACCTATCTCTTTTCAATACTCACTCCTCATACTAGCAAATGCTGCATTTAATCTTCAGTTGCGTTTGCTACTACATTGCCCCCACAAACTAGCACTATTATTCTCTTAGGCTTTCTCGGTGGAGGCTCAAAGCTTTGAATTTCATTAACCCATCGTGTTCAGATCGCTAATGACGTTCAAGTCTAACTTAATTATGATCGACCCATTTTAATTTGCTTACAAACTTTAACCTGATTTCTTGTTTCTCTGAGCTATCAGATTTGGGTCATGTTGCTCCAGCGGATTATGATTGATTCTTTACTACAATTTAGCTTCCGACGACGTTCAACGGATTCATTGATGATTGTGCTTTATAATCGCATTGCCATAGACGTCATGGATTAGATTACATAGAATAGAATAGATTAGACGACTAGATATACGATAAAGAGGCACCGGATTAGGCACCGGATTAGACTGTATATGTATGTTAGCATATGATAGAATATAATTGAATAGAATTTGATTGGACTTGACTGGATTTGATTGGACTGGCCTATACCGGATTGATTGGACTTGACTAGGATTTGATTGGACTGGCCTATACCGGATTGGATTAGTCTTATTTTTAGACAATAGTGTTGACCCCTTTAAGACTCAGCTAGTGTCTGATTTGGTCAAACAACGATAGCACGCCAGCATAACCAACTAAGTTAGCAGGATAGTTGTGCGAAGTGGTCAAGAGGACAATGGGAAAGAATGGAGTAGAGGGAGGGAAAGGAAGAAAGGGTCTACCCAGTCAGGATGGCACATTACCACGAGTACAATACAATACAATACTCGTTTATTGAAAACTTAGGAGCTGACAAAACGCAACTTCAACGAGGAGGCTAAGTCTTGGACTTGCACTTCATTCGAGAACTAAGGGCTGGTCACTACAATGTCACTACAATGCTTCCTTTACAAAGCCAAAAATTAAAAAAATTAAAAAATAGAAGAGTGCTGCCAATCCTTTAATAGCGTAATGTAAATTTTCCACAGAGGAATTTGAGTTGCAGTCTGTTTGAGCAGTGATTGACTTAGACCGTATTGAATGTTTGTTTGTATCCATGTTTCTGTGTCACTTTGCCCCCTCTTCTCTGGGTCCGGTCTTACCTTACTGGTCGTACTCAAATGGTCATCCACGGAGACTCAAGAACTCCTTGTGTTTTGGTCAAATTTAATGTCCCTCAGGGCTCTGTCCTGGGTCCTCTTCATTATCTCTCATACACGGCTGACATTCCAGCCATAAAAATTATTCTCTATTAAACACTCGTCAACTGGTCACCTCGGTGCTGACAATGTGCAGGCGCTTGTCCATGGCCCTCTCTGATCAGTTTGCTCTTACGGGTCTTCCAATTGGCTCTCACTGAATCCAACTAAGATGCAGTTAATCTGTTTCGGCACCCACCAACAGCTTCTTAAGCTCTGTTCCCTTCTTACTAAGAGATTCCCAGTTTTGTTTTCCACTCCAGTAGCTTACCTTTTTAGACATAATTGCCAATCTTTCGTGATTTTCCTGCTTCAACCTGATGCGTCTTAGACGCTCCGTATCCTCCTCTGTCTTTACCTCTGTTGTCCATGCCTTCATATCTTCTCCCGAATCGATTATAAATTTATATTGTAATTCTCTCTTAGTTAGTCTTAAAAGTGCGTCTCGCTTCTCTTCAGTTTGTTCTAAATGCTGTGGGACGAGCGAGGAGATCGGGCTATTAGTCTTTTCGTCCTACTTCCTCGCGGTCCCACATCTCCTCTTTCATGTATGATCACCATCATCTGTTCCACTTATTGCTCGGGTTGAAATCAAGGTTGTTACATAAATCTCCCGGTCGTATACTGGCCGAACTCCCAAGTATCTACGTGAGTTCATCCGCCTGCCGACTTCAGCCACTTCTTTTCGCCCGCTACGCTCTCTCGACCTGCATGATATTTTTGTCCTTCGAGCGAGGACTGCTATGGCTAAAGCTCGAGGATTTGTCTTCATTGGCCCTGTAGAATGGAACCAGCTCACTTCTTCGACATGTTCATCCTAATCAGCCAAGTGTGTTTTGTTGTCACAAACCACTTTCTCTTCTCTGGGTCTTTCACACTGGGAGCGTCTCTGATCGGTGCGCACTGCGAGAGGTGCTATATAAATTTATGGATACAATACAACAATACAGTATATATATAACACGTTTAAAATACTTTGCAAAGCGCTGTACACACTAAGGACACGGTTACCGGTTGGTTACAAAGCTCGCCCTGTAACCCGGAGACTGCGGGTTCGAGCGTCTCTGAGACGATTACTGTCTAGCGACCTTGGGCAAGTCCTTCACTCTCAATTGCAACGCGATATCAATTTATGCATGGGCATTACATGGGGTCGCTTAATAAATTCATTACAACGATAACAATGGTAATAATAATAAAGATAATAGTAGCAGTAGCTGTAGTAGTAGCAGCAGCAGCAACAGCAATAGTAGTAGTAATAGTAGTTCATACCCCTACACCCCCGCGGGGCGCGGTGGTGTAGGGGTATGTTCGGTGTCTTGCAGCCGGAGGGTTGCGGATTCGAATCCACCTCAAGCCGTCGCGCACGGACCCTGGGCAAGTCCTTCACTCGCAATTGCTCATGCGCTTCGGCGTGAAACTCCGATTCAGTGTCCGCGCTGTAGTCGGGAGCGCCTCTGAGTAGAAATCTTGAAGGGGCGCTATTACAAATGCTCATACATACATAATATAATATAATATAATATAATATAATATAATGTAATGTAATGTAATGTAATGTAATGTAATGTAATGTAATGTAATGTAATGTAATGTAATGTAATGTAGTGTAATGTAGTGTAGTGTAGTGTAGTGTAGTGTAGTGTAGTGTAGTGTAGTGTAGTGTAGTGTAGTGTAGTGTAGTGTAGTGTAGTGTAGTGTAGTGTAGTGTAGTGTAGTGTAGTGTAGTGTAGTGTAGTGTAGTGTGGTGTAGTGTAGTGCAGTGCAGTGTAGTGCAGTGCAGTGCAGTGCAGTGCAGTGCAGTGCAGTGCAGTGCAGTGCAGTGCAATGCAATACAATACAATACAAAACAATATAATATAATATAACATAATATAATATAATAATACAATACAATTCAATATAATATAATACAATACAATGCAATACATTACATACAAAACAATATAATAAAATGTAATATATTATTACCACAGTATGAAAATGTATCTGAACCAAGTCACGTGCAATAGTACGTATATGCAGTGGTAGACTTTTCCAAAAGGACCCTATAGAACGGAAGAAAGGCTCGATGGACAACAGTTGATGTGCGTAATTGCATTATTGAATTGGAGTAAGCTGCACACGGCTATAGAGTTGGATAGCCTATATCTTCATCAATATTATATAGATGGCATATAATGATGTATACTTCTATATGTACTTATTAATTAAATAATTAGCACGATCAGGTATAGTCATTCGGTTTTTATATATCGACACATTTCTGGTTATCAATAGGAACAAGCGACAAAAAATACATGTAATCGCTCAATTGTGCAAAACGTACCAATATGTAAAAGTAACAGCTTCACCTCAGCTGCAGCAGCTCATAATCTTCACCATGCTGATCGTAATAGTGATCAGGGTAATGGTTGTGATGATTCTGACGACAATAACAGCGATAAAGATGAACACGAAAGACATAGCCCTGATGAACATGATGATAAAAGAGACGATGATCATGATGACGATGATGAAATTTAATATGAGGAAAATAAGGATCATTATGGTCGTGTTCATTTTGAGGATGATCAGGATGTTGACGATAGTGGTTAATGAAAACGAAGAAGATGATGATGATCATGATTACAATAATAAACGTATAAAGTACAGACGGTGATTATGAGTAATCGACCGATATGACAACGTAACGTTCTACTTGAAGTCAACAAGCGCGATGCTGTTATTACTCGGATTCTTGTCTTTGTTAATCGAACTGATTTCCGCCTCCTCCTGTTCGCTGATCGGCATGATCTTTGACGACCGAAGGGCCCCAGGAGACCATTCGGGGGCTCCTGCGGCCCCTTTCTCATCGGACGATGCCATGTCGTCCGTGTCCGTCTGCTTCGGTTGGGTTATTGCACGGCTCGTTCGGGAAAACAACTCTAAGAGGTAGGACTTGAGCAAAAAGAGATCGTAGTAGACTATATGTACTGCAACGGGAGTAATAAGACTGAATCCGACATAGTATAGGGTACAGATTATCATTCGACTCTTGTCGATATCGGCTACATCGTAGATTGGAAGGTAGGACTTTTTGATGCTCCACCTCAATACAACAGTAACTACTAGCAGAACCACGTGGTAGGTTGTGGCGAAGGCTGTCATGACGTAAGCGTGAAGAAGGCGGACTGGAATGCCACAGACAAAGAAGTCGAGGATACAGTAGGCGAAGAAGACTTGATGGAGAATGATCTGGAGTGGGGTAATTATAACAGTAGTCGGAACAGAATTGTATATTCTCCCTACAAGAAAATACGGGTTGTCAGATTAACAAGGTAATAAGAAAGATAAGTAACGTACAAAATACACAAGCTTTTATATAATAATATGTAACATTGTATGTATGTATGTATGTATGTATGTATGTATGTATGTATGTATGTATGTATGTATGTATGTATGTATGTATTCATTCATTCATTCATTCATTCATTCATTTCAGAAGATTTATATAGCGCCCTTTCAAGATTATCTACTCAGAAGCGCTCCCGACTCAACCCCGGCTAAAGAGAACAGTCTTCAGGTTAGAGAAGAATGTGGCCGCAAGGGCTTTATGCATTAGGCGTAGATCCACAGGAAGCTCATTCCAGATTGCAGGGCCAGCAACAGAAAAGGCACGGCGCTGCACAATAGAAGTCCGTGACCGGGGAACAAGAAGCTCAACCTGCTTAGAGGAGCGGAGAGAACCACGGCGCTGGACGCTCAGGGTGGAGCAGCACAGCTCCTGTAAGTAAACAGAGGCCACACCCGCGAGGCAGCGCCAAACCAAGGCAGAGATCCGGTAAGCGATCCGCTGCGGGAAAGGGAGCCAATGCAAGACATCCCGCATGTAATCACTGACATGGCCGAATCTTACGACGCATGACCCGAACCAAGCACCCAACCCGAGCCGCCGGAAGACCCAGATAGAGGGCGCTGCAGTAATCAAGGCGAGAAACAATAAAAGAGTGGATAAGCGTTAAGGCAGCATTAGAGGTTAAAGAACGGAAGACCACTCTAAGCTGACGCAGCTGGTAGTAGCAATCGCGGCATAGTAGGTTGATATGCCGCGTGAAGGTTAGTTCTTGGTCCAAAGTGACACCAAGGTCCCGGACAGAGGATGAGAAGGTAAACTGCGGAAACTCCTGGGCAAGGGCCTCCAGGTCAATCTTGGCAAGCAGCTGGCGCGTGCCAAGCCAAATAAACTGGGTTTTAGAAGAGTTCAGCCGTAGCCGATTAGAGGACATCCAAGCCTCAAGAGCCTCTATTGCCCGGTTCATGGACCGTATGTATATAATTATTCATTCATTCATTCATTCATTCATTCATTTCATTCAGAGCATTTATATAGCGCCCCTTCAAGAAACTACTCAGAAGCGCTCCTGGCCCAGCCACGACTAAAGAAAAAAGACTTGAGAGACTTGTAGACCCCTGTCGGATGGCTTACAAGTAAAAACGGAGCTTAAGTGGGAGGTGATTCCAGATGTAAGGGCCCACAACCGAAAAAGCACGGCGCTGCCTAATAGCCAAGCGAGCACGTGGAACAAGGAACTCACCCCTCGTCGCAGAGCGAAGCACCCGACGCGCTGGAACATCAGACACTGGGCGGCAAAGATCGCACAAGTAAGATGGAGCGCAGCCAAGAACACAACGAGAAACCAAAGCAGCAAGTTGCGACCTGTCAGCTTGGTGTTGTGAATAAACGAAATTGATTGATTGATTGATTGATATGAGATCCGCTGAGACACAGGCAGCCAATGCAACACATCACGCATGTATGTAGAAACAGGAGAGAACTTAGGAAGGCGTCCAATAAGCCGAGCAGCCGAGCGCGTCCAATAAGCCGAGCAGCCGAGCGTAGAACTCGATCTAGTCGCCCCAGAACCCCAAGGGGAAGGCTAGCAAGTAGTGATTATTATTATGTATACATGTATGTATGTATGTATGTATGTATGTATGTATGTATGTATGTATGCATGTATGTATGTATATGTATGTATGTATGTATGTATGTATGTATGTATGTATGTATGTATGTATGTATGTATGTATGTATGCATGTATGTATGTATGTATGTATGTATGTATGCATGTATGTATGAATGTATGTATGTATGTATGTATGTATGTATGTATGTATGTATGTATGTATGTATGTATGTATGTATGCATGTATGCATGCATGTATGTATGTATGTATGTATGTATGTACGTATGTGTGTATGTATGAAAGTATGTATGTATGTATGTATGCATGTATGTATGTATGTATGTAATGTATGTTTGTATGTATGTATGCATGTATGTATGTATGTATGTATGTATGCATGTATGTATGTATGTATGTATGTATGTATGTATGTATGTATGTATGTATGTATGTATGTATGTATGTATGATCAATATGCCTGCCATACTGGAAATGAGATTGCAAATTTTAGGCTTCTCAGAAAATAACATGCATATAATTGATA
The DNA here is from genome assembly GCA_020284085.1 of Aporrectodea caliginosa. NCBI lineage: Eukaryota > Metazoa > Annelida > Clitellata > Crassiclitellata > Lumbricidae > Aporrectodea > Aporrectodea caliginosa. The sequence goes on along the minus strand of JACEVL010000495.1, from coordinate 1,129,925 downwards.
GAGTAAACTGACAGTTAGCATTGTGTACGCTTGTTCACTTTTATAGAGCAGTAAGTACATGCATGGGCGGCGATCCGGGGGGACGATGGGGACATGTCCCCCACCTTTAAGAGTGAGGGGGACACGTCATACAGTTGTCCCCACCACCAATTTCAAAGTACCTTTTGATTGCTTTTTTGTGAAATAATTGCCACCAGCTAACAAGGATTAATAAATTTTGTCTATTATAATTCTGTTTAAATTGTTTCGCACAATAGCAAATTAGTTTCGCAAGTTAATTTTACCCACAATCTCTTGGATCTTATTTTCTTCTTCGGGTTTCATAAGCGGACTTTGTGTTTATGTGACATGTTTGCAATCTGTTACAAATAAGTATTTTATTGTTGATAAGAGTAAAATAGCTTAATTGGATTGCTGCTAATTTCACCAGCTTCGTTAGCAGAAGCAGAGCGTAGTTTTAGCAGCTTGTGTTGGTTAAGGACTTAACATAACATAACAAGGGGTTTTAAATGGTTCAAAAGATGTTTTATCTGTGTTAGAACCACAGCAAAGTAACCTGGAAAATTTAATAGCCCATTCTCCCTAGCTTCCTCCTGAAAGCCGTGACACTGTCACCGAGACAGTATATCTATCATCCAAGCCATTCCACGAGTCTATGACTCTTGCTCTAGAGAATATCTCCCTAATGTTCCCTTTTGACTTCCTAAATAATTTATACATATGTCCTCGAGTTGCCTTGTTTGGTGCTAATTAAAAAAACCTTACCCACTGTAGTGCTTCCTTTTCAGTGATAATCTTGTAGGCTTCGATTAGATCTCCTCAGCTCCTCTATCTCTCCATTGTGGTTAGTCCACATCTTTTCAAACTTTCTTCATAGCTCAAATCCTTGTAGCCCCAAATCATTTTAGCTTTTCTTTGAACTTTCTCCAGTTTTTCCATGTCCTGTTTCAAGTAAGGACTCAATGCTTGGATGCAGTATTCCAACTTTGTACAGCCTCAATGTTGAATCCTTGTCCCTGGTGACTGTTTTCCTTCTTATCATACCTATAGTTTAGTTAGCCTTTCCTCATGCTTCAGCACATTGGCTTTCAACGTTTTGCACTCTTTTGCCTAATCACTCCTAAGTCCTTTTCTTCCTCAGTCACTTTCAATACTATACCCCCATTTCGTATGAAAACTTGTTTTTTCTCGTCCCCATATGCGTCACTGAGCACTTTTCCAATTAAAGAACATTTGACAGTCCTGTGACCATCTGAATATTCTTCTTAGACCTTCCTGCAGTACATGCTTCTTCTTCATCGCCCACTGCTCTACATAGTTTTGTATATTCTGCTAACTTAGAGATTTTCGATAAAATCCCATTGTCCATGTCATTATAAAAAGCATGAAACAGCAATGACCCAAGCACTGATCCTTGTGGCACTTCACTTAGCACTGTCTTCCAGCTAGAATGTGTATCACCTATGCCCACCTTTTGTCTTCTTTCTGATAACCTGCTTTGAATCCATGTTAGTACTGTGCCCTCTAACCCCAACTGCTTGCAACTTTTGGCAAGCCTTACATGAAGTACTTTGTCAAATGCCTTGGAAAACTCCAGGTAAATTACATCAACAGGTTTCCTTTGTCAATCCTCTCATAGACCTCCTCAAAAATCTTCAAAAGAATTGTTAAACACGAAAGGCCTCTTGTAAATCCATGTTGACTGCCCTTTATAATATTGAGCTGATACAAATTTTCCACTCTGTTATCCTTAGTGATTCTGTCTATGACCTTGCACACCACACTGGTTAAACTGACTGGTCTGTAGTTATCTGGTTCACTTCTAATTCCCTTTTTAAACAATGACACTATGAGTGCATTCCTCTATTCCCGTGGTAGTTCTCCAGTCTGCATTGATTTGTTGAAGATCTGTGCTAATGCCTCTCCAATTTCTTCCTTTGCTTCATGTCATAGACCCCTTAAATTACAGGACAGTAGGCGCTCATGATCGGGACTTGGACCTTGGGTCCATTCTCAATTTACACTTTTTATCACAAAAAATGAACAAATAGTCCGATTTGCATGAATTTTTTTATTCTATTTGTCTTGACAAGAGCTATATCAGAGGAAAATATTGACGCTAAATCCTGGATAATTCAAGGTCATTTCAAGGTCAGAAAAACTGAAATCTAGCAAAAATCAGAGAAAAATGGCCAGATCTCAGCCAATAATTTTTTTAAAATCAGCTAATTCTTTCTTGAATTTCTGTTCTAGATAAGAGCTATCTGGGAACAGAAACAAGGCTATTAAATGTAAGGTGATCCAAGGTTATTTTAAGGTCAAAAAGGTGAATTTAAGAAGAAAATCAGTGGAAATAGTCATAGCTCAGACAAATATTGTTACATTTAAATTATTCTTTTACCAATTTGCTCTTGCCGATAAAGGCTACGTTCTGGAAGACTAGAGGTTAAAATAATCCAAGGTCATTTCAAGGTCAAAAGGTCAAAATCAAAAGAAAATGACCATATCTCAGCCAATTGTTTTATTTGGGTGCATCTGTGTAATGGTCATTGTTCCTTGGTTTTGACCTTTGACCTTCAAATGACCTTGAAGCAACCCAAGGTCGTTTTCAGGTCAAAAGGTCAAAATAAATGCAAATTTGCAATAACACAGAATCCCCAAATAAAACAATATTTGGCTGAAATATGGTCATTTTCTTTTGATTTTGCCTTGAACTGACCTTGGATTATGTCAACCTTTAGGTACTGTCTTTTCTAATGTAGCCCTCATCGGCACAAGCAAATTGATAAAAGAATAATTAAAATGTAACAATATTTGTCTGAGAAATGTCGCTCGACGAAGTGTCGTAGACGAACTGTCGTTCGACGAGTTGTCGTGACACCAGCAGAGGTGTAAACTCTCCAAATCCCCATCCCGTGGATCAGAGGTAGCTGCAATACCCTGTGGTGCCCATTCTTCAGCATCGTTTTGACACCGCGGGCATATTCTTCTTTCAAGCCGTGTGGGGTTGGAGGCCGGGTGTCCGATGAAAGTAAAGGGAGTGTTCGTCATTCTGCTTAGTTTGAACTTGCGTTGACGATGTAAAAATTTAAAATTCCAAGGTTACACTCACTATAGGTAACGATAACACAATTTATGCACGCCACTGCAGAGCGTAGTGTAAAAGTAACGGAAAGCCTGTGCCGTCTCATTGCAACCTAACCGGTATACAGCTAGATATTAGAAAGAAGCGAGAGGTTGCTAAAAGTTGTTATAAATTGGTCGTTCAGGTGTGTGCAAAAGCATACAAGTGCTTTTCTCAGGTGTCCAGATTGACGGCTCGCTCAGAGTGGTGCAATCGTTGAATGGTTGGCTTCAAACGATGATACCTGCTTATCGTTTTCAGCAAAAATTATGATCTTCACGGATTGAGGTACACCCGGACCCAGTATGTAACAATAATTGATTCCCAGTCCTGCTTGAGACCAGCATTCAATGTAATCGGTCTTCGTCAATTATTCTCCATTTCGATTAAACAAACTATCTTTTCTTCCTCCTATAATGTCTAATCATACCCAGCTGACCTTGTCAACCAGTACAGTTGGAGTAATAAGCATAGATTGCGTATCGCCTCATCAAAAGAAACTAAAAGGAGGTTTTCTTTGCGAAAACGTAAAATGATGTTTAAGTTATTTAGAACCAAGGGTTTATAATTACTTACATCATGCCCTGCGCTTATATCGATATAGGCATTATCGAGTTTAATATTACCTCTGAAGAGCCCTGTTTCGTACATGATGAGAGTTATCAGAGAACCGTAGAGCATGATGTAATACAGGATCCAGATGACGACGTAGATCTTTGGCATTTTGGGAAGGCTGACGCTGAACGTCACCTTCTTTTTTTGACGACGTTGACTCTTGATAGACGATCGACGGATCTTCTTATCCTTGTGCTTCGCTGCATTTTCTGTGAAAGAGAACGAAAGACACGCTACGATATTCCGTGATAAAGTAAGGTCATATTAGTTAAATTAGGTACAAATAAGTTACGGTAAGATACAGGAGGGCAGCCTCCTTTTGCACATAACTTTTAAACTGGGACATATTAAAAATTCTTTTGTCAACTGTATCTGAAAATGTTTTGTTTACGAAGCAATTTCTGTTTCATGAAGTTAGGGTGACTGCTGCGTGCGGTGACATAACGTCACTTACGTCATGGTTGATATTGCATTGGACCAATGCTTCTCTTTAAGTATGCTTTATATTTTGTTCTTGGAAATATGGCTTTGCTGTCCAGTTATGGTTTCTTAATTGGAGGAATTCGCACAACGTAATTATTTTAACACACTTTGGAAATTATTTCGTGCGAGGCACGAGACCGTGACGACCGTGACGCTCCAAATGATGATTTCTATCTCCGCCGAATAAGTCTTCGAAAGGGAGCTTCACCAAAGCCAATCTCCGGTAGGGCCAGTCCCAAGCCTGGAACAAGGAGGGAAGAGAAGAATCGCCGATGTTCTGACATCGTCGTTAAACACAAATTGACCAAACAGATGTTTGAAAGATGAAGTCGTTGCCTACACTATGTTTCTCGACCACACGGAATTCGAAAAGCCCATGTTTGACACTGTACAATGATTTATTCCACGGATGACGAGCCATGACGTCACTAACCGTGACGTTCCAAGTTACCGGTTAGATCTTCAGAGTTATTAACTTCAGACAAGCTGCAGTAATTATAATTCATGATATGTAATTCTAATTATAAGGTCATGTGGTCTGTACGAGGTAAGTCGATGGTCATAGAAAGTTGTCTACCTGTTTGCTAAGAATCACAACGGTTTATAATGACTAACCTAACTTTTATGCAACAATCATTGTAATTTCTAGCCGAAGAAGTTTTTGTCAATTTGAGTAACAAGTGTAAACCTACATTGCGTGCCAAGTGAGATTTAATTCAAGGCTGTTGTAGGGCCTAATGATGTCCCTATAACCACAGTTACCACACAATTATAGGTGATGTTATATTGTAATGCTGTGTTAAGACATGTCAGAAATTGACTAATAATTATATTTCTGATTACACGCACATAATGATTAATAAGCCAGAATCTTTGGTCAGTGTCATAGAGATTTAATATGTAGATAAGGTTCAGGGCTATATCACAATTTCTGGATTAAGCGAAATGATGCGGAAAGCGCTGATTGTTCAATTTAAAATCTCAACGGACTGTGAAATCACCAAGAGGCGGTGTGCAAAGCGACAAGTCGACGTGGCAGTTATGAGGCTGATGGTCGTTATCTAAGGATGTTCTGCGTTGGATAGGTCAGAATTCATTCCTCTGATTCGTCGAATAAAATGAAGCTTTTCGCAATCGAAACGAACGATCAGTTTCGTCGTGAACTCGATGAATAAGTAACATCTGTTCGTCGATGCGTACAATCGTCAAAGTTGTATCGAAGAGGAACGTTGCGATAGATGTAGTCGTTCGAAAGGAAGACTAAGCGGCGATTGCGATAGATGAAAGGTTTGTTTCGAGAACACTGAACGCAGTAATCTTTGTGACTCGTTCGACGTTGTCCTAATAGAACAATCTTTAATAAAAATTCGATTGATCACAGTGTTTGTGTGAGAACTACAAAATAGACCAAACGATGAGGGTACTTTTCGGTTTTACGACCCCAAACATGACTTTCATGATAACTGTAATGAATCCAGCTTCTATTTCAGAAGAATTCTTTTCATCAATCCCACTTCTACTTAGCCAACAATTATTTTCATCAGTCCGACTTCTATTTAGCAAGAATTCTTTATTCTTTTCGTCAATCCAACTTCTTTATCGACCAACGCTGACTCGCCATGCAGTGGCGAGTGATTTACGAGGCTAAACTACACGCTTTTTTCATAAATCCAGCTTCTATTTTAGCTAATAACTAGTTTCATCAATCCAACTTCGATTTCGGCAAACAATTATTTTTATCAATCCACCTTCCATTTACGTAGACACATAGGAGATATAATAAAATACGCTAAAGAATTTTGGGGGTCGTAAAACCGACAAGTACCACGATGAGCGCTACAACAGAGTGCATCTTCGCAAGATGGGGGCTCAATTACGATGGCACAAAAGTGTCTACAATTGTCGCATCCCAAATCAGGGAACGCTCGTTGTTCCATGGAATCAGGGTTTGGCCATCTGGTCTTTTCCCATGCAGTCGGGCGAGGCCAGCTGGTTCACTGATCGATGGTGTACCTGCCCTGATGAGGCTGCGTAGCATGATGTCATTGATTGAAGAGTGTCTGGCTTGTCTGCCGAAACCCAGTGAGCTATCCTCTGGCTGCAGTGCCGGCCTTAGTATATTGCGGTCCCTGTGCAGAGTGAACTGTACGGGCCCCATGGCACAAGTGAACTTGTTTTTCTTTGCTAATCATTGTGTGTGCGTGTGTGTGTGTGCTAAAAAATAAACCCTAAAAATAAAATCCAATTGAGCATCGTAGTATCAGGTGTGCATCTTGTCTTGGTATCTGCTCCAGCTTTTTATAGTGCTTGCTAACCTCGATACGATTGAGTTTAAAGCATCGTCGAGGGCCTCACGTGGAGATAGAGGTGCGCCTAGCAGCTCTGCTGATGATGGATCTATGCGCAGGAATGGTTCACCGGTTCTGGAAGGCCGGTCGTTGAGACCCCGGATATTACCTCGCATTTTGAGCTGTTGATCGATAAGCCCAAACGTGCGCAACTTTCTTTCTTGCCACCACGTCCTCGCAGACCATCTCGTACCCGCCGCCCTCGGTGAGAACATCTAAATATCCGAAGGCCCAGGTGGTCGTAACAAGGTGTGCAGCGGAGGATGTGTATGAGCCTCGGAGCCCCAATTGAGCATCGTAGTTGAGTGCGTTTTGTCTTGGTATCTGCTGATTCTGCTCCAGCGGCAATTGTAAGTGAGACAGAACTTATACACTGTAGGTGCGGCAGGCAAAAGAGAACCGGACCCAGAGGCCAGAGGTCTCTTTGTTACGGGCCTTCCTGCGATTGTAGATTGAAGTTGCCGTACTTCAAGATGGATGATTTAGCAGTAGGCGGAGAGTTCGGGGCACCACTCCGACAACGAGGATAACATGATGTCACGGTGCAGGCTGTTAAAGGCATTTACCAGGTCCGGTTTAATGATTATTGTGTCTTGGCTCATGTGTTCCATGAATCTTCTCGTGGCGTGAATCGCTGCTTCCGATTCCCCAGGTACACCGACTCTCAGTTGTTTAGGGAAGAGGCGAGGAGTCACTATGGGGATTATGTAAGCATTTGCGAACTCCGAGGCTAGTCTGCACCACAAGTATCGTATGACAAAAGGTTTAAGGCCTCCCGAGCTTTTCTTAAGTGCAAACAGTGTGCAGAGGATAGGGCGAAGCTCTTGTGGTCAAATACCGGCCAAGAGCAGGTTTATTAAGGCAGTCACCGCCTTCAGTAGACCCTGACCGGCGACGTGGTCGCTGACTAGCTCTAAGACGTGCTGTGGCCTCAGGGGTTCGCTGGAGGAGCCTTTCGGGAAGGAGCGCATGGCGTCAAGGACCTCAGTTTCAGTGATCTGTAATGAAGCTGTTTGCGGCGTCGGCTGCGCAATGGTCCGCTCTGGGACCGATGGGTGTTTGAGCCGGAGTAGCTCCAAAGTTTCTTTGTTAATTGGAGATAGACTATCGTCAGAGCAGTGGATGCGAGTTGCAGCGCTGACGTTGCCATCTTTTAACTTGGCCGCCATTATTATTATTATTCGTCACTGATTATTATTATGATTATTATTTTTATTGTTATTTTTATTATTATTGCTATTTTTATTATTATTATTATTATTATTATTATTATTATTTTTTTTTTTTATGCCCCGAGGTAAACATGATCCCTCAGGGACTTGAATATTACTATTGTCGATGGGGTTGTCTGGAAATGACCCTACTCGTCGTTGTCCTGGCTGACGAAGGTGCCCCGAAATGCGATGGAGTTGAAGCGTTGTATCGTTAATGATATTCGCTGAAAGAGAAAGGAAGTTTCACGTGGATCCCCCGTGATCATGCTTGTTTTTCGTCCCAGTTCGGATAGAAAGTCCCGACCTTCATAGTTTATCGGACCCATAGTTTTATTATTATTATTATATTATTATTATTATTATTATTATTATTATTATTATTATTATTATTATTATTATTATTATTATTATTATCATCATCATCATCATCATCATCATCACCACCACCACCACCACCACCACCACCACCACCACCACCACCACCACCACCACCACCACCACCACCACCACCACCACCACCACCACCACCACCACCACCACCACCACCACCACCACCACCACCACCACCACCACCACCACCACCACCACCACCACCACCACCACCACCACCACCACCACCACCACCACCACCACCACCACCACTACTACTACTTATTAACTACTACTACTACTACTACTACTACTACTACTACTACTACTACTACTACTACTACTACTACTACTACTACTACTACTACTACTACTACTACTACTACTACTACTACTACTACTACTACTACTACTACTACTACTACTACTACTACTACTACAACTACTACTACTACTACTACTACTACTACTACTACTACTACTACTACTACTACTACTGCTGCTGCTGCTGCTACTACTACTACTACTACTACTACTACTACTACTACTACAACTACTACTATTACTACTATATTTTTCAGTGTGTGGTATTGAATTACAATTGACGAGGGCGGGGCAATATCCAGCCCCACGCCGTAGAAACGTCACTGCTATTGTCTTGCAATTACATACAAACGCATTTTACATTATGAATAAATATGACTGACACTGATTTTAAATTTTATGCGTTATTCTACGACTCCGGATACCATTGAAAAATATAAGAGTCGCAGTTATATCACTTGTAGCTCCTGAGAAACCTAGAGTTAACAATTACAGGTTAAGTGATCATGAACTACACGATCATAAGATGCCCGTAGAATGTTGACGACGCCGTTTTAAAATTCCTCGATCCCGAAAAACTATGAAATAGTCTCCAAGATCACCAATCACTTGTATCTCTTGCGAAACGAAAGGCTAACCATAACAGGTCACGTTACATTGAGCTACATGCACAGAGCAAACTGTTATACGGTGGTCATATTGTTTTGATTATAACTCGACTGGATTTCCATAACCCCTACAAAGTTTTCTTACACTGTTAACGTTTCTTTATCCCTAACAGATACTGTGATATCAATACGTGTCAAACTACTTTTAAAATGTCGCATTGCTTTCAGTTGTATTGCAAAGATACTCGGTGGAGGTAAAAATTTCCCGCCAGGTTGCGTACTACTTCGTCAAGGAAGGGCGAGGCAATGCAAAACAAGCAAAGATATAAGTCATATAACCATAACCAATAACCACATTTTTTATTGAAACCAATCGCTATATAATTTTACATAATAAAGAGAGCGACATTTACGCCGGACCATGAGTGGAAAGGAAAGAAACGTGAACGGTAATGCGAGATAAAGTAGCTTGGGGTAAAGTAAGTTAAGACTGAATAAAGCAGGAGAAGGTGAGGTAAGTTAGGGCAAGGCGAGATGAGGGAAGTAAGCTAAAGTGGCATCAAATGGAGAATGGGTGAGACAAGGTAAGGTTGACTAGGCTAACTATTTCATTCAGTCTATCACTTAAATCGAATAGCGAATATGATTCAAACTGCAGCTTACCTGACATTGTTTTGTAGGCAGAGTAGTAATTTTCCAGAGTGGAGTAGGCCAGAAGAACAGACTGGATGGTAGCGGCGGAGTAACTCCAGGCGGGGAAGTGCATACCAGACAAGGTTTCGTACTTCCGATACATTTTGGCGTATATGACGCCGTACACGAACGTGCCAACCATGTAACTGGCCATGAGCAAACGGTATATCACGTACCATAAGGCATCACCACCCGTCTAAAAATGTTAGTACAAATCTATATGCATAAGTAGTAATGAATACCCCGTTTTGTACCTCAATTTATACCCCACCCACATTTACACTCCCGTTTTGGACCTCAATTTATACCCCACCCACTTTTACACTCCCGTTTTGGACATCAGTTTGGGTACGAATACAGGGTCAAAGGTCAAACGACCACGGCCTCCGCTAAAAACAGACACCCATTAAATTTGGGCAAGGGTCCCTCTTCTTGGGTGGGCGTGCGTGTGCCCCTACCCCTCCCCTCCATTCTTCTTTCACTCTACACGCCTTAGCAAAGCTCATTGAATATTCATTATTTGCATGCTGTGCATTCTATTTGGGCCTTTCACACGCATATGCGTGCAGCCAATTTTTATACAAGCAAGCTACCAATTCTTGCATGTATAGCACTCAATTTTTACTCATCATCCATCTTTGCTCAAGCATTGCAAGGCGCCCATTTTTGCAACTTTTCTTACTACAATCAAGCTGCCATTGTTTTGGCCATTTTCACATAGCTCACATTTAAGCTTGGAGTCCAACATGGCTAGGCTTTACTCTCGTAGCTGCACTTGCATTCTTTTACATGTGCATTGTTTGGCGTATAGCAATTTACACTTAGGTCAACTTTAATGGTAGAGGCCATTATAAGCAAGCATTCAATTCTTTTGGACCATACAGCCATTTTCTCTTAGGCACGCACACATTTTAGGCTCAAGCCTACAACTACAAACCTTGCAACTCCATCTTCGTCATCCAGCAAGGCGCGCAAGCACTTAGTGTGGAAGCCAAGGCAGCCAGTGTTTGCGCTTGCATGCCATTACAGCTCTTGCCTGACCATTTAGCCTTGAATATTTAGTACTTGCACCCTTTTGAGGCACAACAGCATTTTACTCTTAGGCAGCCATTCTTTGGGCTCGCCTTGTTTTTCATGGCTGACTAAGGCCAATTTATTATTCAATAGGCACAAATTGCAATGTTTTTGTGCGCTTGCATTGAATTAGAGCGACAACCTTTTACTCTTAGACAGCAAGACATTCGTTGGGCTTGCCTTGTTTTACAAGGATGACCAACGCTTATTGAATATTCATTATCCTTAGGCCCTTTTACACTTGCACAATCATCACCTAAACTGAATTTAGCATGGTATTCAACTTTTGCAAAGCACTCAGGTGTCTTTGCTCTATTGCATTCTCCTACAGCTCACGCATTTAGTTATGCAAATCTTTCAACAAAATGAACTTAAATCTGAGAAAAGTTAAACTGAAATCTCAGTTTCATTGAAATTCTCGGTTCAGTTTCGGATAGTAAGTGTCTTTTACAGATGGCGCATGAGCGAGAGAGAGAGAGAGGGGAGAGAGGTGTTTTGGCAGAGCTGGAGGGAGAGAGAGAGGGAGGGAGCGATAGAGAGAGAGGGAGAGAGGCGGTTTGGCAGAGCTGGAGGGAGAGAGAGAGGGAGGGAGCGAGAGAGAGAGAGATGGAGAGAGGCGTTTGGCAGAGCTGGAGGGAGAGAGAGAGAGAGGGAGGGAGCGAGAGTGAGAGAGGGAGCGAAGCGCCTTTGGCAGACAAGTAGCGTGTGAGCGAGAGAGATGCGCGGCTTATATTTCTGACCTGGTGGTTTTACAACTTTTACATTTCAGACACCTAAAACTCACACTCAAAGCTAGCTTCACAGTAGAATATTGCGAGTTTGTAGAGCAAACCTGCCAATTGTAGACGTGCGTCATTTAGAATGTGTGTATTTACTTAACAGACTTATAATTTTCTATACAGCTTGGAGACTTAAGTTGAGAGTTTATTTAGCGAACCGAGGGTTTGAGCTGTTGTATGGAGAGGTGTTTTGAGACCCTGCATAGTGCTCTTTTACGACAGTTGGCAGGCAATCAAATGTTTTTATTTGTGTAATGCATTCCACAAATGGTTCTTAATTCTGAAAAATCTCAAATTCATTGAAATTCTAGAGTCATGGAAAAACCCCACTTGGTTAATTTTGGATAGCAGGTGACATTTACAGGGGCATGGACACAGCGATATTGAGAGAGCGAGAATGAAAGAGGCACGGAGATAGGCAGAGTTTCTCTCTACAATCTCCATTACCAGACGAAACCTGTTTTTTAATAGTGTTTAGCGGAAGAGAGGGGTAATATGAAACCAAAATCTTTAAAGTCAATGCAAGGAAGGTTAGAAAACCGAGTCGTTTGGTCGTTTCACCAAACGGCGAACCCATGCTGTATACACAGCGGTAAGTAAGTATGAAAATGCAAATCTTATACAGTTGATGAGTTGTGTAGAGTCTGCGTCGTGGCCAGGAATGAATGAAGTAGCATCACGCGTTTCGATGGAAATGCTTAAACTTCTATTCGCAAGATGCCACTTTAGAAGTTATCGCAAATTTTTAAGGTGTAAGAGCTCGTTACAACACGTGAAAAATGTAGAACACGAAATCATTGTGATATTTGTAAGCTTGGCTGACAGTACAAGACTTTGTCGTATTTTCAGTCACTTTTTCATGTTGCCATACCACGAGAGCTCAGTTGAATGAGGGAGGGGTTTTTCCGCTCGCCCGCCAGCCAGCCCTATACGCTATAGACCAAAGTGGCAGTGCCACTTTGACATAGGCATTATACAATTTTAAAAACAGCCGGTTTACGCTCTGTAGAAGACAGAATCATCACACTGAAATGCATGCCGCCATAAACTTGTGCCCAATCTGTTAATATTTTTCCGATTATAGGATTGAGATGTAAGCTGGCTCGAATGAAGGCATGAAATTACAAGTTTTGTCGGCCATTGCGTGAAATTGTGAGTGTGTTTCTTTAGCAGCAGCTGCAGCTGCTGCCACTGCTGAACGTCATACTATGAATCTAAGAGAGAGAGAATTAAGGCCGCCTTGGTGGCTTTGCATGCATGTCATTGCCACAACTCTGAGAATATTCGCAATCGACGGGTTTTTTCTCACACTGCAAACGTGTTAATCTATAAAAAGTTAAACATGTATCTGCAAATTTTGACTGTGCCTCGCATCTCCAGAAAGCTGAGAACCTAAGGTTCTCAACTCTGTTCACAGCTCAGAAAGTTATGAATCAAAAGTTCTCAACTCCAGAAAATGAAAATCCGTGGCTTACAACTCCAGATAATGAAAAAACCAATGGTTCACAAGCATGCTGCTGATAATGCAGGTGATGTTACAAACTCGCTCACCTGCTATAGCTTTAAAATGTAATGAAAATTTGGGTAAGCGACTGCAAGCAAATTGAGAGTAAAGTTTCGCAGGTGCAACCATTTCAATTAGATACTAATGCATAGTCTTCAACAGCCGCTGGCAGCTGCTATAAACAAGCTGTCAGAATCAATGCTGCTCTCATAGTTCTCAGCTACCGCTAGATGCTGCGATAAACACACTTACTTATTTACTTAACAGACCGTCAGAATGTCAGGCCTGCTGCTGCCAAAGCCGTTATCAAAGCGATGAAATTATAGAGTTGCAGTGCCATTGTTTAAACGATCAATTCACGGAGATCACAATGTCCAAGTTTGTGCATGTGGCATGTAGCACTTTGGTCTCTCGGTCGACTTATTATGACCAGTCTAATGTACTTTGAACCTCACGCGTCTGTGGTGGCAGCTAGCGAGGCGGTTATCGAAGCATTGAAATTACACATGGTCTTTGCTTAAACTTTCAACTCAATGTGTGCATATATGTCCATTTCACATGTGTCATGTAAGCATTTTGTCATTCCCTCAGCTCATACTGTATATTGAAGCTCAGCACACATGCAAACGATGACAATGGACAGTAAAAATGAGTTGAGAACTTTTGATTCATAACTTTCTGAGTTGAGAACAGAGTTGAGAACCTTAGGTTCTCAGCTTTCTGGAGATGCGAGGCACAGTCAAAATTTGCAGATACATGTTTAACTTTTTATAGATTAACACGTTTGCAGTGTGAGAAAAAACCCGTCGATTGCGAATATTCTCAGAGTTGTGGCAATGACATGCATGCAAAGCCACCAAGGCGGCCTTAATTCTCTCTCTCTTAGATTCATAGTATGACGTTCAGCAGTGGCAGCAGCTGCAGCTGCTGCTAAAGAAACACACTCACAATTTCACGCAATGGCCGACAAAACTTGTAATTTCATGCCTTCATTCGAGCCAGCTTACATCTCAATCCTATAATCGGAAAAATATTAACAGATTGGGCACAAGTTTATGGCGGCATGCATTTCAGTGTGATGATTCTGTCTTCTACAGAGCGTAAACCGGCTGTTTTTAAAATTGTATAATGCCTGTGTCAAAGTGGCACTGCCACTTTGGTCTATAGCGTATAGGGCTGGCTGGCGGGCGAGCGGAAAAACCCCTCCCCTCCCTCTATCCCTCAAAGGCGCTCTCATGCTATGGCAGCTTGGAAAGTGGCAGAAAATACGACAATGTCTTATACTAAGACATCAACAGTTGCCAAGCTTACAAATATCACAACGTTTTCGTGTTTTACATTTTTCACCGGTTGCAAAGACAGCCTATTACAACTTAAAATATTAGCGATAACTTCTAAGGTGCCACATTGTGAATAGAAGCTTCTGAGGTTTTATGTTTCTCTAGAAACGAGCGATGCGCGTTCTTTCTTAGCGTCGACTCATAGAGAGCCGACTCGGCAAAAACGCATCAACATTATACGATTAATAAAGAAGCTGATTGTGTTTCGGAAATTTTATCAAAGAGTTATAGTACTGCATTTGCATTGAATTCTAAATGCCACAAATTCTCCATGAGTGGCGAACACGCTCACCGCTAAGTGTCGTAGCCTATGCCATTGTAATTTTAGATAAGATCATGCTAGTTTGCTAAAAAATTCATGCTATTAAAAATAATAAACCTTCAACTCGTAATCGACTTGAATAAAGTTGACATTTTAGTGAGAGTAACTATCTCTCTCTCTCTGAATAAAATTGACATTTCAGTGCGAGTAACTCTCTCTCTCGCCATCTCTCTCTCGCTCTCTCCCTCCCTCACTCCATCGCTCTCTCACTCTCTCCCTCCCTCACTCCCTCTCTCTATCTCTCTATCTCTCTCTCGCCATCTCTCCATCTCTCTCTCTCTACACCTCTCTCTCTCTCTCTCTCTGCGCCTCTCTGCTTCTTAGCGGTGTTGCCACCATCTCTACAATGAGAAAAGCATAGTCTTCTAAAAGAGAGTCAACTCAACCTCAGCCTCCCCATGGCTAGAAAGAGCTTCCTAGCCTCTTTTAAAAAACCACATCTCTCTCTCTGTGAATAAAATTGACATTTCAGTGCGAGTAACTCTCTCTCTCTCTCGCCATCTCTCTCTCTCTCTCTCTCTCTCTCACTCTCGCTCTCTCACTCCCTCCCTCCATCGCTCTCTCACTCCATCTCTACCTCTCGCTCTCTCTCTCTCTCTCTCGCTCCCTCCCTCTCTCTCCCTCCAGCTCTGCCAAAACACCTCTCTCCCTCTCTCTCTCGCTCTAGCTCTTTACCTCCCTCACTCGCAACCGCGCTGTGCCTCTGCCAAAGCGCATCGCTCCTTATCTCCATGTCTCTCTCTCTCTCTCTCTCTCTCTCTCTCTCTCTCTCTCTCTCTCTCTCTCTCTCTCTCTCTCAAGTCCTCAAATTCTCTAGAAAAATTATAAGTCAGAATCATAAACTAGTTGTGTGAACTCTCTAAACAAGAATTTAAGTTGTAAAAGTTTGTAGGCCGCACAAAAAGAGAAGTCAACTACTAAATATTCAATGCTAAATGGGAGAGCTGTAATGGCATGCGTGCGCAAACACCGCATGCCTTGGCTTCCACTCTAGGTGTAAAAGGAGGCCGGCCAACTGCTGTAATGGGATGCGAGTGCAAACGCAGCATGCCTTGGCTTCCACACTACGTGAATGAGTGTCGGTCAGCCTTGTAAAACATGTGAAACTCAAAGACGGGCTTACCACCTAAGCATAAAATGCTGTAGCCCAAATTCAAAAACACGGCATGGGCGAAATTGCTAAACCATACACCGGTTCGATGCTATTGCTAAAACATATGCTGGTTGGATGCCATTGCTCTGTCTTTCAAAATTGTAAGTCGAGTCAGCTGCTTGAGTAGAGAAAACCCAAGTTGCTAACTTTTAATTTAAGTCTCATGATAAGTTTAGGTAGTATAGTTTGAGGCCTAACTGTAAAAGCACATTACCCAAATAAGCTTCTCCGTCTATAGTGATATTTTTAGTGTAAAGACAGATGCTAAATTCAGTTTAAGCGATGAATGTGTGAGCAGTTGAATGCCAAGAGCTATGTGCAAGTGTAAAAGGGCATAAGGCAAATGAATATTCAATGGGCTTTGGTCACCCTTGTAAAACAAGGTAACGAATGCAGGCCCAACGCGAGGCGTCTAGGTGTAAAAGCGCAAATACACTTGCTATAGCAGCTTGCCTAAGCCTATTGTGTAAAAGAACTCAATTTGTATTTAAGGATTAATAAAATGGACTTAGTCAGCCTTGTAAAACACTGCTTGTGCAAAGCCTAGTTGCAGTGGCCTGCAATGAAGGCTAGCGAGTAAAAATTGGCCGCTTGCCTAAGTGAAATGGTGGTATGGTGCAAAAGAATGGGCAGCTGTAGTGTAAAATACAGCAATTTGTGTGAGCTGCATGTGCTTGCTCGCTCATTGGTTACGTGTAGAAACGCCAAATGCAATGATGCCAATGTGTACACGCTATGATGAATGTCCTGTAAGAGAGAAAAATGTGCATGAAGACTTAGAGAGTGCATGCCGGTATTGAGAAATATTGCAAAATGAGCTTTATGAAGTTTCTAAGAGCGTTGCTTGGGAGGGCTTGTAGTTGTATGTTTGAACCTAAAATGGGCTGTGTGTGTAAGAGAAATGGTTGTATGGGCCAAAGAATGTGCAGTTGTAGTGTAAAATGCTGCCCACGTTGTGGTTAATGAATAATCAATGAGCTTTGCTGTGGCATGTAGAGCGAAAGAAGAATGGGTAGGGGTACGCACGCCCCACCCGCGCAACCCTTGGCCAAATTTAATGGCTGTTGTGGTCGTTTGACCTTTGACCTGTACTTGGACTACTTTATGCTTGTAACAGCCAAGTAAAATTATGCTTGAACCCGCCTTATGGAATTATGGATTAACCCGCCATATGGAATTATGGATTAACCCGCCATATGGAATTATGGATTAGCCCGCCATTACTTAACTACTTGCATATGTCTGTTTGCATGTATCTCTTTCTGTCCGTATGGCTGCCTGTTTCGTCGTCTGCATCTGCTTGTGTATGTATTTACATAAAGGATCCTGAGTGGCCGAGTGGGTTGGTAGCCCGCTCGTCACGCCGGCGCCCCGGGTTCGCTTCCTGGTCGGTCGGTTTATCAGAGATTAATTTCTCGGATCTTTACTGCGGTTGGCTCGGTCGCAATATAAACGTGGAGTACAATAAAACACACAACACAACACAATATACTGGGGCTCGGTGGTTTGGGGGTATGTTCGGTGCCTTGCAGCTGGAGGGTTGCGGGTTCGAATCCACCTCAAAGCCGCCGCGTAGGGACCCTGGGCAAGTCCTTCACTCGCAATTGCTCATGCGCTTCGGCGTGAAACTCCGACTACAGCAGTAGTCGGGAGCGCCTCTGAATGGGAAATCTGGTAGGGGCGCTATAACAAGTGTTCAAATACAATACAATACAATAAATCTGTAGTTAGACAGGCAGGCAGGCAGGCAGGCAGGCAGACAGGCAGACAGACAAACAGACAGGCAGGCAGGCAGGCAGGCAGGCCGGTAGGTAGATAGGTAGATAATAACGTAAAGTTATCGCTAATAAAGTTTAATGTCATAATTTGTTTGCATGAATGAAGAAAACTCGTAAGTCGACTGTATTCGAGGTCGAAGGATAATTCGACTGAGGTTCACACGCGACCACAAACACTAAAATATTAAACGTCTTTGTCCTGCCAACTCGCCCTGAAGCATATATTTGCTGAATAACTTGGGTCGAAGTCAACGGCCCTGGATAGCCACAAACTCTTTACACTACTTCTATAGGATGGAGGCTGAGTGAGAACCAGATGCATTGTATTCCACGGATGGTTATGAAAGAAAGTGTGTGGGAGTGCAGTATCCAGCTACCGTGATAGAACATTTTAGAGAATACCTATCGTAAGGATCTTACCATTGCTGTACCGCTTTTTGATAACATGTCCAAAATGTAGGCCTATTCGAAAGTCTAAAAATACTTACCAAAGTTTAAGGTATAAGCAGGGGATCCGTTCATAAGAGCGACATAACGAAAGAGCGACATAACAGAAGAACGATATAAATGCCGTATCAAAAGAGGGACAACCTAAGAAATGAAGTCAAATTTAAAAAGCGACAAATGTGAATATGTACTCGTTCAGAAGCAATAAATCTAGGCAACGATTCTAAACACTACATCTGGGCTACGAGTTTAATAAATGTACTAAAGTTATAATATGCTTGTAATGTAATGTTAATTCTTAACTTAGCGCCTTTTAAGTAGGATTACCTAACAAAACTAATTTTGTGTTACTGTAATATAGTGCAAAGTGTAATGTAAGTTTTCAATGGTCCTCAAAGTAACCCAGCTTCACGTAGACCAACACATTTACCCGCGTTTAGTCAAATTCAATCTGCTCGAGCCGAGTTGTTAAGTCAATCTTTATTGACAAGTCAAAACTGCAATACGGTAACTAATATGAATCAGTTAATCAAAACTGGCTTTTTCAAGCAATTTAGGAGCCCTGCGTTGCTTATTCTATGTACGATTAGCACTAAGATTATTTCACAAACAAAACACATGGTAGGCCAACTGTATGTTACACTAACCATTGGCTGTACTATCGTACACGGAGTCGGATGGTTTATCTTCAGGCTATCGACATTAAGCTCGGAAACTATCGATTGTCCTACTCCCATGTTACGCTCGCTTATCGTTCACTAATAATACGTTACAAATTTATTTAATAATGATAGTAGGCTAATAATAATAATAAACCGATTTTAGATTGCACATTCCAAAGCTGATCTCGGCGACGTCTTGGAACAATCAAGTTGAAAGTGTCGTAAACAAATTGTCCTAGTTACGTCATCAGTGCCTAAATAACTGATTTAGATATTTGCCTTGGTGACTGCGTTAATGCCTTCGATATATCCACTCTGGAACTTAATAAAATCAAACCAAATCATTTATTTCTGCAACCATCAGAAAAAAATAAACAAAAGAAAACCAAGAAGCAACGGTTGCGACATGTACCGGCTGCACGCGGGGGGGCACAAAAGAGCATGGGTCCCGCTATATATAGGGACACCTGTGTAAAGATACAGATATTAGGAGAAAGACAGGCAATCGATACATAGATTGGATAAGCCTTGGGCACAAGATCAAACGACAACCATAACAAACATAGATCTTCCACTTATCACCCAACATCTTAATCTTAGAGTTCACCTCTTCAAGAATTCCTGTACCCAATCCATGCTATCCTTCCAAGTTTTCTCCTTCTCAACGAAACCCACCTTATCAACCTCTGAATAAGCTGGTACCCTGCGCTTGACTTTAGGATTAATCACGTGTTAGCAATATGTGGGTACTAGAGGTACATAATTTAAACTTTCTCGTAGTATATTATAATCCTATCAGAATTCCACGAAGCTTTCTCAACGTATTAAAATGTTAAATGCGGTTTAATTGAATTTGAAACCCGCATTGATACTAACACTTATGTCTTGTTCTCTACGAAAACAGCATTTTGGTAGTATCTAGATTTAAGTTTTATAGGTGCAATCGCAAATTTATGTCGATTACGTCATATATCATAATAAATCATCATATTCGACTTGGTTGGAGTAGAGAGGACTAGAACGACGGACTCTGACTGGATTGAATATGATTGGATTTGATGCGGCTGGAGTAATTCGCTTGTCTTGTAGCATTGTCACATACTAAATAGAGGATTCGGTCATTTCTCACATTTAAGTCACTGACATTTAAGTTAACTGACAACGAGCCCGCTGGTGTTTCATTCGAAATTTTCATTTGTAGCCTATGTGTTAATGTATTTTTGTTTTTTTAGGCGGTTGCTATTTGTTTCAATTTGGCCAGAAAACATTTTCATTTGGCACTAGTCTATGCAGAATATAAAATTTAATTCGAACACGATCTAAAATAATCAGAGAAGACTGGAACTACTTAAATTATGTCATACTGAAAATGACTACTATAACGCATTTGTAGGTTTAAAGAAATTTGCATATTTTGAAGGCACAACTTGAATAACTTTAGCAGATTTTTATCGATCCATAAAATGTGAACTCCATCAAGAAGCTAAAATCAATTTAAAGACATAAAATTTAGATAAATGTCCTATTAAAATAAAGGTCCAGCAAGCCCCATGTCTTATAAAATTAAATATGCTGTTTCAGGTCAAATGCAGCGGAGGTTAAAAAATCCTACGTGAGTCGTTTTAACAGCGAGGGTTGAATTCGTGAGGGAATTTTCTCTTTCTACAAATCACACTATTGTTGAGTTAGAGCAAAACAAATGTATCAAATGTATGTTCGAAGGGAGATAGTCTGAAAACGTACACATTCTTGAGAGGGAATCCTCCCTTACCCTAAACTTCGCACTCTGACTGGTGAAAGCGGCACATTTGCATCAGTAGCTTGACCATTGCGGCTGCAAGGAGTCCGCTCAGCAGACATCGAACTCGCAATTCTTAGGCCAGAGATCAAGTACATTGTGGCGACCGCCGCCCGTACGCTACCTCTCTGCTCACGGGACGGTGTCGGCTCCAGCCCACTATCCGTCTGAAGCCGCGCGAGTCACTGCCTTGTCTATCTTCCTCGTAAAATGGCTGTTCTGCATCTCTACCCATAGTAACCATTTCTGTCAGGGGAGGCTTAGGGTTTTCCACTTCTCTAAGAGAGGTAACAGTGTACAGCTCCGTATTGGCGTCTGACTGCTTCTTCCACGGTTTTACGAATGGGCAACGTCCTGAGGATGGCCTTTTCTCAGAACAGGGTTCGTTCTCTTGCAAGCTAGAGTCTTCTTCTTTGTGCATACCTTCTTAGCTACGGGCTTCCTCTTCTTCTCCGCCTGAACTGAACTTTTACGTACCACTCTACATCTCGTGACTCCTAAGCTCTCGCCAATAATAGGGGACACCAAACGTTCTCTAAGTTCCGAAAACCAGGGATACTTATGACAAGTCTGTACATTATCTCGTCCTAGACAATACTTGAAACCACTCTCTACGTCAACTCGCCCTAGACCATACTGGGAACAATTCTCTACGTCAACTCGTCCTATACAAATGTCCATGGGGCAATGAGTCTTCCTACCGTCCATTTCCGTGTTTGGCATGCGGCCTCACACGTACATTGTCATGCACCACAATTAACGGAGTAAGTTCCTTACTCGCCTCTGTGTTGGCAAAGCACGACCAACACAGTGATAAATTCTACTGTGAAAGAAAGAAACACTGGTAAGGTATCTACGGACTCTGATAGTGAAGGCAAAGACCAACCAACACTATATGCACACAGAACTTCGTTCCGACCTACGCACGAGGGGGACCAGCCTCGCACTTCAGTCAGTTCTCAGAGCTGTGTGTTGTGACAAGCATATATTTATCTACTCGGGTACCCGACTACCCGAACGTACACGTACCATTTCTTGGTCTGTGTTGATATACCCACCGGGGGCTTTCGTAGTCCTCACCAAGGGCGTTGACTCGCTGTGTCTCGCGAGTATACCCTTCCCCGGCTTGAGTCTTACACAACCTTTCTTCACACTATCCGAAACAATCTGACCCGGGACCTGCCAACAGAGTGGACCCTTACTCCGCCTCAGGTAAGCCGCTGATCAGACTTTCCGAATCAGATAGCGAACGTTACGGTTGTGCCCGGGAGCGCACGGGGTCACAGGAACCAGGGGTAAGTGTCACTAACGTTACCCCTTTGTTTCTCACAGACCTGTGTATTTACTTCCCTGTTAGGGAATTGTACTGTCTCTCACACCTGAACGAACCACGGTCAGATCTGTCGGGTAGTTTTCCGAACAGAGAGAGATATGCGGCTAGTCCCGCAAGTAAAGAATTTGCTGGGAAACCGCGAATAAAGATATTGCGATAAGTCCCGCAAGTAGAGATTTACCGCGGGAAAACCGCGGTAATAAGTACAACCGACGTTAAGAACGCAAGGAAAGATATTGCACGGGGAAACCGCTAATAGAGATATATCGGTTAGATCCGCAAGCAGAGATAGGTTCCGCGGGAAAACCGCGGGAGTAAGTACGAACAGAAAGATATTCCGCGGGAAAACCGCGGAAGTAACTATAACGACGCTAGATACGCAACGGAAGATATTCCACGGGGAAACCGCGGAAATAGCCTAACTATGATTTTTCGGTAAGTCCCGTAAGTAGAAAAGGTGCGGTAGAACCGCAAGTTGTGAAGAATAGAAAAGAATATGCGGATGGGGTCTATCTGTAATGGTTGAGATTTTAGTGAAAGTTTACCAGTTGTTAACGAACCGGACCAGCGGGGAATTTCCCCGTATCTATCTGTCACCAATGGGGTCGCCCTCCCCGTATTTGATCGAACCGGATCACTGGGGAATTTTCCCCGTACTTTACGCACTCGCCGATCACTAACCAGACACTGATTTCCCGGTCGCTCCCCGTACTCTGAACTTTACGCGGAAACCGGACTTTGATTTTTCACTCGCCGTCAACTGATTTGCCCGTCTTTCCCGTACTCCGATCTTTACGCGGAAACCGGACTTTGATTTTTCACTCGCCGTCAACTGATTTCTCGGTCGCTCCCCGTACTCCGATCGGACGGTATCACCGGGGTCTCGCCTTGCCCGTGTATTTATACAGACCTGTGATTTCTCGGTATCTCCCCGTATTAGACCGGTGAGCCTTTATTGCTCACGCTCGGTCCTTCCCAGAGTTATGCTCAGCCGTTAAACTCCGGCAATCGGGATTCAAACCGTCTCTCGATCTACGACAGGGTGGGCCCCAGCCCTGCCGAATCGGCGGCGACAGTCCGGACACCCAAAGAGCGTTTGCCTTGGCTGTAACTCTGGAGCGCACTGATTAGTCTTGTTTTGGACGCTGGTGCGCCCGCAACTTTCACGAACCGATTTCACTCGCTTACCGCACTGGTGTGTGGTATTTTTCGCTAACCGTAACCGAACGATACCAAAAGATCCGTATCGTATATGCAGAGTAGTAAACTGTCGCTACTCTACATTATAAGCGATACACGGTGAGGCAGGCTATATTCATCCGTGATCAATGTATGCTATAGCATCTTAACGCTTATAAATGCGTCCCTACCAAAAGTTTTAATATAAGGTAGGTGTCTAAGAGATAGAACCCCTAAGTATTAATTTAGGCGATGCCTATCTTTAGTCATCAATTATAGGCCGTGGGAAGGTGTACTTTTATTTAATTAATATATTGAAACGATAAAATGGCAAATATTAAGCGGGCGTATATTTTTTATTATATTTATTAACACTCAAATCGAGCGTATGTCACACGGGGCCACGCCACCTAGCGACTTAGAGGCGCGACACCGTATAACAAAAAAATCAATATTATTAAGCTATTTATAGATCATTCATTCTGCCTTGTGGCTTGTCCGCCACAACATTGCCAATTTATCCGTGTCTGTCCACATTATAAAACGCCTATCTTAGCGAAAGAATATTTATTAGTTTAGTTTTTAAGCAATGATAAACGCAAATATCGTTTTTCCACTGTTCCTGCTATGCCTTCTTATCGATAAAGTCATGGTGTCTCAACACAGAAGAGGAGTTCAATATCCTTCAGTTTGATCCTTGCGTTCCCCAAAAGCCTCACCCTATAAACATGCGGAATTGAAATTTGCCATAAAGTGAAGAAGTATTGAGACTTTTCTTTGAAGACTCCAGACTTCGCCTACTCCTGCATTATGGCAACCCAACGTCACCAGTGCAACAAAGACACGTGATCGTGTGTTTGTGTCACAGATATTGACCTAATCGTAATCGTAATCGTAATACTTCTAAAGCGCCACTGGAAAGCCAATCGCAGGGCACCAGCTTATTCACGAGCGCTGCGTCTAGTCAGAAGGGTTGTCCAAAAGAGCAGTCCGAGGGAGGTCAGAGTCCGGTTTCCAGAGAGCATCAGAGGGGTCAGAGTAGCTGCTAAGGTGGGTGTCGTTTAGGTCGAGAGTTTGAAAGCATAGGATCAGTTGAGTCGGGGTAAGAGTTCTTGAAGAGGAGAGACCTAGCGCAGTTCTTAACCCTCGGGCTACCAAGGGGGGGGTGGTTGCCACCCCCTACGTTTTTATGCATAAAATTTTTTTCATATGGAATATAATTTTTGCAATTTAGGTAGCTGTAGCAGATTCATTGGCGCACATTTTGAGGTAAAGATCATGGTGGTAGCCCACGCCATTCAAAAGCTATACCCGATATACCCGAGACACCAGGGGGTGGATACCACCCCCACCCCTAGTTTTTCGACTGTAGCTTATTGACTATTCTTCCTATAAGAGAAACAAATATACCATCTTTAGAGGGAATGTAGGGCTTCATTTGCATACTTAAATGTTTGTCTTTTGAAAACCGGAAGTGATCAAAATAAATAATAATAATACCCGTAACATGCGTGAAAAATGTCTGAATGGAAGGACTCCCCCTTCGTTTTTTGTCTGTAGCGTATTCAGTTTTCTTCCCAGAAGAGAAACAAATATACCATTCTTTAGAGGGAATGTAGGGCTTCATTTGCATACTTACATGTTTGTCTTTTGAAAACCGGAAGTGATCAAAATAAATAATAATACGCGTAATCTGTGTGAAAATCGCTGAATGCAGCATTGTACATGTATGCATGCATACATGTACATGTATATATGTATGGATGCATATTTATACGTATATAAACATGTGTAGGTAATGTATTTGTGTATCTTGGATACACAGATCAGTTTCAAAACACGCATAATCGTATATTTGTTTATCCAAAAAGTACAAAATGTACGCAATAATATAAAATATCGCTAATTATCGGTGCCTTTGTTAAAAATGATGTAATTTCGAGGTGCATTCACATAATGTACAACTAAATATACCATTCTGTACAGAATTGAATGCTGAATCCATTGGTATATTACAAGAAATGATATGTGAAACAAACCCGAAATTGGTCTTGGTAGTCCGTGTCACAAAAAAAGCTTGGTAGCCCGAGGGTTAATAGTGCCTTGTTACTGCGGCTCCTCTTGAGCACAATGTCATGTGCGAAGGAGCTCGACAAGAACAATATGCAATACTTACCTACATGTACGTTCAATTTGTTATAGCCGGTTTTTAAAAGCAACTTTATAATGACACTTCTCTATTTTTGTGGATATTCGCCAACACTGGCACCATCACCGCTTTTATGGGGGATATGCGTGTTAATATAGCTTGCAACTCCTGATTCTGAATCCGAACATACCACACATGTTCAGATCGGACCATCCAATCAAAACTTACAACAATTTAAAGATTTCGCATAGTCCGACTTAAAAGACCTCACAGATCTAAAGGGGAAGTATGACGACCTGGTTTTGCTAAAACAAAAAGGTGAATTGGTTTAAACTGAAATCATCATATCAGCGAGCATATTATGCGCTGGTAAAATTTATAAATTTCACAAGAGAGTAAGAACTAGATATAAAAAAGTTAATCTGAGTCCTACTTCTAGTACCTTTTCTTAGTAATCATTTTTGTCATATAAATAAGCTTAAATTTCTCGCAAAAAATGAAATTTAGATGTCCCTGCATATTTAGACCCTGTGCAAGATCATACAAGCAAGAGCCCAATATCTGACAAATAAATACTTGATCTTCAGCATAAAGAATATCTGAGATTTGATATGCTTTCTCCGAGCGAGTCACATTTATTTTTTATAACCTAAGCTATACGGGTTGTTAAAATGTGGGTGCAGACAGAGATGAAAAGTGTAACAGGGATAGAGAAAGAGTGAGAGACAGACAGACAGAGACAGAAGAATTAAACTGTAGAAAACTAAACTGTAGAAAGGCATTTAATATTTTCCTTTAGTTTTGGAGCTGAGCTAGTCTTAACTAACCTATAGCAATGCCAGAGACTTTTGTCTGTGCAGTTCTAAGCTCCAGACCATCAATCATTACCAACATCTGCTTCCAGGTTGCTGAATAGAAATGAAGAGTTGATGTTCAGCTGTCGCGTCTGCCATTCTCGTCCACTGGGGATGTCTGTCGTTCAGGTTTTTTCCAGCGACCAAATGGTTGTCGTGTCTCATCTCATTGGTACTGATCAGCTGCCAACACCAGACTTGGTAAGAAAAGATGTTTTGCTTCAGGCCAAACTCCTGTCTGCTTTATTGCATCTAGTAGTTATCGACAGAATTACCGATGGAGCGAATGAATGATAGTTTACAGCTGTGACTAATCACATGCATAATCCATGTACTACATTCGTCAATAATTTCGCTCTAAACTAAAAACATAGGCCAACTACCTATATTCCGGTCTGCTTAGTGTTGATGTTTCCTATAATCCACTTCATTGTGAACTTCTGAACTTTGTTAAGAGGACATTATCCAACGCCACTTGTATAATCTATTGCGAACCTCGAGCATAGAGTGTTGAGGACCCTGTTAAAGCGTCAGCAAACTCGACGCTTTTCCAATAATCAGCTTTACTATAATTGTAGTGAATAAAACAACGTCCAAAAAATTTATATGTTGTTTTTCTCATGGTTGTAAAAAACGGTAAAACAAAATAAAAACGAAATAAAACGTCGTTTTATTCCAAAAAATAAAAAACGGAAAAAACGAGAAAAAAACGAAAAGAAAATAATTTAACTTTGTTACATCTTTTCTGCATTTTAAAATTAAAAACCTTGTTTACACAATTTAATTTTAATCAGCAAATAACATAACTTTATAAGTAAACACCAAGTAGCATTAATCTACAACAATTATTTTCTTTTTCATAAGTTTGGTTTAATAAGAAATTGAGTTATTAAAAATACTGAAATCTTTACAAATTTAAATTGTATACTTAAGTCCACAATCATAAGTCCATCCTGACATAAACAATTAAAAACTAAATTTTGTAACTATATAGGCCTAGAGTGTACGTAATCAAAAATTGTAGCCTACGTACAATTTGGACTTATAATTATTAGAACGTAATAATATATTATGGAGTCAGTTTATCAGTCAATCTGAGACTGCTGTGTAAAAAGACAACATTTCGCATTTTGGATAACTTAGAAATTAAAATAACTTTTATAAATTTTATTTCCTGTTCTGTGCTATTTTATTTCTCAACTGATGACACTATAAATAGTGACGTAAATTAGATGAATCCTTGAAAGGACGGAGACAATGTAAGGGATATCAGACAAGAATAAAATTAAACAAATAATGACAGACATTAAATAAATAAATAAAGTTACATACAAAAATAAAAAACGGAAAAAAACGAGACGAGAAATAAAAAACGAAAAAACGACGTTTTTTTAAAAATAATAAAAAACGAAAAAAACCTTTTTTACAACTATGGTTTTTCTACTGTAATTTGATTTATGATCTCTCTTATCTCCACCGGATTCAGGTTAAATCTCACTAAGTACTTGTAATTACGAAAAAATTGTGGTTTACCTCAGGTGTCCTGGATTATCCGTATGTCACTACTGGAATATAGTTTTCCAGCTAATCTTTCAATGAAACTTCGAACATAAATACATGTGATTAGACACCGACGTTTTATACTTAGGACCCATAAATTTGATTACTAATGAACGAATATAATAATAAAATAAATTCGGGAGGTGAGCAGTTTAGTATGAATTTTCAAATTCGTCTAAAACTGTACTTCCTTCTACGTCATTGTTTTCACAGGTGAATTGGAGCAAACGATATCCTTGCATCGACTTTAGCGAGGGAGAAAGAGCGATGATAATCAAGGACACCGAAGGGGATTGGGGAATCGTTGTTGGAAAATGGAAGAAATTTCGTAAAGGCGTTCCAGGCATACCTGGTAGGTACCTCATCTACTAAACCTCAAAAGCAAGCCGATAAGTTTACAACTTGGACACAAGCTGTGAGCAGCTGCTATGGTTTGGTGGCATTTAGAAATTTGAACATATATCGCACTACATGCTTGATATACTTTATTATCTCCCTCCTTCAGAGCGTACTGAATTTAAGATTTCGGTGTGGATATGGCGATGCCAGCTGGGGCTGCCCCATCCGAAGCTGAATTTTCATGTTTAATGCTTGACTGGCCGCAGATTCCTTTTTTCCACGATCCTTTGTGTATTAATAGACTCTCTTGCACAGATTTCGACAACGCAGTGTCTTGTCATTTCAGTGTTAGCAACCTATAGACTCTCTTCCTTGTGTATCTATGAGTCCATCTGGCCAGGAATACATACCTACATAACACATACATACATATATACATACATGCAGACATACATGTAGGCCTATACATATAAAAATGAATCCATAAATGCATGCAAACATAGGCTACATACATACAACCTTCTTCGTCTACTGTATGCGTTCATTTGTAAGACTCGCGCTGTTTATGTCTTCCTGGATTTCACTAGGAACTAGACGAGCCAGAGGAACAAGAGGTGTTCGAGGAAACCCAGGGTACTTTAGTGCCACATTCTTTCCTCTACGAACCCAATCACCTCCGACTTCGGTGGAAAAAATACCAACTAATATGAAAGAGTTCCGATTCGATTTTCTTGATATGTCAGTTGATCTAAAGAAGGGTTACATCAAATTCAAGAACAAGAATAACTTTGAAGTTGCTCAGAAAACGAGTCTCGTGTTTTCCATTTCTGTACTCTACGTTCTCTGCCAACCAAGACCTCCAGTGACCACCAGTTCACCTCAACGCGCAGTGGATTCCGCTGGAAAGCACGTTAAGCACGTGGACTCGGATACAGCAGCATTCATCGTGGCAAGTGGATTTCTCGTCAACACACCATGCAACAGCTATTTCATGACGTGTGCCTATGGTGGAAGTTGCAGCGGATGTGGTGGAACTTGGGGAGGAGGCGATGCAGGCGGATGTGGAAACGTTGCAGGCGGATGTGGAGGATGTGGGGGATGCGGAGGCTGTGGAGGTTGTGGAGGGGGCGGATGTGGAGATGGTGGTGGATGTGGAGACGGAGGTGGAGGTGGATGTGGAGGTGGATGCGGTGGATGTGGCGGTTGACGACGAGGACGAGGAAAATGTCAACAATATGCTATTGGAGGTGTATGTACAGTTGAAGATGGATTTAGACGTAGATTAGAGGATGGACACGGATGTGATGGGGATGTGGCTATTTCTCAAAATGAAAGCAACTCAAACACCACTAATGATATATCTGGTGTACATGCCATAAAAGTTTGCGCAAAAATACCTGCTACGGGTTTTTTGTCACGATTTCATGGTTCAATTATTAGAGACTTCGTGCGTGTTATTTAATTTTTATGTATTCATTAATTGGTGCTTTGTTGAGCTTGTAATAATAGTAATTGTTTATCAAAATTTTAATTATTATTGTTGTAATTACTATCATCAGTGTTAATATTATAATTGTCTTCCTGATATGCCGCTTTCCAGTGGGTTCCTACATGTATTTTTTTATATCCTGATCCAGCATAGTACATTTATTTTAATTCTTTTAAGGTGAACGTTGCCTGCATTGACACAAATACTGTAAATAAAAGGACTTTAAAAAACCCAGAAATTTTCTAGTGTTGTCTCATACTGAAAATCTGACATTATGAGTTCAATGTACGTATTTGTCCTCACGTTCACGGAGCACAATCATATCTAACCTGACCCGCTCCTGCTTTTTTCAACTAAGGCGGCTCAGAGCCATCAGACGATCGGTCTCTTCCTCTGTCTTTACCACCATGATAGTATATGCGTTTATCTGTTCCCGACTAGACTACTGCAACTCTTTTCTTATGGGTCTCCCGGAACAGCGTCTTGCCCCCCTTCAATCGGTCTTAAATGCTTCAGCTAGGCTCACAGACCGACTCCCTCGCCTTGAGCATTTCTCTACATTATATGCTTGATGTCTTGCACTGGCTTCCTATCACTGCGCGCATCCAGTATAAGATCCTCTTTCTAGTCTTCAAGGCTCAGCCGAGCAGTGCCCCAAAATATCTGTCTGACTATATGCGAAAGCCGTTATCTGCGACTTCATCTCGTTCCTTGCCCTCTGATGATTAGCTTGATCTTTTTGTTCCTGGACTGCTTTGGCTCAACGCCGGGCATTTGCTGCATGTTGGTCCCTCTACTTGGAATGACCTTCTCATTAAGGGCTAAACTAATGACTAGTTTTTCCTCTTTGGTCTCTCGTTCTTTAAAGACACACAAGAGTGCTTCTGAATAGTTATTCTGAGAGAGGCGCTATATAAATCTTTAGATATAATACAATACAATACAATACAATACAATACAATAGTGTTGAAATAATACTATCCAAGATGGCGGTCAATATGGCTGCTAAAGCACACAAATATGTATATCTCAGCTCACAGGTTCCTACAATGACAAATGAAGTGTCGATTTCAATATTTCCCAGGTAAAGTATTCGAATTCTCTTAGTGGCAGTAGTGTGGGGTTGTTACTATCCAAGATGGCGGCCAAGATGGCCGCCCAATTAAAGATATATGTTATCTATGCTCATAGATAAGCTACAATGACAAATAAAATGTCTAATTCAATATTTTCAAGATCAAGGAATCGGTATCTCTCATTGGCAATAGAGAGCGAATGTTAATATTCAAGATGGCGGCCAATATGGCCGCCAAAACAGAAATATGTATGGCTCAGCTCATAGATAAGCTACAGTGACAAATAAAGTGTCCAATTTTAGTTTTTCAAGGTCAAGGAAACGAATTATTATAGAGGCAACAGTGTGTTAATTCCACTATCCAAGATGGCGGCCAATATGGCTGTCAAAACAGAAATACGTATAACTGAGCTCATAGATAAGCTAGAATAATAATTAAAGTGTCTATTTTAATATTTTCGAGGTCAAGGAATCGAGTTTTTGTAGTGGTAATAGCATGGGATTGTTGCTATCCAAGATGGCGGTCAAAATAGCTGCCAAAACAAAAAACTAAGTATATTTTAGCTCACAGGAAAGCTACAATAACAAATGAAGTGTCAAATTTTATATTTTCAAGGTCTAGGAATTGGTTTCGCATAGCGGCAATAGTGTGTGTGTTACTTTCCAAGATGGCGGCCAATATTTTGCCAAAACACAAAAATATGTACATCTCAGCTCATAGTTTTGTTTTGGCAGCCATATTTTCCGCCATCTTGGAAAGTAGCACTCGTACACTAATTGCCAATACGAGGAACCGATTCCTAGACCTTCAATATATGAAATTCGACACTTCATTTGTTATTCTAGCTTACCTATGAGCTGATATATACATATATTTGTGTTTGAGCGGCCATATTGGTCGCCATCTTGAAAAGCAAAACTCTCACACTAATGCCGCTACGATAAATCGATTAGTTGACCTTGAAAACATTAAATTCGACACTTTATTTGCTATTCTAACTTACCTATAAGCTGATACATACATGTTTTTTTTTGTTTTGGCGACCATATGGCCGCAATCTTGGAAAATAAACTCTTAGAAATTATTGCAACTATTTAAATTCATTTCCACGGTAGACTCAACACTTTATTTCCGATTGAAGGTTACTTATGAGCATGTATCTGTCCAACACACATTTTCATTATGAAAAAAATACGACGTTGAGGACGATGTGTGGTAAATATTTGCCCCATGACACTTTGGACTCAAAAATGTTTTCCCACAAAATGACATCGTGATGGTTTTGGTGTCAGAATATGCCATTGGTCCAAACTTGTAAACACACGGAACGTCAAATTATACCTACCTAGATTTGCTCCGCAATAAACATCCAAGCAACGCTGGGGAAATTATTTACCCCACGCCGTCCTATAAGGGTTAAGTGAACTGTACTAATGCAGAGCGTCAATGACAAGTTCACTTGACCCTGGCTCCCCTTCAAATTACCGCCCTATCTCAAACTTGTCTTTCCTCTCGAAGCTTCTTGAGAAATGTGTCTGTGCAACTAGGCCTAGGCCACTACTCTGACCTACACTCTCTAATGCCTTCTCTTCAATCTGGGTTTAGGAAATTTCACTCGACGGAATCTCTCATGGTGAGTCTTCTGGCTGATGTATTTCATGCCGTTGATCGTGGCCATGTCACTCTACTTTCCCTCTATGACATTAGTGCATTAGTGCCGCTTTCGACACTGTTGATCACACCATCCTTCTTGACCGGCTCTCTCACTCATTTGGGATTACTGATTCTGCTCTTCTCTGGTTCCGCTCATTCCTTACTGATCGCTCTGTCTCGGTAGTTTTTGGTCCCACCCGCTCTGCTTGGGTACCCCTCTCTTACGGCTTACCTCAGGGCTCGGTTCTTGCTCCCCTTCTGTTTGTTCTTTATACCTCGGATCTGGCTGGGGTCATTGGTCCACTGGGTGTCCTATCCCAACAATATGCTGATGACACGCAGGCTTTCCTTCATGGACCTGCGGACACAACTGCTGTTATGGTTGAGCGTATTCTAGAGGCTTCAGCTGCTCCTGACCGATGGTTGCCTCAAATGCCTCCGTCTGACAAGACGTACATCTGGCTCGGTAGCCGTGCCTGCTTACCAAGATTAATGCTGACGTTTCCAAATATGACTTCTCTTCCTCTATCCGTATCTTGTATGCATTCCCTGTCCACTCTCTGTCTGATCACGTAAGTTCCTGCTTCTACTACCTACGCCAACTTGTTCACTACCACTGCACGCTATCACGACTTGTCATGCATTGATCTGTTCTTGGTCTTCTTGGTCTCTCCTCTACAAATACATATAAACTTCAGGCCATTCCTTTAGGACTCCCTTCACTGGATCCGCCAGAACGAATGGGAAAAGTTGAGCCTTATGCCTAGATTTTACTAAGTTTCAGGCCATCAGATGGTAACTGTCCAAGCTGAAACAAACAGGCAGCAAGAAAATACTATTTATTTTATATTTTCTATATATCTCTGTTTCGTGTATGTGTGCTGGTTCAGTTTGATGATTAAACGACATGTTATCCAGACTTTGTTTGCTTTCTTTGCATCAAATATGTGCTGTATTACTTTGACCTCCCACTAATGAATTAGTTGACGGATGGTGTTGAACAGTCTAGAGTGTAGACTGTAGACTCTTTGATATCTTCGACACTATTCCACTATCCAATGTGTAGAGTGTAGACACTAATTGTACCCCAGTATCTACCTATATCGTTCTGATGTCGCTTAGTATTGCAAAATAAAAAGTTGCGAATGGCGAACAAAACATTAATCAAAAATCTTGTAATTTTTACACAGTGTTCTATTGATCTATTGGCACAGATTCGGCGACCGTGCCTTCTCAGCTGCCTGTCCCAGGTGCTGGAACAGTCTCCCTTCTGTGATCCGCTCTGCTGACTCGGTTGAGACCTTCAACTCTAAACTAAAGACTTACCTATTCATCATGGCATACTTTGATTGGTGTTTCAGTTTGTTTTTTGTAAGCGCCTATGTTCACTCAGGCTCAAACCGCTCGATGTTATAGCATGTGTAGGCGACCTTGTAGCGCCATAGATATTGTCGTTGTTATTATAATTATTGTTTCTCTTTCTATATCTCTCTGTTTCGTGTATGTTTTTTAGTCGTAGGATCCCATGGAGCCCCTGGCGTGGCGTAATTAATTCGCTGTTAGGTCCTGGCGTGACGTAAAACCATAAACTAAGTCCTTGTCATTTGTTCTGGTATTCTGGATCTGGGCAAAGCCTTAATGGTGAAGATTGTAAGCAAACAAACAGGCAGCAAGAAAATACTAATTGTAATTTTCTAATATCTCTTTTCGTGTATGTGTGCTGGTTCATTTGATTTAAACGACATCCACCCTAATGTGTCACTGAGTTGAATGGTCAAGCCCATCATTGCTTTCTTCCCAGCGCTGAATGGTATAAGAAATAGCTGCTAAAGAAACAGTAGTAATACAGTAACAGACTGCAGATGAATTTTCAAAAACAGTGGCTATCTGGCGTTCATCCTCAACCGTTTTGTCATTGAATAGACCCTTCTCAGTTTAGCAGTATCTTGGCATTCTTCTTGAGAGCGAACTTTATGAAACCGTTGAGATCCGATATACCGGTCAACTTATTCGGCGTCTAAGTCGAGAGAAGTTGATAACTTAAGGGCATCAATATGCCTAAAATATCAATTGTTAAGCCGATGACTTGGCGAATCTAGGATTTAAATTTGAAGGCAAACTGAATCACGGCCTCGCAAACTGTTACAATGCAAATCGGTTTGCGACGTGTAAAGGCTTACAACGTTATCATGCACCATGTACCTGCAACAAGTGCAGTAGACCAGCTCATACATAAGCAGCAAATATGTAGGCCTACTTTGTAAGTTTTCTCTAGCAAGGGCCACAGTACAATGCATTGCCATGGAAAATACGCCTAACTTCATACAAGCAACAGACAGTAAATCTATCTATATATACCTCGACGATTCTCTGGCGTGTATTTACCCACAGTTGGTTAAAATACAGCAGGCTGTAAGAGAGGGCTAAGCAATGAGACGAATAGCGTCACCTCCGAACCTGCCTAAAGGCAGAGAGAATAGGAAGAAGTTAAAATACGCTACGGTTGAGTGGTTGTCTATGGCTGCTACCTGTTGCTTCACCCGGCCCTAACGATACGTCGTGCAGCCCACCACGATGAACCTAATAAACTGATGGATACATTCATGAAGCATATATTATCTTTAGCCTACGAATTCACCGAAAAAGAAGCTAATCGTAATTTATACATCTGGCGACGTCCGGTTTAGCATTGTAAAGAGGCTCTCAGGGTACTGCAAAAATATAAACATATTTAAGCGTTCTACGAAAAGAGTTGTTAATTTGTTGTCAAGGATACAACATACAACCTACAATAGGGTGGCAGTGCATCAATGTAGCAATTGCAGAGGTGATCCAATAGTCGGCGAACTATTTTTTAGGCTGTCTAACTCGGTTTTATACAGGTCAACAAGTTTCGCTATGAATAGGT
This sequence comes from Aporrectodea caliginosa, assembly GCA_020284085.1. NCBI lineage: Eukaryota > Metazoa > Annelida > Clitellata > Crassiclitellata > Lumbricidae > Aporrectodea > Aporrectodea caliginosa. Next base: position 1,094,750 of record JACEVL010000495.1, on the reverse strand, counting down.
TTATGTATGTATCTATGTATACATTTATGTATATTTTATAGAGTTCTATAGCCTCTTACTATAGCGACTTTTAGGTACCTTTCATATGCGTTGCCTTCGCCAACTTAAATCATGCTCAGGTCATTAAGAGCAAACTAAGTAGGCTAAGTTCTTAAGTAAGTATGGTCTTTAATACACCATTTCTAAACACACATGGGACAACAGTCATAATGAAAATGATAAAACATCGAAGTAATAATATTACTATTTATAATAATGTGTAAATAGTTATATGTTGTGAAGCGAGATTAATAACTGTACAACATCCTAGTTATAAATCCCTTCCTAGTAAGAGGTCAGAGTGCGGAATATTACGGTTGTGCGGACGAGGTATAAAAACATGCATGGTAGGCCATCAGTCCTTAGGAATTTCCTACCACTCATACCAAGCAGTAATTTCCAAACAACTTTTGTCTCCTCCCCTCTACAGCTTCCTGCTTGATCAACTGACGGTGTTTACATGTCAAATAATTATGTGCATAATTATGTGGCCTATGTAGGCCTACAAGATCCGATTTCTGACTATATGTTTTGAAGATTAGCTGCCTGCTGTGTCTCAAAGGCTGCGGTAACATCTGTATCAACAATTATTGCAACTGATTGCGTCCTAGATCTTTCTCTCGTTGTCGCCCGCGGTCTTCCATCTTTTCGTAACGTCACTACTCAATCTCTCTTTGGGATCTCCTTCTGCTTGTTACGTCACTGCTCTTATTTCTCTTAGTCACCCATTATCACTCGCGGTCTTTCTTCTGTCCGTTACGTCACTACTCTATCTCTCTGTCTTTGGGATCGGCGCTTTCTCCTATTTGTTACGTCACTGCTTTCTCCCTTTGGCACTCGCTGTTTTTCCTCCTGTCCGTTACGTCATTTCTCTCTCTCTCTCTCTCTCTCTCTCTCTCTCTCTCTCTCTCTCTCTCTCTCTCTCTGGCACTCTATAGATGTCTTTTTATTCTGTTTGTTACGTCACTGCTCTCTCTCCATTCCTTTGCCATCTGTGGTCTTTTTTGTTTGTGGCGTCACTCATCGGTTTGTTACGTCTCTTTTCTCGCGCGACCTTTACTCTGTTTGCTACGTCACTGCTCTTCTGTTTCTCTGTTATGCCAACTCGTCATTTTCTTCTGTTTATACGTCTCTATTTTAAATAAATCTTATATTTTAAGAATAGGAGCAGATATTTTAAGTTAACCTCAAGCAATGATTTTTTTATGTCTAATCTTTCATTCAGACTGAAGAGCCTTTTGAGCTATATTTATTGAAACGCATTTATGATAAAGTTTAGTTTCGGATAATCTAAGCAGCAGACTGGGTTTCGGAATAATATTGTCAAGTAACCTACAAAGCCTTAATTATAGTGCAGTGGTGCATCTATTATGTAGCTTAACCCCATTATGTTTGTGTTTTTAACAAATACGAATAATATATAGGCCTATATATATGTATTATATATATCTTTATTTATATATATTAGGGTGGTCCACGCCTACATTGCAAAAAATAAGGTTTCAGTTTTTTTAATATTAGAAGGTGCCAATTGAGTCCACTATATATTGGGGGGTCCGGTGGCGCGTTGGATAACATCTGGCGAAGAGTGCGAGAGGTACCGAGTTCGAGCCCCGTTAGGGCGGATTTGCTTTGTAGGCTGCTATTAGCGCCGTTGTATTACAAGCTGTCTGTTCTGTTAGTAGTTAACTAGTTAAGATTGTTTCAATTGCATAACATGTAAATGTACAGCGCAGTGCGTTTGTCAGGCGTTAAATTAAAGAAAAGATATTATTATTATTATTATATTATTATTATATAAAAAATAATTCAGGTGCAATTTAATCGAAATTTGAGAATATTTAGGGGTTGCACAAGTGATCAGAAGTTTCACGCACCTTGTGTCATTTTGCTTTTCGATGGGTGCTCAAAGTCTTATCAAGATTCCAGAAGACTGGGCTTTCCAAGTAGATCAGAGAGAAAGTCAAAGGCAGGAGAGGATAGGGTTTTGATTCATAAAATGGAAAAGAAATTTATTAAAGCAAGGACTGCAGAAGATCAGCGTGAGAGAAAAAAGAATGATATGGAAGTTTTAACAAGCACAGTAGGATCTGGAATCGAGCAGCAGTGATAAGGACACACCTGACGAAGACAGTGACTTTAGGTTGTGATAGTCTATTAAAGAGGATAAAAATAACAACCATCATCAACACAGCTCAGCAAGAGACCCTTTGTGACTGAGTAGGAAGCCGTAGCTTTGGATAAAAAAGTCACTAACATGGCATCTATTGGCTGCAACTGTTCAAGCTTCAGGTCATGAAGTTCGGGACTCGTATATGAGTTGCAGTTCTATCCGTCGAGCTCGAAGATTTAATCAAGAAGAACTTGTTAGTATGATCAAAAATGAATTCTCTCCAAATTGTGCATTGGTTGTTCATTTAGAGTTTTAGACGGTATGCTGTTGCCCGACATCACTGGCTGGGAGAAGGTAGATCGGCTGCTTATGATTGTGTCTGGCATTGGAATAGAACAACTTCTTGGTGTCTCGAAGATTTACGCAGGCACTGGAGAAGCTGAGGCAAGCGCCCTGATCCGATGTCTTGTTGACTGGTACCTGAGAAGGAAAATTAAGGAGACGTGCTTTGACACCACAACGAGCAATACTGGACAGAAAGCTGGCACGTGCACTGTGATAGAAAAGGGACTAATTCAGAACTTACTTCATATGGCAAGTCGTCACTACGTGATGTTAATTGCTGCTGAAAGGCATTCAGTGTCACGAAAATTGCTTCCTCCATTGGCGTCCAGGCACTAATATTGGCCTCGAATTGACTCGAGTAGATTGGAGAACAGTAGATCACTGAGTTCTGGGAGCGAGTTGTTGCTTTTGCTGAAACAAAGCTGGAGGCCAACCATCAAAGAGATGAATACAAAGAGCATCTTGAATTAGTTATCATCCTTCTTGGTAGAGCACCAAAGGAATTCACTTTATAGCGCATGCTGTTTTATTCATTCAAGATGTGGATGTTTCGATCAGTATTGCTTCGATCTCTTTCAAACTGAAGCCAAATGAAGAAAGGAGTATCTTCAATTTCATTTTATTTGTCTGTGACGTGTACGTCCAAGCATGGTTTCAAACTTCCTGTCCTATCTCAGCTTCTGCAATTGACTGAATACAGAAACCAAGAAAAACGTCAGGCCACCATTATAGCATTCCACCGGAAAGCTGGAATGAAAATGAAGATTATCTTGAATCCCATCGCAGGCAGTCGTGATGCCACTCAAAATAGTTAACGACACCGCAGAGAGATGTTTAAAGCTAATCCAGAAGTACAGCTCAATCCTGACAAATGACGAAGATCAGAGATAGTATTGGCTTCAAGTTGTTAATGCACATTCATGACTCGAACAAGAACACATTGCTGGCAAGTTTGGATAGTGCCGCTGCCAGTGCCGAAAAGACCACACAATGAAGACAAATTAAAATATTTCTGACGTTTTTCCTTTAAAACTTGCATTTTGCGTAGGCAAAATGCTACTTAATCACAGACTTTAAATGCAGAAACGGCGAATACATTGTCATGTCTTTGTACTGATGTTTGTTTGCCATCAAGGCGCAGTGGGGAATTCAAGAATACACAAGATAACTTTGGGTGACTTGCGCAACCCCTAAATATGGTTAAATCTGGCTCAAATTTTCAGTATGTTAGTTTTTTTATAGATGGGCTGCAATGAAGGGTTCTAATCTTGACCCTTTGAAAAAATGTTTTTGGACTACCCTAATATATATATATACACACATTAGGGTATATATAAATGTATCATGTGTGCAATTATGCAACATAATTGCGACAATTATAATAGTGAATAACGGTCTCGTGAGTGTTCTGTTGGTCGTTGCCAATGGTTTAAGGCCGTATGCGCTGCACATGAGCCTCAGTCTGGCGATCAATGAAGTTGTTGTTATTCAACGAAACTAGGCCAACAATCCTCTTACCTGTAGCAAGGTGTGCTTGCTCGGTCAGAGCATGTGACATGTAGCGTCTATTGATCTACTGATCAAATGAGGCCGACTAAACCCAACCGTATCATGTTCAGTTTTAGGGAATTACGATGAAGAATATTTGAGAAAGAGACGAACCGATCAGAATGCAGTTAACAGGATCCGAGTAATGTAACCATAAGACAGAGATGGCCTAACTAGATAATCAGTCCGTAGGTCGTAGAGGAATTGACAACCTCCCAGCCAATGATATCAACACCACACAGACAGGGTTTAGCAAGAAGTTCGATTGTGGTTACTATCATCCTAGAGAAACTAATGTTATTCACTAATAGGTAGATTACGTTACAGTTCGTCATTGCTGCCGTAATCGTCGTAAGTTGTTGCAGCCGTTGGAGTTATTTGTGCTCTAGCACTCTGTCACGTCATCAGAGGGTTATTATACACGTCAGATGGCGTTTGTATTCGGAATGATAATAAACGCGACAGTACCAACCTATCAGACACTTCTTGGGACCTGATATAAAATGGATGGACAAAGCCGTTCGATAGTATACTGCAGAGAGATTTGACCTGCTATGAATCCTGTGCTAATTTAAGGGTCTCTAGTTGCACATCTTTGCATATTTGTAGGGTATATAGACCCCTAATTCGGTATGTCAAGAAGGAGAAGAGGAAATGTCTTTCACACAGCAGAATTAGACAGACAGACAGACAGAGAGCGTGTGAGAGAGACAGAGACAGAGAGAGACAGAGACAGAGAGAGACAGAGCGACAGAGAGTGTGTGTGTGTGTGTGTGTGAGAGAGAGAGAGACAGACAGAGAGAGACAGAGAGAGACAGAGAGAGAGACAGAGACAGAGACAGACAGAGACAGAGACAGAGACAGAGAGAGACAGAGACAGACAGAGACAGAGAGAGACAGAGAGAGAGAGAGAGAGAGAGAGAGAGAGAGAGAGACAGAGAGACAGAGACAGAGAGAAATTTTGTCAGGCATTTCGGAGTACAGAGTAGTCAGTCAGTCAGTTACAGTAGTGATAGTAGGCGAACAGTTGATATTTGATAAGCGCCTCAGTCTGTCGAGTACTTGTGTTTGAACTGCGGAACTCGGTTGTTGTTACAATAAACTCAACGATCGGAAAGGCGTTGAACTTTAAGCCTCCCGCACATAAGCGGAGCCAGACCTACTCGTATACTTGGGCTACGGGACCGCCAGAAAGGCCTCCTGGTACGATTGTCTGTTCTCGGCGGCTCCCAAGATACCCTTACTACTCGAACCTCGCCTCTGTTTTCGACAGCACCGGAAACGGTGGGTGGTTCGTCCCAGTACTAAGGTAGTCGAATGCTGGACAACCTATATTTAGACCCTCTGTATAGTAAGCGATGAGAATAGACAAGTCAGTTTTTTCAAATGTCTATTGGGCATATACTGTAATACTGTAAATTTTAAGATAGACAAAAACTGAACCAGCGCTTTACAATTTGTCACTAAATTCCAGCTATAAATAAATAAAGATAGACAATAATGAATAGGCCTATATACACAAATAAGCAAAAAAGAAACGAGTGAAGCTTTAACAAAATAATTGTTTAATGTTTTGTTTGATAGCCGTCTGCAAACCTCTCCCTAACCCAGCATATATTAACAATATCTAGATTTCTGCGATCTTAAATTCAGTTGAATGTGTTTTGCATTTTCTCATTGTTCTGCTGTAATTCTAACACCAATTGGAATCGCTATAAAACCACCCGGTATAATTAACTTTCGCTGCGAACTTAAACACTAGCAGAGCCTCTATGCGAAGCCTGTGGGGATATGATATTTAATACGCACTACAAACAAATAAATTCATCGCATATCAGTAGCTCGCAGATAATCAGTAAACCTACATTCTTCTGTGTTGACATTTGTTAAGCCACAACAGAAGTGCAAGAATTTTAATTGTCAACGGTGTTAGTCGATGTGTCGAGGCCTACAGTAACTGGCGTTGCAAGTCATGATACGGTTACGATATTAGACCAATGCAGCAAGTCAATAATTTTGACCCGAATTATGCATCAGATGCATGCGTGATTATTGGTCTCCTTCGACCAGTATAAGCCACTTGCTCTGCGCGGCGTCTGAATATACCGGACTGCGCAGGTGTTCTGTTGCACACCTGAACAACAACAACTACAAGAAGATTGTTCTTACATTGTATGTGTGAGTATTCGTTGCTGCTTTGGTCTAATATCATAGCCGTATCATAATCGTAACTGCTTATTTATTTAGCGCTTCCTCTTCCATCGCTACCCATTCTGTATAATTAACTTACGTTTCGCACTGAAGCATTAGCGGCGTCTTCTGAGACTCTCAGTGGGATGAAGGATATTATTGTCTCCCTTTTTTAATGCCATTGCCACCGGTTATCGAAAGAGCCAGAACCGTACAATCCATTAGGCACAGTATGCACTGTGTCTAGGGCCTACGAACCTTTCAGGCGCCTACGCAAGTCTGAAAACGAGACATTGGAAAAATAAGCTGCATTAGACCTTAGTGGATATATCCAGGATATTAAATTGTGGATAAAATCAACATTACAGAAGTACATTGAGATTTAAAATCGAAACTGGATGTGTTCGTGAATGACGATTAAACAGAACGTCAATAAATATGTTCATGTGAATGCGTAGTTATGTGTTTAGCACTAATGCAAAGCTGGCAGTTGGGTCTGCGAATGGGAAACCGACATTATCCCCCTGGACATAATTCCCGGACATAATCCCTCGGACAAAAACCCCCGGACAAAATTTCCCCTCAAGCTAGGACATAATCCCCCAGGCTACGATATAATATTCTTGATTCCATTATAGTCTGCCCAAAATTGTAAAAAATTGTTACAAGCAGCAGCAAAATGATGAAAATTATTGTTGGCCCAAATGGAAGTTTGATTGGTTGATGAAAATAATTCTAACATATAACTGTTTACGTTAATAAATATGTGAATGTGAATGCGTAGCTATGTGTTTAGCCCTAATGCAGAGTTGGCAGATGGGTCTACGAATGCAAAAGTGCATAGGGCATACGGAGACCTTTAAAAAGTCATAGATAGAGTTCTTCGATGGATGCAGTTTCACCTCAGGCTAACATCCAATGATGCCTGTCTATGATCATAAGCGAGCTATCTAAGACGTCATTAGAATAGATTAGATTAGATTAGATTATACCTGCCGTGGCCTGGCTTTTGGTTTTTCAGGTCTATCGCCTAAACGACCATCGACTGATGTCTTGAACATTATGATAAAGGCGCTACAGGAGTCATTATAATAGATTCGATTATTGGATTGCTTAGATTTGGATCAGGTCTGATTGTATTTGATGGGATTGTATTGGATCGGATCTACGCAGAGCAGATTGAATGGTTCTAGTTGGGGAACACAGTTCTAAAACTCATTCAGTCCTCTGTTGATCGTTTTCTGGTTATCGTTGAAACACAAAAACGGGTTTTCACGTGTCCCAAAAGTCAGTTTCAGAAAGATGTCCCTCAATTTCTGCTACTGAATTGTCATTTAGGCCCGAAAAATTGGTAAACTAATTACAAGCTGTGTCTGTATTCCAACTGTTATAAGAGATATTGGCAAAGAAACAATCGCTTACAAAATAGCAGTTTGCATCTGAAATTTACAAAAACATATAATATTATACTGCATGGTGTTTAATGTTAAAGAATGGTTTACATTTTGCATCATAGCCCTTTCCTCATTAGACAAACCTTTCTTAGCTTATGAATTAGCCTTTTTAGAGTGATCTTACCATGATAATTTTAAGTGCACAACTTTGCAGCTATCCTGAAATATCTTAGATCGCCTCAACCAGTCGACTCTTCATAGTGTCTTGGCCTAATATTTGTCCATATTCACAACAGCTGCTATATTAATCGGGACATTATGTCTTAAATTACCAACCATTAACCCGATATCTTAGCGACTGCATGGCTCAAACAAAGTTCAGACTTTGACGACAAAGGTGAACGACGTACGTGCAGTGTTAACGGGCGGAGCCAGGATTTAAAGTTGGAAGTGAACTGATATCCTAGCCTCGCCAGTCATAATATGTTACAGTTCGCCAAATTCAGGGCACACGGCCTAAACATCTAGGCCAGTGCTGTCCAACCCGCGGCTTGCGGGCCGCATGCGGCCCGCGAGCTGATTCTAAGTGGCCCGCACAAACTGGCTAAATATTTGCAATTTCTATAAAAATGAAGTAAAAGACAAAGTCGCTGGCCTACTTGCATAGATATTCGTACGTAACTTCGCTTATCATTTGATAATGTGAAAACACAATCCAGTTCCCACGATTCATTCATTATGATAACTCCATAATTAATTTTAATAAAGTTAATAATTTTCAATAAATTTTAGTCGTTGCTTTTGAGTTGACTGGTGCGGCCCTCGGCTTCAAGAATAACTTCTTCGGTGGCTCGCGGTGCAAAAAAGGTTGGACAGCACTGATCTAGGCCAACATATATATGAGTCGCAAAGTTGTCCAGAATTGTCCCAACGTGCGAGGGCTGGCCAGGCTACACCATCAATCTACCTCTAAGTAAAGGAGACTTGCTCAAGCGTAACGATAGACTCTTATTATATACAGCACGAGTCATTGATTTGCTGCAAAAATGGCCTATATCGACTTGTACAATATGTCTCGTTTAGCCTTAGTGTCAGCCTGCTCTTAAGGAGATACAGCTAAGCTGATCACAGCCGAGTTAGTGTACAGTGCGACGTCCCTCAAGTATTACAAACAGACTTTGTAGGCCTACCGGAACCTGCAGAAAAAATCACAAAACTTTGAAGGTTGGTGCGAATTCCAAAAGCTTTTCAGTTGTTTTCAAGAAAAATGTAGTTTGTAATGTATTAATATAACAGTCGAATGTTAGTCAAAATCGAAACGTCACTCAAAATAGGCAGAGTTCTCTTTCTTGTGTAAAGATATATCGACCGTTTACATTGAAATGTTCAGGTAAAGAACTTAACGTAGCCTATGTAGGTGCTAATAATAATTAATAATAATAATTGTTAGGAACAATTTGCTCCCGACTTTTCAATCTGGTTTTCGTAAGGGCCACTCCACGGAAACCCTGTTAGTTCGTCTGCTCTCTGATATCTATGGGGCTATTGATAGGTCACAGGTCACCCTCCCAGCACTATTTGATGTGAGCGCCGCCTTTGATACCGTTGATCACGGTATCCTTCTTATGCGCCTTTCTGCCTCTTTTGGTCTTTCTGGAAACCTTCTTGACTGGCTTGCTTCCTTCCTCCATGACCGTTCTTTCTCTGTCGTCCACGGGTCTACCAGGACTCCATGGGTTCCTGCTCCGTATGGACTGCCACAGGGTTCTGTGCTGGGCCTTCTTCTATACATTATCTATACTGCTGATCTTGGTCCTCTCTTAGCCGCACTTTCTATGCTGAGCCAGTCTTATGCGGATGACCTGCAGGCGTATTTGCACTGTCCTGCGTCAGCAGCCATTACCGCAGTCCGGTCCATGAACCGGGCAATGGAGGCTCTGGAGGCCTGGATGTCCTCCAATCGGCTACGGCTGAACTCTTCTAAAACCCAGCTTATTTGGCTTGGCACGCGCCAGCAGCTTGCCAAGATTGACCTGGAGGCCCTTGCCCAGGAGTTTCCGCAGTTTACCTTCTCATCCTCTGTCCGGGACCTTGGTGTCACTTTGGACCAAGAACTAACCTTCACGCGGCATATAAACCTACTATGCCGCGCTTGCTACTACCAGCTGCGTCAGCTTAGAGTGGTCTTCCGTTCTTTAACCTCTAATGCTGCCTTAACGCTTATCCACTCTTTTATTGTTTCTCGCCTTGATTACTGCAGCGCCCTCTATGTGGGTCTTCCGGCGGCTCGGGTTGGGTGCTTGGTTCGGGTCATGCGAGCGGCGGCACGCCTCATTGGCCGCATCGCAAGATTCGGCCATGTTAGTGATTACATGCGGGATGTCTTGCATTGGCTCCCTTTCCCGCAGCGGATAACTTACCGGATCTCCGCCTTGGTCTGGCGCTGCCTCGCAGGTGTGGCCTCTGTTTACTTACAGGAGCTGTGCTGCTCCACCCTGAGCGTCCAGCGCCGTGGTTCTCTTCGCTCCTCTAAGCAGGTTGAGCTTCTTGTTTCCCGGTCACGGACCTCTATTATGCAGCGCCGTGCCTTTTCTGTTGCTGGCCCTGCAATCTGGAATGAGCTCCCTGTGGATCTACGTCTAATGCATAGAGCCCTTGCGGCCACATTCTTCTCTAACCTGAAGACTGTTCTCTTTAGCCGGGGTTGAGTCGGGAGCGCTTCTGAGTAGATAATCTTGAAGGGGCGCTATATAAATCTCTGAAATGAAAATGAATGAATGAATGAAATGAATGAATGAATGAATAAGGACTCCACTGATAGGCCCAAATGATATATATATATATATATGTCAATTGTATATTGCATAATATGTGATGGAATATAAGAACTTAGCAACGCTGGCGCTAATAGGGACTCCATTGTTAGCCCAACTGATATATTTGGGGCGCGGTGGTGTAGGGGTATGTTCAGTGCCTTGCAGCCGAAGGGTTGCGGGTTCGAATCCAACTCAAGCCGCCGCGTAGGGACCCTGGGCAAGTCCTTCACTCGCAATTGCTCATGCGCTTCGGCGTGAAACTCGATTCAGTGTCCGCGCTGTAGTCGGGAGCGCCTCTGAGTAGAAATCTTGAAGGGGCGCTATATAAATATATGAAATGAATGTGAATGAATTACATAACATATTGCACAAATCAAGTATCTTTTTTACTCTGGTAGGCCTACATTGCTATTTCGTCCTTCATCAGTGTCCAGATCCATTTTAACATCTTCCGTCAATTATACTGTTTTTGTTTTCAACACTTAAATTTTTTTTATTATATACTTTTTCAGCAGTATCTGGGCTTATTGCCAATTTAGCTTTTGATGATATATCAGATCTTGCAGTCAACAAACAGCAACGCATCCAAAATTACCTATAGCTCGCGCGGTGCTGCGTGCATTTTCTCGAACAAACTCCTTAACGCTGCTCAGTCAGCAGCACTGGTTTCCTGAAGAATTCAAAATAAGATTTAAACTGACCTGTCTGACCTTTAGAATCATTGCAACAAGCACACCTACCTATCTTAACCACTAGTCTCTCAATGCAATCCTTTTTGCAAGCTGCGATCTTCGGGTGGTTTTTGGTCGAGCCAAGATGCAGCTCACTGTTATGGGCTCTCGAATTGCATTCCATATTGCTGCCTAAGGAAGTAAGATCAAAACTATCTATACCTCCTTTCAGGTTGTAGTACTGATGTTGTAATTCCTGAACTTCGGACGATTCTTGCTCAACCAATTCATTTTTGCAACCAGTTCTTTGCTTAGGATCACTGAATGTCCTTTTCATCAGGCAAAGATTGCTTTTCATCATCCTTTTCTGGTTTCTTCCATGAAGTCTTTAACGATGGCTCTTACCTGTGTAATCTGACGAATTATCTCTCCTCATATTGACCATGTCCGTCACTTTTAGCTTCTTTATCCAACTTATTTCCAGCTATGCCTGCTTTCCTATCACCGCTGGATCAACTTATGCGCTTGACTGCTGTCTTATCACCGCTGGATCAACTTATGCGCTTGCCTGCTGTCTTATCAATGCTGGACCAACTACTGCTGCTCTGTTCGGGAGGGTCATCTCCAACGCCAAATTATAGTTTATTCCCGATGTTTTGATCGATTGATTTGATTTCTTTTTCATTGGTCCGTTTGCAACAAGCACACAGAGGCAAAAACAAAACAAAAACATAACTGACAGAGTTACAAGTATCACCAATGCATTAATTTAACAGCGTAACTTAAGTATTTAATTTTATAATAATAATAATATCTTTTCTTTAATAAAGCGCCTGACAAACGCACTGCGCTGCACATTAAACAATTCACAAGAACACAAATGACAGAAGACATAAATCTATCTTAACTACTAACATAACAGACAGCCTGCAATACACGGCGCTAATAGCAGCCTATCTGGCGCATGTCCGCCTACGAGATGGGATCTCGGTACCTCTCGCTCTCTATGCCAGTGTGTTATCCAATGTGCTATCGCCCCCTCCCCGATAGCGCATGAGGCAAAGGTATTCAAATGTGGAAGAACTTATGATCATCACAATTATCACTATTCCCGATGTTGTTTCCGAAAGTGAGATCGTACGGTGGTATCACGTGTAAACGATACGAAATCTACCGGTAAAATGGTGTTAATATCTACGATTACCATTGGTGTTCACCATATGACTCCATAACCTAAGAATGCACGCTTTCTTGCACCTTGAAACCGTAATCGTAATAATCGTTCATTGGGACAAAACAAAAAACTTGCAAAGAAATCTATAGGCAGAAAGTGATCCGTGGTAAACCCAAGTGTCTGATTCTAACCATCCAGTGATTATCTCTTGGCTTCTGATCAAAACACTTTTGTTGACGCTCATGAATCTGTGGAGCTTCTCCCTCAGATATTGAGATGCAGCCTCAACAATTTCTGTCATGAAATGTTTCGTCGCCTTTTTTCAAGGTTTTCTAACCTGTTTCGTGAAGCAAGAAGCTGCGATGAGTTTGTCCGTACTGCTTTTGCTAATTTTGTCAAGAACAAGCAACTGGTCCAATAACGCCAAATAGTTCTATGGCACCTAATGTCACACGTCGTTAACTTGTCTTTCGGTGTACTGTATATTGCTCTCAAACAGTATTTAACTGACTGTATACTGTAGGTAATTGAGTGGATTTTTGATTGTATTTTTGTATTGATTTTTTTTATTGTATTAATAATTACTAATTTCAAAATTTTCCGTGCATGTTACAAGTCAGGTGAGGTGTTCTTAATAATAGTGCTGATCTTGTCTTATAGATAAGCCCAGAGATTGGTGACGAGATGATGACATCCGTGAGACGTATGGAAAATGCAAACTCTGCGAAGACAATTAATTTAGCTATCAACCTAACGCAGAAAGCTTTGCACGAGTTAGAGTTTCTGGAAACAGTAAATTTATTTCCTGCGCTTTATGGTGGTACAGTTCTCGAAAATGCCATTCGAAGATATGAAACGTGCTGGCTTCCAATGGCAGCTTCTGTGGAAGATCCAACTACCATAGCTCCACCATTAGATGTTCATTGGGTTTGGCATTGTCATATGCTCTCACCTTATGAGTATGAGTTGGATTGCCAGCGACTCGTGAGCAAAGTAATAGATCATGCAGTGCACTCCCTTACTGTGCTGCAGCAATTACGCAAAAATTGTCATGCTATCTGGAAGACTAAATACCCGGATGAGCCTTTCGAGTACGACTGGAATCTTGCTGGTCCTACTCAACCTCCACCCTATCAACCAAAATGTGCATACGATCTGAAGGCCGCAGTCAACAGACAAACCAGTTTCTACTACCAAGTGTCGCTGCCACATTATCGGTCAGAAACATTTCTCCAGAATGGACTGAATCGTTACAAAATGTTTCTTTACTTAAAGCAATGTAACCCAAACGCTTTTCTTGTTCCATGTTACGACATTGACGTCATATGGCACACTCATCAGCTTCATCCTCTCATCTACAAACAAGAAACTCTGCGAGAACTGGGACGAATGTTGAATCATGACGACACAGTTACGGACAGAAGTCCAGACTC